>VXAX01004192.1:640779-676266 GCA_013399835.1 Leptocoma aspasia
AGGGAGGGGCGGGAGGGGCCGGAGGAGCGGGGGGCGCTGGGCGGGGTCATCTCCTGGCCCCGCCCCCGCTCCCCCCGCATCGACAGGTGCGGGGGGCTGAGGGCGCGGTCACGTAAGCGCGGTCACGTGAGCGCGCTCCTGAGGGCGGCAGCGAGGGCGGGGCCGCGCCGCGTTACCTCATCGCTCTGCCAGCAGCGGCCGGGCTACAATCCCTTGGGATTTGCCTCCCCGCCCTCTCACATTAGGGGCTTCAGCTCTCAATAAACTTCTAACTTGTTTTCGCCCATCGAAATCGATGCAGGACGAGGTGGGGCCGGCGGTGTTGCTGCCGTAGCCCTTTGTTCTCCCGCGGTCCAGGTTTGTTTTTTAAAAGGAGCATAGAATTGCTCGAGACAGGACGCGCACATGACGGCGTGCCATTT
This sequence comes from Leptocoma aspasia, assembly GCA_013399835.1. NCBI lineage: Eukaryota > Metazoa > Chordata > Aves > Passeriformes > Nectariniidae > Leptocoma > Leptocoma aspasia. Next base: position 641,202 of record VXAX01004192.1, read on the forward strand.
GAGTTTACAGTAGTTACAATCAACATGGATTTGAAGTTACTGCCAGAGCTGCCCAAGCCTTGCCTGTTCGGTTGCAAAGATGGAGACGACAAACACCATGGGCTGGTTCTGGCAGCTTCCTTCGTCAGTACCTTCCCGAGAAGGTCAGTGGTAGAATTCCCCATGATGTGGAAACTGAGGGCAATGCGCTCCCCAGCAGGAGAACTGCAGCTCTTGAAATTTCACCCAGCTTTGCAGGTCCCTGGAGATGCGATCTCTGCAGAGCCACCCCTCCTAAATCCATTTGTACACTGTGCCGCTCCATGGATGTGGGAAAGAGGAGGCTGTAGAAGCACTAAAAGGCCATTCTTTTGCATTGATACAGGCAAGCAATATCTGTACCTCTCATAAATACTTGGGCCCAAGAGCACTGTTCTATCTGGCTCCATTGTAGCTGTCTTGCTGTGTGCATACAGCTTTTTCCTGAGACACAGTGCTTGCTGGGGTGGGGTGTCTGGCAGTCTCCAAAGAGACTTAAACCTAAAGTAGGGACCTGCAATAAGAATGAGATGATGCTGTCATTGGATGTGTTGGAATAATTTTAACATTTGGATTAATATTTGAAAGACATGTAACACTTGTGCCTTGATTTACGCACATACTGAAGTATTTGCAGCATCAGGCTGAGCCTGAAAGTTGCACAGACAATAAAGGTAAGTTGGAAGAAGAAAAATGCCCTCTGCCATGTAAACACCCTTCAATGCCTCTCATTACCCACAAGGAATGCTTCCATTTCACTGAACTGCCTCTTTTCCCAGATGCTGCTTGGTTATGGGGCATCTCTATTGCTATAAATGGCAGCTGCACAAATTCAGGTTTCTGTTGTGTTGCTCCATATTCAGGACTATTGCAAAGTAGTATTTTGAAAATGGGTGTTGGGTGCTTGAGGAAAAGTACTTTTCACCTTCAAGAAAATAGCTCTTTTCAAAGCAGAATTTGCAAGATTTCTTATTAATAGAAGCATCAATTCTAACTCTAATTCCGAAAGTGTATGGCAATGTCTCTGGTAGGACATTTCTCAGTAAGAAACCAGGACATTGATCAAACATGTAGACTAGGGCAGACACATACCAGAGAGATGTTAATATTAATTTTCACTTTAGGTGACTACTGTAGTATAAAATTATAGTCTCCCCACCTCAGCTGATGTCACCAGGGGGAGGTGGTTGCCAATGGGGTAAAGCCATGCAGCCAGCAATCATGTGGTCTGGATTTATCTTTCCTTATCTGGCAGCAAAAACAATGTAGCAAGGCAGATCTCGAATTAAGTCTTGCTATAAAGGTGGGGGTGTTCTCAGGAAAACAAAAAAGACAGCAAACATGGTGCAGAACAGAACACATATTGCATGTGCATGTTTAATTAATATTTACTGACCTGTCTATGCAGATACATTTTACTGCCAAGTGCATTAAGAGATCTCCAGCACACTTTGCAAAGTGAAATTAGTGACTCTATAGTCCTGCACTTCATAAGAAGGGCTAAGCTACCTTCTTTGCTTGAAATAATCTGTTTTCTGTTGATTTTAGTGCCATCTCTAATGTCTTTCCTCCTACAGTAAAAGTGTATCTCCTCAGATGTGTTTTCCCCTCTTAAGGCTATATGTTATAGAGGGTTGTCAGGAGCTGCTGCAGGAAGAAAGGCTGCAGCTTTGAAAGGCATCAGTCTCAAAAGAAGTGTAACACTGTGGTCCAAATTACCAGGGATGCTTTGAAGAATGGATCCTTTTCCAAATCTCTGGGATATGCAGGGGAAAAAGAGAAGGCTGCCAAATTGAAAAGGCAGGGAGACAGACAGACTAGGTGACATGTGACAGCTGCTGTGAATATGGTTAGTCCCAATTAAAACAAGACAAACTCTCTCCCTATTGTCAAAGACTGTTCCAAAAGGCAAGATACCACCAACCTTTCAAAACCAATGTCTTGGATTTTGGTCACTGCCCTTCTCCTTTACATTCATTCTGTTGGTGGTTTGTTGTTTATTTTTCTGTAGTCACCAACATTATCCTGTGTGGGATTTATCCTTCAAATGCTTCCCTCCTCCATACATGCACTCTTTGAATGCATGTTCCTGACTGGACTGCTGTGGAACTGCTCCTGGAGGGGTGACTGCTTGCAGCCCTGCCTCTGCACCTGCACAGGGACCAGGCAGAAGGCCTGGTAGTGGCCATACTGACACAACCTGCCCCTCCAGGGCAGAGGGATCCACATGGCAGTGGGAGCATCCCCCAGAACTGAATTAGAAGCAAAATGCAGACAGGAAAGTTGGATTTGCTTAGTCCTCACTGCTTGAGCTGTTTGCATTCTGCTTCCCAGCCCTAGAGAAGATGAGCAGTTATCATGACTAGTCCTCCAGTGTGACAGGATCTTTCTGGGGCACTTGGGTCATTTAGGAAAAAAAAAACTGGTCTGAAAGAGGATTGCAGCACTTTCAAACAGTCTTCAGAGTGAGCGTGTCATGAGAGAAAGAATGGGCCTTCCAAGACTGCCAGGAGCAAGGAGGGGGAAGAAAAGGGAGGTGGCCCTTTTCTAAGTGCTTACAAACCTCAGGTTTTCTCTTGCCTTTCTCTGCTTCACCCTCTCAGTGCTGCCTGCTTAAGGTGTGGTTTCAATGGTGCCCTAAGCAGTGTCAAGCAGGAATTACCTAGTATGTGGGACCAGTTGCCAGTCAGTGGTTGCCATCCAAGGAACAAAAATCAGGTGCACTTTATTACTTTTTAAAGAACTGTAGGGCTGACTGGCTGGCTGCCCCTCCAGTTGCTGATGCTAGTAGAATTATTTGAGTTGCCTAAGCTGGGATTTCCAGCACCCTTTGCTTTAGGATGCACAAGCCCACAGACAGCACTCACAAACTACTCTTGGGGCAAAACTGAATCTACAGTTATTCTGTGTTGCCACAAAACTTTCTCAAAGTTCCAGAAGTAGGCAAACAACCTCCCAACAAAGCTCTGTACAAGACTCTGTAGCATCTCCAGTTGATCCAGTGTGCTTGGCATAGGGAAATTGAATTCAGAGAACAGAGCCAAAGGGGTAGATTAAGCAATATATCCCATAGATTTTTGGACCAGACTGTGCTTGCTTTCTGTAGAAACCCAAACACCCCACCTCTGTGTATGTTTTCCAGATGATGGTCACATTAAACCCCATATAGTACCCCTGTCTTTATAATCCATTATTAAACCTCAGGAGAGAATGGGAGCCTCCAAACTGGCTAAAAAGAACAGATGAGGTTCTGAGAGAGGAGCAGGTTGTATCATTTAATGGGACAGTGACTGATTGTTGCTCTTCCTTTCTCCTGGCATTTTACCTTAAACTGCTTGATAGCTAAAATAACATGCAACCATTGTGGCAGCCTGCAGGAAAGTGGGTGCTTGCAAAACCCACGATATGTAACTGACTCTGCCCAAGCTCCTGCAGAGCCTTTCCCCACACACGAATAAACAAGCAATTGGGGCTGTGCCTGCAGGCTCAGCAAGTGACACTGTCCCCACAGTGGGCATCTTGAGCCCCACACCATGCCTAAAAATTAGCTGCAGCTGATACAGAGGAACACGGTCAGGACAGAGGGATCCCAGTGTGTTACCATGAGGATGCTGGGCTGATTCCATTCCGCTTCAAGAAAGGGCTTGAAGCTATCCCTCCTACACATGAGCACCCCTGTGCTCCCCATCTTAATCCTTGCTTCCAGCTAAGGAGCTCCATCTCGGAAGGAATCGAACACCAGCCCCACCTCCCTGCCACCCCTTTGCAGTTCTGGGCTTCAGACTGCAAACGCTGATCACATCTGGCTGTGCTGCCATCTCCCGAGAGAAAGCAGCATCCCGGCTTCTGCTGAGAGGAAAGGAAACGTTCCACAGCCAGCCAGGCTCCCAACCTGCACGGAGGGCCCCGGGGAAGCCGGGACTCTCCACGCCGTCTGCAGCCTGGGGAGGCAACACGTGGGCCCAAGAGTCGCCACACCTCTAGGTCAGCTGCAGCCTGGGCACCTCTCTTACTCACAAGGCTGAAGAAGCAGGAGGGTGAGACTGCCTACAGCACCTGAGGGAAAAAAAAAAGTATACACAGGAAAAAGTGAGGGCTTGGAAGACAGAAAGAATCTTTAACCTGAGCTGGGATCCCAATGAGATGTCAGAGACAGGCTAGGATTGTAATTGAGAGAGAGGACAAGCCTTTCAGAGGGTAACTGACAGGAAAGCAGTAGCAAGGGAGGGATGATTTTTAACCTGAATATCCCAGAAGAACTGCGTGAGGTGATAAGAGGCTATGGGATAGTCCAAGTGCAGGAAACTGCACCATCTGAGTATCAGGTCACAGTCTGGATCTCTTCCATTGCTCAGATAAGAGTTTTCGAAGTGGCTTTGATTCTTTTAAGGAGCATTAAAAAAAAAAAAAAAAGGGAGAATGTTATGATAACTCAATACAAGTAGTTATAATCATTCACTACTGCATGTAAGCAACACTGGAAGACTTGCCAGGCTAATTAGCAGTAGCCAGGAAAAAGCACAAGAGTAACTAAACCAAAGTAGTAACACAAGCTTGCCTGCATATAAATCAATAAACTCCTACTGATTTGGGAAATCCATGAACCTTCAGAAATACAAGGGAAGGCAGTTCCAGACTGCTGTGTGGGAGACACTAAAACACTGTTTACAGATATTCTTATCTACAGCTTTTCCCTGACAGTCTTGAACATGGGGAGAGACTCATACAGAGGGAACAAGCACTAAAATCAGACCAAAAAAAAAAATTCATAAAAAAGAGAGGTCTGGAAGCTACCTCCACTGAGCCAAAGATTTTGATGATTTTTGAAAAGAAGGTGACAACCATTGAGCTGCATTTGTCTTCCTATATGAATTCTTCTTCTTCCAAGAAATATAGTATCCCAAAATTCCTCCAAAGATCTCATAATGGAATCAAGTTCCTGACTGCAGGCCCTGCTCAATAAGACACAATTCATTAGCCTTTGCCATCCTTCTTTGTCACAATAGGAAAGATGATGCTTTCAGTAAAAGCATATTGTTGAAGTCCCTGGTAGTTGTAGCAAAGGCACCATTTGACAATTGAAAACTGTGAAGATCCAAGTTTTTCTGTCACTTTTTGGGTGGGTTTTGTTGTTACTGTTGGTTTGTTTGGTTTTAGGCAGGGGGTATGTTGAAGTGAGTTCAGATGTGATTTCAGGGCAAAAAAATTGACTAATTTTATATAATTTCTTCTTAGAAAGACACAAAGAAGTGGGAAAAAAAATAGGCGGCCCAAAGACATGGCAATTTCTAGTACAAAAACTATATGGATCTTACAAGCCAAGAGTGAGTGAGCCATCAATCCTCTGCCTTCCATACCAGAGCAGAAACAAAAAGTTGTGGTACCTAACTCAGATAGTCCTCAGAAGGCAGGATTGAAAGCATTTCTGGCATTTAAGCACTCTCTGTTATGAATGCCTAGGTAAAGACAATATACTGATGTTAGCCTTGCTTTGGACTTCACAGGAAAGTTCATTATAGCATCTAGGTCAGCAAATCCCACAAGAGATGGTGTCTCTGCCAGTTCTATACTGAACATACCTTGAATGTACCTTGCTGTGTTAAACACCATTTCCTTTAATTTCCAAACTCAGCACAACTGGATCTCCAGAACATCAGTGGAAAGAAGGCCATTTGAGGCAGCAAGCTTTCACTGATCAGAACACAGGAGCTTCCCAATTCTGACAGCCACAGGAAATGCAGAAATAAGTGCAAGCAGAGAAGCAAGTGTAAGTGCAGAGCCTACTGCTTTGATAATTTTTACTTTTGGTAGTTTTTGCTTTTGGTAATTTACCTCTGCAAAGTGACATAATCTCTTATTCTCTCCCCTCCAATCATGGTGGGGGTTTTGTGGTTTTTCTTTTCCTCTTCTGCTCACCACATTAATAAATTTTATTTCTCAACCCAGTTTAAGGATTCACTGACCTGTGCTAGGAGAAAGAGGAAAGAGCCATATCCAGCACTAGGAACACACTTTCACTCACCTGCAGTCAACAAGACTTTAAAAAATTAAAGAATAGAATGAGATACAACAGCTTTGGGGAGGTTTCAGCATGACACACAGCAAGCTCTGAGTTTACTCCACTTAGTACCATGGAGTTAATTCCTTTACCTCAATATATAGAAACACTCATGAGTTTATCCTGGAAGATCCTTACGTTCAATTTCACTCACATCCCATAACCTTTTGCGAGTCTGCAACCATTCAAGATAATCAATTGCACAAGTCTGAATGGGAATATTGTAAGTAATTTTGAGGAACCAGGAAAGCTGGAAAGAGGCCAGAAACCTACCAGCACCACACACACCCAAACCATTAGCAGTCACCACCAGACCCTTTTCAATTCCTGGAGAAGACAAAACAAAGGTCCATTCTCTACCTCCCTTTGTTCATACAAGAACCTACCTTTGCATTTACTTCTCTCCTGCTGGGGTTTGGACTGGCAAAGAGAGCTCCAAAATGCCTATCAAACAGCAACCTTCTGTTAGAAAGGGATGTGAAACTGAAGAAGAGCCCTTAAAACTCTTCTTTCATACAGCAAAACTGTCAAATAAAACATTTTGGAGAATATAAGGAAAACTATTCACTTATTTTCCTCAGTTCTAGGACAGGGGAAAATGGAGCAGATGATAATTTATCTGGATAAGAGTGGGTGGGAGAGGTTGAGGGACCCAAAGCCATCAGAAGTTCAGGAGTGCAATTTGCATTCCCATGTTATTGGATTAATAATTCAGGTAGTTGCTTATACTAAACCAATTTTCCCTCAATTTACTGTACTATTTCCTCCTATTTACTGCTTTCACCCCCTTTCTCTCACAGCCTATTTTGTTGTATGATTCTATGATTGTTGGTGTTTTTAAACTCAGTCATTAAAACCCAGGTTACAGGATTGTTGAAAGGTAGAAATTATCAGGTAATCTTTCCCTTCTACAAATACCCATCTTATTCCATCTGATTTGCATTACCAATCAATATGGAATGAAGTTCATTTTGCATCTCCCATTGCTTTGCTCTGAGAGCAAAATCTTTGAAATCCCCCTGAAGACTTAAGGGCTGTGAAGATCAAGGGGCTTCTCTGCAGTCCTGCGAATCTTCAGTGATGTTTTAGGAGAGTGGAATAATCTACACTATGAAAACACCAAATCTCCTGCAAAGGCAAACTGAAGGTTGAAAACCTTGGGTATCCCAATCCCTAGCAAACATGAACTAGAGGGGATTTCCTTTAAACTCACTTTGGATCTTTTAAACCTGTGAGATATGGAGGAGGCTTCCTCCTGCCGGAATCTGGTGAGTGGTGGCATTTCTGCCTTGTTCACTACAGTTATAGCTGCCAAGGGAAAAGAGTAAAAAACAATAGTGAACAGGTTTACAAACACAGCTTTTGGCTGAACCCTGGATGTTTGGAAGCTTTTTACAGCTTTCCTGACAGGGATGAACAGCTTTCACTCCATTAACTGTATCTCCCTTGGGTTCTCTGTTCAAGCTAGAAAAAAGTTCTCAAAGAACTTAGAGGGCACATTTGGGACTCACCTACAACACAACAGTGGTTTGTTTGCAGTGGCTTAATTTAAATTGGATTTCACATCAATTCATTGAACAGCTGAGGAACCCCATGTGTACGCACTTATTTGCCTTAAGACTTGCCTAAAATCAGTTCCCAATCTATTTAAGCTCCACTGATCAGATTTAAATGTATACTTAAAAGGTCAACACAACCTTTTGCATTGATTTAATGAAACGATATGGAAAGCAATGCTTGAGTAAACTAGTGCAGCTCTGTGTAAAAGCTGTTCGAATTAGTGTAATATGGATTGTCAAAAAATGGAGAAACATTTCTCCCCCTTGAAGTTTGCAAATTCAATCTCTTGATTGAATGCTAGCAAGATGGAGGCTGATGGGTCTCTCCTCTGATGGAGCCTCATATTGATTTTATCATTAGATATACAAAACAAGTGCCTAATTCAGTAATAGGCACGTTTTATGCCTACCTTTAACGGTGTTGCTCTAAACCCTTCATATATACACTTTAGCTCAAAATCACATATATTCCTTCTACAATATGAAATTTTAAAATGTGGATATGTTTTTGAAATCATGATCTTTAAAAGTGTTTTAAGGAGAATCTAGGTAAATATGATCTTTAAAAAATTTAGACAAATAATAGCATGAAAGAATAACTTAAGTCAGGAGCCTATTTCACTGTTTAACAGGTGCAGATATCCATCATAAATTAAGCCTCATTTGTGCTGAGTGGTTGAATTGCTGAGGAATCACTTTATTGGTATGTGAAATATTTACTATGTATAGCTGAAGAGATTCCCAGGAATTCTGATGAAACACATTAAGGCACAAGACAGAACACCCTTTCCTCATGAGACTTGTGAAATCATAAGCTTTGCTCCTCTCAGTATCTTATACAGACTTTTAAAAAACTATCTGAATTGTCCATGTAACATGTAACAAGAATAACTATTAAGAAGGTATTTTTAGACAGAAAATATTTTCTCTCTGTTCAGGAGAGCTGCTGTTATAGACATTAATATCCAAAATAAAACACACTTTTATTTAAATTACATTTTTCTTCACCCTATGTAGAAATTGCCTTTTTCATATAGAAAGGTGAGAAACCACATGTTGCTTTAAACAATTTCCGGTGCCCAAAAGAGAAGAGTGATACTGGGATCACTCAAAAAGCACATTAACTTAGAAGCCAGTAACTAACATTTGGCTGGGAATTATTTGCATGTGTTCTTTGAATAAGGAGCACTATTTACTAAAATAATATATTTAGACAATTCAACTGTGGATTTCTATATCTGTGGAACAACCAAAATAACGGCACAAAGGTAGAAGAGACTTCCATTTGTCATCTAAAAATTCTGGGTTTCCATCTGTAATATGAGATCTGGGTTTGGTATCTAGAATAATTGACTTTCATGACAAATACAAGCAGCTTAAGTTCTTAGAGTGCTACAATATGCAAGGAAAAAAAGAACACCAATAGCAGGTTTACACAGACAAGAAAAGTTTCAAACAAGTGTAGGCTATGTTCCTTGCAGCTGAGGAGCCACATAAAAAACCCAACCAAAATTAAACAGCAGTAAGAACCAGTATGAACTGTGCTATATTAAAAACTAATAATGAGAGCCAGGAAACCTGAAGAGTTTACATGAGTAGCCTATAAAATGCTAATGTAACTAACACCAGGGAACTCTGTAGAAACCATCCCTCTGCAAATTCAAAAGTATATTTAAAAAAAAACCAAATTATTTCCAGGACAAGAAATAATACATGCATACAAATTTGCAAAGTTAAATTTTTTTCTCTCTTCGTGATTCACAGGCATATGCCACCAAGATAAGAATATAATTTTCAAAGATATGTTTCTCTGAGATGGAAGTGAGTCCTCTGTCCCACCTGATAAAAACTGCCACTGAATTTAAATTTAGGGAACCTGAACATGAAGTAGTACAAATGTCATTCCACCCTCTAAACACTGTGGCTATGCAGTGGACTGCTCACACATCTCAACGAGTTCTACAGACTGGCTGTGAACAATATTATTTTTAAGAGATGATTGTGGCAGTATTTTGCATGCTTTATTCATATTACATGGAAAAGAGTAGGTGTGCAAGGCAGAGTACATATCTGTGTGCTGGCTTCAAATTTACGTTGGGGACATTTCAACTTCTGAATGGTCAAGGAAATAGTATATAAAAAGACAGCAATTTTTAATTATTATTTCTTTTTAAAAAATATTTTTAATTTACTATGAGGCACAGAAAACAGATGGAAAGCTGTCAAGCTGTCAAATCTTCCTTTTTTTCCCAAGAAGATACAAACTGCCCATATAACAAAGGGATGAAGTGTTTCTCCATGAACACTGTATGCTTTAGGCTAAACCCACTGCACTAATTTATTTTAACTAAAATTGCAGAATAAATGAAGAGAGCATCTTTTTATTGTAACATTGAGCATTTTAATTAAAAAGGCAATTGTGGCTTCTGCCATTAGCACTAGCACATTCATAGAGACATGCAAGAAAGACCTTGCATTCTCAGAGAATGCACATTTCCTTCTGCCCCACGTGCAGAAGCTCGTGGGACCCTATTGCCCATTACACCCTACCAGCACAGTCACAGCCACCCCCACATGGAGAGTGATCCTTCCAGTAAAGGGGCAGCCAGATCAGCTGGAAGAGATTTTTTCCATTATTTGAATACATCATTAATTCTTAATGTTTCAAACACTCATGACAGAGAACATCAGTCACTTCCATCAAGACTGGAATTCATGGGAGCAAAAGTCCTTTACTAACAACTGAAACATTGCTGGGATAACACTGGAGACACTTGTTCCTTTTTCCACAGGCTCAGCAATACTTCAGCTGGCCTTTTTATGAAGACCAGCTGAGGGTATGATATGTAATAGCAGCCTGTACAGAAATCACACTTCCAGCCAGAGACTGGAACATGCCAGTTCAAGACTAGTCTAATCTCAACTCTTTACTTGGGAGATTTTACACCTGGGAGCAGTGAAAAAGATGCTTTAAATTTGCTATATATTAAACAGCTACAAAATTAATTGCAATTCATATTGTTAACTTTTGCTAATCAGTTATCTTCAGCCTAAAATGTTTCTCTTTTTAAAAATGTGTTTATTGCATAAAAAAGCTAGAAATAAAGAATCAACTTCTTCCTTGCCCAGATTTTTATCATAAAAAATGTTTTTAATCTTCTGGTTTATGTAACTATTTCAAGTTGGTGGAAGAGGATATGATATCTGCAACAAGTATAAATTTCAAGAATGCTTCTGTTTTGTGGTAAAATAGTAATTTATTGAAAAAGAACACACTTAATAAAGAAGCTAAGGGAAATTGTTGTTCCTTGATGCTGGTGACTTCTAAAACTTTCTGAAATGGATTAAATATTATCATCAGTCCAGCCACCTGCAGATAAAATGAAATTATGATTTGTGTGCAAGCAGGTTACAAGAGACTGAATGGAAAAGCCTGAAAAGAGAGCAAAATAATGACGTGACTGGCTTGAGAAGATAGAGGAAATAATGAATTCCAAACAAGCAATAGAGATTATCCATCACTGAGTGCTCAGTTTGCAATTGCTCTGTGATTTAGGCACTTGTCTTGAATTAATTACTGAAGAAAGGAATGTAAGGGTGTGTCTGCTTCTCCCTGTTTGAATTGAAAAGGGAAGTGTGCAGAAAAGCACATGGTGTGTGTACATAGGCTCACGACCCTTCTCCTCCAGGTGTGGAGTAATGTTTCACAGAGACATCCTCCTGCTCATTGTTTGGGGCTGGGACAAGCTGCCTGCATCAGACCTTCCCCAAAAATTTTTCCAGGGCAAATCCAGGTTATGGGTCCTGTAAAAGGTCATCCCTCCTTTTAACTACACTCAGTGGCATTCATATCTTCCAGCATACAATCTAGAGCAAGCTTTCCAATGGAAATGTTCTGGAAATACCAGGTGACAGGATGAAAACATCTCTGCCACATTATATTTCTTATCTGTTAAATCTACTGTAGCCAGATCAGTGCAAGTATACCAAGAGGCATGGGGAAAGTTGGAGATACACAAGATTTGTATAGTGTGTGTTAGATTTCAAATGTAAATCAACAAACAATGAGGATTTTAAGGAAAGATCTTTGCCATTGAGGTGGTTAAAGTGATCAAAAGTAACAGAAAACACACAAGGATGGGCCTTTCCTGAAACACCAGATCCTGAATGCAGAATGTCACCCAAAAGGCAACATCAATTCACAGGATTACTTGGTTCTCTCATTTGTACTTACTCTTCAGGTTTAGAGTTTTCTTTCACTTTGTGTTGGCATGAGTAGTTTGCAATCAAAGGCAGATGATTCAGGGAATAAAGGGAATACTTAGACAATGTCTGGACAATGCTTGTGTCCTGTACAGTTGCTTATTTTAAGGGAACAAACATGATACCAAAAAGAAGGGCAGGTAGGAGAGGTCCCAGTGTAGTATGGATCCAGGTCCAGAGCATTTACTTTGCAGCCTCTTTTGTATCATTACACTTAATTTTTTAAACACACCAAGTTTATGTTAAGTATATAAGGGGAAAAAAAGAATAAATAGGAGATGGCACTATTTACCAGAAGACTTGATTTTCTTTTTTTGTGTTTGTACACATCCAAGATCTTTCCTACCAGAGAAGAGTCATGCAACACATATGTCTCTTCACAACTCATTTTCTTTCTTTCCTCTCTGGTTCTTTGTCCTTCTTGCTAAACTGTGAATGGCCCTGTTGTGCAGCTCTATGGACTCAGAAATGTGAATTAATTTCACAGTTGTAGACATTTTCACAGAAGTACAGTCACAGTGCCACTGTCAAGGCTACACTGAAGCCAGAGCAGGCTCATTAAACATATAAAGTTGCTCCTTATCCTCCCTATAATGCCTGTTTGGGCATTATAGGGGGTGGGGGAAAAAAGTGCATAGATTTTTGATAATGGGGTGGTTAACAGCTGGAGCAGATGACTGAAAGAAGCCATTCTCCCTCTTATTCTTCTCCCTCTAGAAGCCTTCTGATCAAGGCTTGATGCCTTACTGAGGGATCTGTTGCTGTCACACACAAACTACCAGGCTCAGCACTAAATTGAGGAGGTGAAATGCAATGGCTGTAATAGAAAGGTGCTCAAACTACTTGATCAAAGATCTCCTTCCTACGCTTTCTTTCAGTGACTCTATTAACAGAATATAGGCAATATTGTGGAGGATTTCAACTCAGTCCTCTATTAGCTTACAAATCATTTAAAAATTGAGTCCTTCAGAAATGTGGCATTTGGTGCAATTCTTGTCTCAAATGAGCTTAGAGAAACAGTTTATCAGTCTTCTAATAATTTAAAGTTTAGTAAAATTTCAAAGAGTTGCACACTAGAGGAAAATAGCTTTTATGTCTAATTGCTGACATTGATTTACAGTTATCAGTTTATTAGGAATTTAAGTTTGTACTACAATCCTAATTTCCATTAATTGCTATACTTGTTCAATTTTATATCCCTAAAAACCTAAGTTAGAATGGTACATTTGGGTTCAAAACTCACACAGTTTAGAGTTTTAAGCTTCAAAAGTAATAATACCATCTTTCAGATAGCACATTGTCACCTTTTTTTGCAAAGGCGCTCCTCAGGTGAGAATCACAGAATGCCATCTCCCAAAAAAGCCTCATACTGCAGGGAAATTATATCATAAAAGTGAAAAAAAACCCCTGAAGATGGAAGCAAAGGTAAAGCTATATGGCAGTGACTTACAGTAAAATACATTAGAGAGATAATGCATTTATTCAAACCTGAAGAATTATAAACCTTGGAACTTCTAGGGTAAAATCAAATGTTACAAGAAAGCCAAACAAAGAAATGAAAAGTCAAATATCTAAACAGTCTTAATTATGGTTTGAGAAAGCATCTTTTAAATCTCTAACTAGCTAGAAGTCACAACATTTGTTTGCCTAATATGTGATGTTTGTTTATAGATATTAATACACTTGTGCATTTGAAGATGAATAGTACCTTTCTAATTAATGGTGTGTAACTTAAAGTTCATGAGAAACCTCTCTCTGTTCTGCAGGGAAGACCAAAAAGAACACAACAAGCCCTTAAAAATTTCTTAATCATCTCCAAGTCCACAAATGTAGAACTATCTCAGTACAAACTGCATGGTTTTGCCTGGTTACTGTCACCACAGTAACACCCATGTAGCTGTTAAATAGCTATTCTCGAAAAAAAAGAAGAGGATAAAGCATAAATTAGAAAGCAATATACATACCAGATACTGCAATGCATCACAGGAGCATCAGTGGCACCATATGGAGTCTGACAACTGGTCAGTGCAACAAGCACACCAGAGGCTACAGCTTTTGGCTCCAGACTGGTACCTCTGCAAGTCCAGAGCGGGAAGAGTTAGAAGGACATTTGGAGATTAAGGCCTCTGTGACAGGAGCAGCTGCATGGGGATGTGAGGACATTCCTGAGCTATCAGTAGGGCCATGCCTCTCTGTCCTGCTGAGGACAGGGAGACATGAGCAACTGGCCTGGTGGACCAAGGGCACAGCTTGCAAGGAGCCAGCCAGACCTGGCTCCACAGCAGAACTCTCCTCATGCCATATCAAACCCTGTCTATCCAAGAAACATGTTAAAATTGTTAAGTAGATCCTGATGACAGATTAGGACAACAGCACAGAAATGCCACCACAAACTTCACAGAGGCCACCCAATAGAAATGGGCATTCTGCCAAGAGGTGGTAAGGAAGGGTGTTCATAGGTAGTACCAGGAACACCAGGTTTTGTAGACTGGAACAAGGCCTGTAGAGAAAGCTCAAACCCAACCCCCTGCTGTGCCATTAGCAGCTGTGCTTTCTCTGAATGACTCTAATAATTTGCTGGGTGCTCATGATGGAGATGTAATAGTATTAATTACAGAGGCGCTGGTTGTAGCTCCCGTAGGCAAAACAGATGTTGTATGTTACACTCTCTGTGCACATTAGACTGAAAGAGCAATGTATATTATCCCCAAACTTAAAGCACTACCTGAGTAAAATATTCACATGATAAGAGTTTACCTGACTTCTGCTAACTATTTCCTGGTACAAGAGTCAGATCACGTAATCTGAACTTGGATCAGTGGCCAATCCCATTTTGCATTAATATCCTAAAGGCACACAGAGGCAGAAGCCTTGCTCTGCTAGGAATAAAAAGAAGCTGAGCCTCTCTCCCTCTCACAAAATATTGTACATATTGGCCTAGTTTACTCACAAAAAAAAAAAAAAAGCAGTGAGCTATTTCCCTGGAAAGAACTGCATTTCTAAAAGTTTTCACTGGAATGCCAACAACTTCTAGTTGAACCACAGGCTGAGAGTTCTCAGCTTGTGCTGCCGTGATATTTCTGCCTGAATTATGAAAAACTGAGATTCCTTTTAAAAGTCACAGGCTCTTTATGGTCTTGGGAGGAAAAAACCCAATACAGAGCTTTAACCACTGTCAGTTCTGCCCCCCTGCCCCCCCCCAGCGTGTCTGAGACCAGCATCTGCAAAAAGCTCCCAAACAAAGACTGCACATTGCTCCTGCAGTGCTACCTGTTTCCCCAGCATCCCTGTGGAAGGAATATATTGAAGCCTATAGCAGACATTCTCACTTCTAGGTCTAGAACCAGCTTGCTTGTTAACTTTTTCTTTGTTCAAAAATCTCATTGTCAGACTTAACCAGACAGGATTTTTTTTCCTTTGCCATTGTTAATGGATAACTCTGTCACGGTTGTTAAAAAGGCATATGTGGTAGGAGTCAGCAAGTGAAGGTAACGCACACATGGAGGAGCTGGAAATTCTTCCTTGTTCCTTTCTGCCTGTCTTCTGGAAAGCCTGGTTTTGGTTAGCCAAATGTTGGGTGGTGCTTCAGAGAAACAACCAGGTAGGCTGATTCATAAGCTGTCCTAGGAAGACAGGGGTTCATTGCTCCACTTGCTGCTATGGAAGAAGGCTTAGAGCTGCCAAGCAGTTAAGGCAGCAAGACAAACTGAGGAGGAGAAAGGAGCTGAAATTGAGTGTCATTGAGCCCATGGTGCCTCACTGTCCATTTCAATTATAAATACTGCTTTAAAATGTAATTTATTGCTGTATCTCTTAAATACAGTGGATTTTATAGACCCACTCCTAGAGCCAGCACTGAGACAGTATCCAAAGGATGATTTTTAATCAAGTGGAGGCTGTGCACACGTGTAAGGAGCATATTTAACAGATGTGCTGTGATGATGTCAGAATTATAAACTTAAATGCACTTTAGAGCTGCATACTAATAAAGAGATGCCTGTACAGGCTTCTGGACAACTCAGTTTAAAAGAAATTTAAAACCATCAATTTATGTCAGTGCAGAGTTTTGCTATCCAATTACATAAAGTATTAAATATCACAATTAAAACATTACTGTCATTTACCTCATACAGATTTTTTTTTCTAAGTTTAACCCTAACTCTTTTCACCTTATGGTAATTCTCCTGGGAGTAATTACTCTATTTCCACAGCAGTAATTTGGATAGCATAAGAGCATGCAACCTCAGCCTTGCTCCCTCCATCATTATGGAAGATTTTGCCTAGAAATATATTTTTTCCCTTCACATTATTTGAAATATGACACATAATCAATAACCTGAAACTGCATAAAACTTTCTCATATGATAATTCTATTGATTTTTAAAAGAAATAATTAAACTAACTGTTAAGACCAAGTTCATCAATACAGTCTGACCCTTTTGTTCCTCCCTACTGAGTAGGACAAATCAATCAGGGTTATGAAACAGCATAACCAGTTTTCTGGAGCTATTGCACCATTCTGACAACATACTGAATAGCCAGTTTATGCCCCGTTGTTCTCTCCTTGCTCTCCCATCCCCCTGGCACATATCCCTGCAGCTTTAAATCACAGCCTTCTCCTGATTCTCCTCTTATTGCATTGTACACTTCCAAAACTCTCCATCTCCATTCTCTTTACTGTGCTACCTCAGTTTGCTACTTCCTACACCATGTTCCTTCACAAAATAATGAATACAATTTTAGGAAAGACATACTGTATTTTTCAACAGAGGTAGAATGCCAAATTGTGTTAAATGTCAAATTTTGTTCCACTTCAATGACAGAAGCAAATCTGCAAATTGGTACCTCTGCTCAGACTGTATTTAACAACAGGACTTTACTAGTTCTCTGCAAGGCAAAGCTATCCCCTGGTAGAAGGTGAAGTGGGAAAGCCAAAAGCCTCTCAAGGGCTCCTCTGGAAGCAAAGCAACTTCTCCATAGGGATGGCTGGCTCTCGTTTTCTCTCATACTCTGATGTCCTTAAGACCTGTGTCACATGAAATAAAATCTCTTCCCACATGAACTTGTGTAAACCTCAATTTCTCTTTCACTCCCCATGATCCCACTAACACCCTCATCAAGCAGCTGTCAACTTGTGCCACCACTGAGAGCTGCTCCTGCACCCAAGTGGCTGGAGTGAGGAATCTCTTCTGTGGCAGAAGCAGACAGTCTGGCAGGATGGGGTCAGTGCCAGAGGAGATACACTACAGGCATGTGGTGCCAGAGAACCAAGCTCTTTAGGGTTTCTTGATGAAGGTTGTGTAAAATGTTCAAGGATTTGGTTGTTTGCAAGGGACACTGCAGCATGTGTGTAGGTCACAGATTATTCATCTCTGCAACAAGTGAGAAAAAGCCTTCAAAAATCTAGATTCATAGGATGCAGATTTAATACCTTCTGTGAAATGTGAAATGCAACATTTACATGGAACAAGAGATTCAAACCAGCAGCAGTTTATGCTGAAAAAATGGCTGAACACAGTGGAAGAATTACAGAATATGCATGGCCTAAATCAGACAGTCAGCAGCCATAGCAGATCCATTACTTTCCACTCAGCAGAGTCACAAACACTTCTTTACTAACAGAAACATTCATCCACAGCATTCCTAAGATCTATTGGTGTTTACAAGTTGCAGGATTTTCCTGAGAGAAGTAGGAATTAGCGTGTGCCTACGTTTGACAGTGTTATTTCAAGTCCAAGACAGCTCACACACAATTTATAAATCTCCCTGAAAAATAACGCTGTTTTTGGAAGTGTGTATATCTATTCAACAGCATGCAACTTGATGGCCTGAGAAATTACTTTCTACAAATGGTTTTATTTTTAAAATAATTTGCATATATGCATTTTAAAGTCTTATTTACAGTAAGTATCATTATTAACTCTGTTAGATGCGTGGCCAGATGTGCAGATCAGCCCACACATGTATCTCTCAGATTAATGTTATTTTAAGCTGCTTACATAGTTCCAAAATCCCCAAGATTTGGCCCAGTTGATGTGGCTCTAATAGGTGTAATTGGAACAAATGTATTACAGATCAGAACAACGTCAAAAGTACTCATCAGGTCTGTGTTCATACTTAGGAAGCCTCCCTTCTAACATTTTAGGCTGTAGCTATCAGTACAACAGGAGTATTTAACAAGCACTGCCATCAGAGATTAGCAGGTTCCCTTAAATAGGTGAAACTTGATACACTAAACCCTGTAAAAGCATTTTTTGGGTCATGTTTAGAAAATAAAATCATGGCATGCCTCGGGTGCCTTTCAGGTGCCAAACCTCAAACCCCAGTGCACGTTAAATGCAATGACATATGCAAGACACTGCCCATTTGGCCTTCACTAAATGAAACAGAGAAAAAAACAAAAAGAGGGGAAAAAATGGGGAAAGAAGTACATATTTTGCCAGAGATTACACAGCAACAGAGCCAGAGGTCAAACTCCAGAACCCTGACCACCTTCCTCACATGCTTCTGGTTACATTCACTGTGGGGAATTAGGCCAAACCAGGGAAGAGGCAGTGACGTTGATAAGAAAGTAAAATGGATTAGGAAGCAGTGATATAGTGGAACTAGACAATCTAGGAAGATAAAAGAAAGAAAATTTAGAGTAACAGATGAAGAACACTGAAAGCTACCATAAGAAAGGAATTAAGGTGATGCAACAGCAAGTTTAAATAACAGGAGATGCTCTCATGAGAGGCATTTTCCAGACATGTTAAACAGCTGATTGTCTAAATATTTTCAGTAAATACAGATGCTGTGCTTGCCTCTAGTAGGTGTATTTACTATGGCATACAATGGCCTGGGTGGTAGGCTGATGTTCAAGGCAGAAAACTCTTCTCTTTACTCCTCATCCAGCCTAGCCCCAGTAACATTTGCAGCTGCTTCAAAAATATTATCAGAGCACTTTGGGAAAAACACAAAAGTCAGCTCTTATCATTCCCTCAGAGTTCAGAAAAGAAGAATTACTTTTAATTCCAATTAATTCCATATAAAAGCCATGTAAAGACTTGGCACTCGCCATAGGGCAGACTCTTCAAAACCACACTGCTGAAGTTGCTGGCACTTACAGCACACAGCTAGCATAAGCCAGAAAGGTGCTGTGACTGTCCCAGAACTTGACACCTCACATCTGAGTGACAACCAACAGCTCACCAGTGGAGTCCAGCATAATCAACATGGTCCTGCTTCCTAGGATAGAGGGGGACTCAGAGCAGGAAAAAGGAATGGACCTTTAGTACAAAAAGAAGGGAATGTGGAAGACAGCAAGAATAGGTATGTCTAACCTTCTGAGCCCTATTTGTACCTTTTGAAATTACCAAACACTCTAATAAGCTGAAAGACAAGGTGTTTTTCCCTGCTGCAGGCCTATTTTGCATATGCCTGAACAAGGCCTAAACACATCCTTATCCTTAAAATACTAAAAGAATTCTCCACTGGCTTCAGATACAACCACCTCTCCACCAAACCCACCTTCCTGATTACCAGCCTCTCTCCTTCCATGGTTCTATAAAATTCAAGCTAACACTTTCTTATCCCAAACCAGCATTTATAAAAGCCTCATTTTTAAAATCTGACTGTTGTGAAACTGCTGCTAAGGGGGAAAAAAGGGGGCCTTGGTCTCAGCTGTTGTACCTATGCATCTGGTGGCACTGACAAAATTCAACTGCCCCCCCAAGGACCCCAGAACACATGGATCCACACAGCAGAGGGATGCATCCACTCCCACATCATACAACAATTCAACATCAGCACAAATCATACGAAAACGGCACACAGAAAAGGTTGCTTTGATTTTTCATCCTTCAGTACCCAAGCCTTTTGCATTTCACTGCCCAGTCCCAGTCTTGGAAATAGTCATCAACTGTCTATGCCTTCGATCACTTGACAACTACAGCCAGCTAAGGGAGCTGCATCCCTGCGGGGCTGCGTCTCCCAAGGAGGAAGAAAGAGGCCGAGAAGGGGCATCATGAGCTGCGGCCACAGATCTGCTCAATGTGGTAGATATCCTTGGGACAGTCAGCAGACAAGACAAGAGGTGCATCCTCTGTTATCACAACATCATCCTCAATGCGCACACCAATGCCACGAAACCTCTCCGGAGCACTTGCATCATCCTCAGGGATGTAAATGCCTGAAAGAAGAAAGGCAATTAAAACACCCAACACTCTCCAGAACACCACCTTTCCCTTACTGCACCACCAGGACAGCGGTGTTGGACTTTCAGCAACTTAACGTGTTTGATCCTGAGAATTTTTAATATGGCAAGTTACTCTCTTTCCTCTCACTCATGGCTGTTGGTGGGCAAAGAAAGGAAAGTGTCCCTCTGTGCCTACAGATATCAGCACATTGAAAAGAACTTCCATAGTTACACCTGGCCTTTTCACACTTCTTGCTCTCAGTGTTGCATTCACAATGACAACTTTAACAATGTTCTGAATAGAGAGAGAGAAGAGGCAAGCATTAAATACAAATTTCCAGCTGACAGCTCCAAATCTAGTGACAAGGAGAAAGAAAGATTCCTCACAGTATGCCTAATTTGCAAAGCTAAGTTGTGAATCCCTGTAATTGCAGACTGCAATGCTTGAGACACTACCAGTGACTGGTAGAAGTTCAGTGGCAGGAACACAGAACGCAGCACAAGTGAATCGACCCTGATTTCTGCACTGCAGTTCACCTGTGCTGCACAGCCTGAGCTCTACACTACTCTGCTTCCTGAGTTTACTCCCACTACATGTTATCTTGGCTATGTTTGGGAAGGAAATAGGGGTTTTCTAATACTGTAATGACTTTGGGAGGGGAAAAACTTAAGGCTTTCCAATACTGCTATAGTTTCCAGCTTTACCAGAAAGGATCTGAATGCGCTGGTCTGCAGGACCAGCTAATTATCGAAAGGCAATACTGTTACCCTCAGTGTTGCATGTTTTTGTCCACCATTGACTGCTTTTACCTGGTTCAATGGTTATCACCATGCCTGGCTGGAACGGGAGTGATCGGGATATATCTGGGGTATCGTGAACATCCATACCCAAGTAATGGCCCACGTGATGAGGGCAGTATTTTCGAACAGCCTAAGAGAAGACAGAACAAGTGTCACAGAGGCAGTTAAACACAGCCCAACTTGTTCCAATACAAAAGATAGGGAAAAGAGACAGAATAGTTATGTACTTAAGTAGCAGTCTTACTGTCATGCCTAGGTCACCAGGGCCTACCTTCCATTTACTAGAACTGGATGGCCCTTAAAACCCACCAGTAGCAGGTGCCTATTATGAGGACATTGCAGATTGCCTTTCCCCTGCACTGAAAAGAACAGCCCAAACCCATCACCATCTCAGCATGTCAGGCAAGATGTCAATATGCAAATCGCTGAGCTTTGCTGCCCAACCCCTTCCCATCCCTTAAACATCCAAGCCCTGCATGACTCCCATCAGCAGACCTTCACAACTGACAGCAGCGGGTACAGCTGTTCTGGGCTGTGAAAGTGGTTTCCTATGCACAGCAGAGCAAATGCTGTGCCGATTTCATTCAGTAGATACAGCATGATTTTAATCCACCTCTACAAGGCACGGACACCGCCTCCCCTCCAACCATCCTCATCTCCCTCCCTCTAAAGCAGGAATCAGCGAGAACTCCTCCCTGCTTCACGCTCGTCATTCCCAGAAGACTGAGCTGCAGGCGCTGCTCCCGTCTGGCTGTGCTTCCACCTGCCGGAAGAATCCGGCACGACACCCTCCGTCCGCCGGCGGCAGCCGGGGCTGCCATGGCACCGGCACCGCACGCAACTAAATCCGGCGGGAACCTGTCCGGCTGCCAAAAGCCGTAGTGCCGTCACCTGGTTCCGCCATCTTTGCAGTATTGGCATCAGCAATCATGCAGCTCTGCAGTGAGAGTGCCCGGATAAACTTCTCTAACTGAAAACCAATCCTATTTATCTGCAGGTTCAGCTCTAAGGCAGACCAGTTTCCCAGTCTTGTTCACCAGGTAGCTCTCTGAGTCCCAGAACTGACACAAAATGGTACAGGAAGGGCAGCAGGTGGAATGACTAAGAATATGCTGCAACTTTTGGTGGCACTGCAGATTTATGTGATGTTAAACAGACCACAGAAGTATGAATAATTGCCTGCAGTCAACCCTGGACACAGAATCTTGTGTTAGTGCCCACGTGCCTATAGTTCCCTTCAGACAGTGCTCTAAAGCTGTTTCTGCGCTGGCAAGTAGTGCAGAGCAACGGGAATGGATCTGCAGAGTGAAACAGCAAGAGCCAAGGAACAAATATTCATACTATGTGCATATAAGACTGGGGATTACTTCAGACCAAATTGTGCACCAAATGGTTGAATCACATCTTGGAGTTTAGCCTTGTCTCAGAGAAATTAATTCCTGTACTGAGACCAGCCCATAACATGAATTAAAGCACCGTGTAGCAGCAATTAGAAGGGACATCCTGAAACCACATTCCTGACCCAAATTAAAGCCCTAAAACTACCCAAGGATAAAACAATCAGGATTAATAGGAGTAAACTAGAGTAAACAGGGGTAAACTAGAGTAAAAAAACTTGAAGTACCTTGAAGAAATGGCTGTCAGTGATGCTGCTCTCCAGGACACCCAAGTCTTTCAGTTTCTGTCCAATAAGGCTCAGCATGAGGCTGTAGATATTTTCCAGACTCATGCCAGGGGAGCAGAGGCTCAAGCAGGACTTCTGGATATCCAGGACAGCTTGATACAGTTCTGCTTGGGGTTTGGAGAACCTGAAGGCCA
This sequence comes from Leptocoma aspasia, assembly GCA_013399835.1. NCBI lineage: Eukaryota > Metazoa > Chordata > Aves > Passeriformes > Nectariniidae > Leptocoma > Leptocoma aspasia. The sequence goes on from VXAX01004192.1 coordinate 663,895, forward strand.
TTGAGTAAAGGAGTATCTCACAACTAAACCTCTGTTTCCAAGAAAAAAGTGTTTCTGTCCCTAGAATCTATTCTGAGGACAGTTTCAGTTCAAGGATGGAGCAGGGGAAAACCAGAAAGCAAAGCAACTGTCTCCTTGTATAAAAGGCCACACCAGCAAATTCACAACTGGCAGAGCTATGTACATATCAACTGAAACTCCTGTTTTCTTACACACAACTGGAGTCAGCCACAGCTGAATCTACAAAAGCCCTCTCTGCACTTTAGGCACGCTGCAATAGCTGAAAATAGCAATAATCACATAGATTCATGCAGTAATTAATGAGGCAGTGGGGAATACAGCTGAACGATTACTTCATATAATTTGATTACTCTGAAGCACCACAGAATGGGACATGGTAAAACTATGATTAAACACACACTCAATCCATCAATTATTTAAGAACTTATCAAAATTCTTCAAAAAAACTTATTGCAGCATACCTTCCATTGACAGGCCAGGTACGTGTGATGTCACTCACATAGCAGGAAAATTCACATCCACCATCTAGCAAGACCAGCTCACCATCCTGGAGAATAACAGGAAAGAATGCTCTGTGGGTCAGTCCAGCTGTTAATTGATTTTTCTGTCTGACAGAAGGAAAGGAGGTTATGCTTCTGTTTTCACAATGCAGCTGCAGAAATGTGAATTCCTTTTGCAGAGTAATACCCCAGGTACTACTGTTTATAAATAGGCTATTCCAGTTGGATTGTTGCTCTGTAAGGTACTCTCTGACTATTATGCTTATATACTGTCTGAACTTTTAAGATGAAAATTTTGGAGTTAAAAAAAAAGCATTTACCTTGAACTATTTTGCTCTCTGAGAGAAGTCCTACTCACACCTGGATAGCTTACTCCAGCAAATCATGCCTATGACTCCTTTCACTAGAAGTTCTCAGCTACAGTGACTGAGACAGGGGGTTTGCAACAAAAGCATAGGATTTCTGAGCTCCCCACAGGATCACTAACAGCTACAAATTTACTCTTGTCATAGGATACGAGGACCCAGCAAAATCACTTTGTATCCCAAAATCTGACACTGTATCGCTGCTGTAAATGCACTGGTGAATAGCTTCTACAACCTTCCCTTTCTCTTTTAGGACTTTCTTGACTGTTTTAACATATCTTTCTGGATCCATCTGGTGATGAAGAAAAATTTTTGGAGATGTGAATCTCCAATTCACTTCAGCAAAACTGTTCCATATGAGTGACTACACATCTCCCAAAAAGTCACGCAGAAGAAAGACAAAGGGCCAGGAACAAAACCATTGCCTTGCTTTCCCTCCTTAAAGGGGCTAACAACAAATAGAACAGTAAGATGTTAAAAAAAGTTTGGAGTAAATTCTCTACAGATTTACACTACATGTAGAGATTCATTCCACAGATCCATGACTGTGCCAGCAGACATGATGTGGAATGACAAGGCATAATTGCATCATATTAAGGGAAAGATTAAAGCAGCAGAATTTCACTGCTAGTGCTACTTCTAGTGCTAGCTGCTATTGTTGTGTACAGTTAAGTGACACAAACAGACTCACAGCAGATAAACCAGCAGTGAACAGACCTCACTATCTCACTGAATAGACAGGCCATTAATTATCCATTTAAATTGTACTTCTTAACGTTTTCCGAATAGCTGGTTGAATTAAGGCAAATCTGAAAATACAGCACCTGCCATCTTCCAAGCAATTAAACAAGCTAAGTAACAATTTATTGACTAAGGGAATTCAGCCTGTGGTTTGATTGTCCAGTAAATGCCTTATGCCTTGCTTGTCCTCTTTCTTTAAAGCAGAGTCCTCTAAGTAAAAGACTAAACGAAACATTCAGATGCCTCCCAAATTAGACACTTTGTTAGCCTATTTGGAAACAAGATTTGTAGGAAGCAGCACACAAAGGAAGAGTCAAGTTTATGGGTTTAACCTCCTACTTAATAGTTCTGGAAAAAAACAAGAGACAGTCATTTAACTGAACAACTTTAACAGAAACAACTGGAGTTACAGCAGCACGCCTGACCTTGGATGACAGAACAACAAAGGAGGCTTCTTCCTGCCAAAAGCAGCCTGTCATATCTTTTGTATATTTGTCTCTGCAGATCATTTCAAGGTCTGCTAGCATGCCAGCTTCAAGAAAAGACAATGCTAGTGGGAAAGTTTCATTCTGCATTAAGACAGAGGAAAAATATGCTCCTCTTGAAAGTAAATAGTGAACAGAGCAGTGAGGGAATACTGCCCCTGAAAATACTGGAATCCAAAGACCTATTGTCAGGAAAGCTGGAGAGGGTTCAATTCAGTGAGAATCTTCAAAATAAGACAAAATATGTTACTCTTCCACCTCTCGATATTTAATGCTGATCCATTCCCTACTTGTTCCCCCCTGCTTTGCTGGGCTACATGGAACCAAAATGCTTTTCAGCTTCACCAGAGCAGGAGTGCACTTTGCCCTGATATTGCAAAGCAAGGCCAAGGAATACAGGTGACAGCCAAAGATCCCCCCCCCAGGGCCTTTGCTCTGCCTGCAACCGTGGCTCCCCTTTTTTGTGAGGCCCCCAGCACTGTGAGAACAGATATGTTCCCTAAATTATCTGCAACCTTGTTTGCAAGTCCTTGCACTGTTCAGAAAATACTGGAGCAATAACTGAGAGGAAAGAAAGACAAGTTGAATCTGCCACTGACAGTAAAATTAACCAGAGCAGGATTCTTTTCCCCTGCTCACTTAAAAATATGTATTTAAGTGTTTTGATCTGTTCAGTCAAAACAAGCAGCAGCTAGGGAACATATATTTGTGTTACAGCACTGCATTTCAAGTTACTGGACAGCACAAGGGTTACCTTGATGAGTTGATTATTCTTCACATAGTGCAAAGTGTTTGATCTGTTGCCACCAGCAACAACAGGGGGGTATGCCAAGATGTCAGCACCACGAGCCCGGCACTCGAATTCGAACTAGAGTAACAATACAGAGAAGAGGAAACCATTAGTGCTGATTCAGGTGATTAACTGCCCTAAAACCATAATAATTCTTGTCCTACAACTGTTTTCTTAATTTGTACAATACAAAGTGAAGCTAGAAAGTGAATTGACTAAATGCAAGCCGTCTTAAATATTTTTCAAGGACTCTGGAGGAAAAAAATACAGAACCATTCACCTTTTCAAGAGTTTTTCAAGCCTTTACCAGATCTCCAGGAAGCTCTTTCTGGTACAAGCTCTCCAATACTGTTTCAAACATTCACTACATTGTCATATATTCAGGTGAGGATTTGTCCTTATATAAAGTAATGCTCTTACTTGCTATATGACTTTGCGAATTTTCAAAGATCCTATATGTCAGCATGAGAACAGTCATGGTTTGTTTCTGTCTTTTAAAATTGCAAAGTACCAGCATATTTACAGCAGTATCTATTTTTCTTGACTGTTGAACTAAGAAGGTTTGAAAGCACGAACTACCTTGATGTCTGAGGAGAAAAAAGCACCATAAGCCTCAAGATCTTTACCTTTACTGAATGATGAAGCTGATGAAAGTATGGAAATTAATAAATTTACATCTATAAAGATCCTCCACATATTAATAGCATGCCTTTTCTATGGTTACCAAAATCACATGGGACAGAACACTCCAGGATGCCTACATGGAGCAAAGGTTTTACGATCCTGGTCTGAACTGAAAAACTGATCTGTAAAATACACTTTAATTAAAGTAGTTTTTTTGACTCTGTACTGCCAGTGCTATGTCAGCACAGGCCCACCCATGTAGTAACAGAAGGTCAAATCCTGCTGATGTTTCTCGAACAGGCATCTCACTGCAATTCCTTACAAAGTTCCTTACCAAATGTGCAGGCCAATTAGTCCTTATTTTGTAACTAAGAGGCATCTAAACTGCTTCAAGATGGCTGTGGTAATCTGATGTAGTAAGAGGCTAGAGGCAAGAGAAGCAGGCTCTACAAACTGGTGTTGTAACTACTTAAATTTTGTACAAGAGACCTGTGTTATAGAATAAGGTAAAAACTTTACCTCCAATTGTTTAGCAGGTTTTGCACTTCAATACAGTACAAAAAGACAGCAACAGAGAGAAACTTAGACAAATGCTACACTCCTTAAATTAGGGTACAGGAAGTACAGGTGAAGAATTCCTCACACTGACTCTTCTGCATGTCCAAGGAACCACAAGAGTTGGGTGAATAAATGTGCTACAGTGGGAGACATGTGATAAAGAGATCTGACATTTCTGGTTTCCTGGAAGGATAACCAACATCCAGCCCTTCTATCTCACTTCCAGCTACACAGTACTCACCTTTGCATACAGAAAGGCTTCATCCACGGGTGATTTACTGGCAAACATCGTCTCTGTGAAAGCCTATGGAAAAGAAGGGACCTTCAGCTAGCAAAGGAGACTGAACTAGTTTTTTTCCACCTGCTGTCTCTTGAGGAAGGCCCAAAATCAGCTGGCACAGAACCAGAGAGTTTCACTAATTCTTTGCTGGAAGTGCTGTCAAGACTAGAACCAGTTAAGATCTATACCCTATGAAACTGTATTTAGGGGATGACTGACTCTAGTTTTTGGAAAAAAAAAAAAAAAAAAGGATTAGATGATTGAGGCTGATCCCACGGTTTGGCATTTTAGAAGTTGTCTCACCTATGGATTCCCTCAGATATAACAGGATTGCCTTATGCAGCTTTTCCTTCAGAGAAGGACAACCTGTGCCTCTCTTTTCTACTTGGCTATCTATTTTAATAATATTTCCGAGAGCATAACTGCATTTGAGGTATCTGTCAGATTTGTTTAAAAGTGGCCAATGAGTTCAAAAGGTATTTGAGGGTGAAGAGGAAACGCAGACATACATAGGAATCCTCTTCACAAAAATCCTGTTTCCTCAAAATAAACGTAATAGATGGGAAATAAAATTATTTTGGAAAGCAGAGAGGAAGCTGTGAAGACAGTGAAAAGGCTAGCCTTTGCTTTTAAACAAAGTCTAACAGCTGCTGGCTTTTCTTCACTGGAGTTATGCTAATTGAAAGAATCTGGTAGTCCAAGCAGTCTTCCCGTTTCTCCTTGTCTTGTAGAGGGAGCCAAGCCCAGCCAGTGCTTGAGACAGAGCAGTTCAGTAACAGATTAGACCAAAGCTCTCCTTCCAAGTCATGTCACCTCATGAAGGGAATGCACTGGTTTGTTAGGAGAGCACACAACCCCATTACCTCTGCTGTCACTCGGCCAGCTATCTTCATCCTCTCAATCTCTGCAGGAGATTTGATCAGCCGAAGGTTTTGCACGAGATGTCGAATGCCCTGGATGCGGTTTTTGCTCCGAGCTTTTACCTCAGCCAGGGGCTGCATGTAGTCAGAATGCAGCTCTGCATGCACTGGTTTTCTCAAGTCATACCAAACCATGTGTGACTCACCTGGAATACAAAAGTTGACACAGACTAAAATAAATGCAGAAGTGTCCTCTCCATACTAAACTAACTCACTCCTCCTAAGCGAGATCTGTTGTTGTATTTGAGAAAAATAATTTTCTCTGAATCTACATTGACACTTTCACATATAGACTTGACACATATAGACGCTTTCACTGCCACAGAATACCAGCAATCTGTTCTAAGTTTGGAAGTTTACCTGTTCATAGCATATCGATTTTACAAATCTCTACTTCTGGGCAAATAATGGGGTTTACAACCATCACTGAATATATGCATATGGCTGAGATCCATTTAAAGTTCATGTGTCAAAGTTGCACATGTGTAAGCTAAGCAGCCATCACATCACAGTGCACCTTCTGAATAGTTCTCCCACTCAGCCTGTCCACACTGACTATGGAAAGCAATTTACCTTTTGGCATGAAATAAAGACCATTATCAACAACTGCTTATTTCAGCCATTCAAAGAAGATGAGCTTACTGAGAACAGACATATTTACTCACAGTGGAAATTTATTCAGAACATCAGTTAACACCAACATTCTCCTCACAGGAACATTTTAAATGCACATTAGTAGAAAACCCATGGTGAGTCACTGCTGATGTCCACCACGGCCCTCCTTCTTTGGTGACAGTAACCATTAGCAGGTGCTTACAAAAAGTGTCTAAGAAACTGGGCATTCATTAAGGAGTATTGCCCTTAGCTGATTTACTGCTTTTCATGGACCTCTCCCCCAGATTTACAAACTTCTGACTCCATTTTAATTTTGATATTCCAAACTTCCATGAATGATTGCCAAACCCTGCCATGTGATAATTTAATTCAGTGTTCACTTTGTTTTTAAATTAAGAAAACCAGCAATTAATCATAGTAATCCTCTGTGCTTTCCCCAACTATACACATCTCATACCTTGCCTTGTTTTTTCTTTCTCAAGCTGAGTAGCTTTGTTCAGCATGTAAGTCACACCCATTTCATGTTTTCTTTGATCATCCTTTACCCTGTGAGTTACTCATTTTCAAGACATCCCTTATTGAAACAAAATAACTGATTCCAAGATGGTATTTAATGCTCCAGAATTCTCTCCCTCTAGTTGCATGACCCCTCCAAAGTCACACTTGCCCTTATTATATTGTCATGAGCCATCTTCAGCTTTATTTTATAATGCATTTATGTTCCCCGTGGATTATAAGTATTGAGGCTACATGGTGATGTGAGATGCAGAAGAATAGTTCTAAAGGACAGCAATGGTTGTATTTCAGGGGCAAGTCATCATCTAGCTAAATGTGAGTGGACTAACAAGCTCCCTGTGTGGATCATTTTCCAAGTCTACTATGAATAAAAAGCCTTCGAGTTTCCCATACCTCACCTGGATCTGGCTCTCAGCAAACAGATATGACTAAAACAGGTCTTGCTTATCCTGTTCCTTAATATTTCACAGATATGCAGACTGGCATTCACATCGATACACAAGAAAGTCAGAAATTTTCAAAACTACATATCCATTCGTAGACCTCAAAGAGCTAACATGAACTTCCAACTGCCTCTGCCACAGCCATACTCCTTGCCCCTCCCTAAGTTCATTTTAGTCTCAAAGTGATTTCACAGACCATCTCCCAAACCTGTTCCACTCAGACTCTGCAGGGCACATCCTCATCTCATTTCCTCTCTATTTTTTGTTACCTTTTAGCTTGGCCACCAAGTGCCTGAACTCCTCAATGGTGTAAGCTTCATCTACTCCTGTGAGAGCAATTGCCCCATCTGGGCCTGATCTGGGCCCATCCCACAGCTCTCGATTTGGATCTCTCCGGGGCACAAAAAGTATGGATTTGTGAGATGGCAGCGCTTTTCCAGGAATGCTCTGCAGCACCAGGATGCTGTCAGGCTCCTGAAACCCACAGAGGTACAGGAAATTAGTGTCCTGGTGGAAAATATAGGGGATGTCATTGCTCATGTAGTATGTGGGGTTGGACAGCAGAATCACTGTGTGGTCCAAACCATCCCAGCCTTGGGCTTCCTTCTGGATCAACACCATCAGTTTGTGTCGGCGAAGAGCATATTCCACCTGTGACAATCCTGGGGTTACCTCTCCTGTGAATACAAAACAAATCAGATGGAGAAATTCAAGGGACTAAGGGTATTTTACTAGCACATGCCTGATTCCTGCCTACATGCCTTACATGTGCATGGCTTCTTTGTAATCCCTGACAAGCATTTCCCTTGCTTGTCTTCAGCTTCCACCCCTACAGCACATCCTCATTCAGGCTGCTTCTCCATCATGCAAAGACAGACATTGGTTTTAACCAATTGGCTGCTCTGTTACATATTTCTGTGCAAAGGTAGAAATCATAAAACCTGGTAGATTTAGACAAACATCCAAATGTTTGCAGAGAATGTGTGAAAAAAAGGGGAAGGGGCAAGGCAAACTGAACTTTGACCACTAAAAACTGATGGGCTTTACAGCATGGACATTGAACAGAAGTTTGCCTCCTGAGGTTGAGCATTAATTTCCTCAGATAAAGCTAGAATGTTTGTTCAAATACACACTAAGCTAACTCATAAAGTGACTATTTCTAAACCACAAGGGGCAGATTGAATGTCAGAGATTCTGGGAGATCAGGCAGAAGCAGAGGTTACAGAGCCTAACCAGTCACAAGATTCCAGGCAGAAACAAACCACAGACTGCAGGGTGCCATCAGACTCCTATTAAGGGAAGAGATCTTCTCCAGGGCATATGTAGTTTTTCTCAATATTTAACAATTCAGATTTTTCTAAAGTTAAATAATGTATTTCTAATAACAGTGACTAAGCAAACAATCTCTCAGATGAAGGTACTTTTTCAACCGCTCCAATCCCAAAAGACATGAAGTACAGCAATCAAGATACTCACCAAAACAGGACTGAAGTTCAAAGGACAACCAGCAACAGCTGAAGTATGTATTTTTAAAATTGTGAGACTCCCTAATCATGATCTAAATTAATATAAGAGCCTTAATCAATACTTTGGCTAATATCCTACTTTAACAGAGGTTGAATTTTGATACAGTTTTTTAACTCTCCACTTTCATAATCTTTTCTTCCTCTTTAATGTATTACACAGTGGCAATTCTAGAACAAAAATTGACATTTGACTTGTACTGCAAGTGGATTCTTGCATGAGTGCAGTGGGCGGGGGAAGTTCTATTCGTATTAATTTTCACACGTTTTCAATTATATCCTCAATACCTATTAGATGTAATAGTATTTAAAAAGAACCAAACAAACCCAAAAAACCCACCACATTTATTTTACTCTGTAAATGTAGAACTGACAGAGAACACAGAAACTGTTTTAATGCAATCTGGCCTCACAATTTCACAATGTTATACTGCAAATTTCCTATGATCCACTGCTTTCCAGTCAGCTTTTTAACTGCCACAGTCCAGTGAATTTCAGAAGCTGCAATGGGGTGAAACATGGGGATTCCAGCTGTCTTCCAACTGTGAGGCCTGAAAATTCTCTTTGCATTAAAGGCATTTGCTTTTTAAAACAATAATTGCAATAAAACAATGTCATATTATTTTAAGGAAATCATGTCTACTTTATTAAATGGAAAAATACTTTGGATAGCTAGAATTCATTACCAGTGCTTCAGCTGCACTTTAAGGAGTCAGCCTCGTTTATTGTGAGCTGTCAATGAGTGCCCTAAGCAACCTGAATCTAATGCTGAAGTTAGCCCAGGTTTGAGCACAGGGGGAACCTGTTAACTGTGTGAGGTTCCTTCTGACCTGAATTATTCTACAATTAAATACAGGTGTGGGTGTGTGTGTGTGTGGGTGTGGGTGGGTGTGTGTGGGTGTGTGTGTATGTATGTATGTATATATATATGTACACACATATATTCATCTGTTCTCCCTTTATACATACCCATGGAAGAACACAGAATGTTTTCCTGGACATATTCTTGAATATATATTTGCTGCAATTTTTTGTTTGTTTGTTTTTTAGATTTGTGATCATCTTATGCCAACATGCTCATTTTCATGAATCTCAAAAAAATGCACAACCTCAGCTTCTATCACTACTGTCTAACTTCATAGTCACAAGTTTCTTTTTCTCTTTCTCCTCATATTGAATACTCCTCTGAACAGGGAACATTCTTTAGACAAGTGGGTCCATCTATCAATGTCCCTCCCCATTCACCTTTGCCAAACTGCACCTTTATTTTGTGACTCACAAGATATGGGATATGAACCATTCTGACAGTTCAGCTTGCACAAAAGACTCCCTCTTAATAAAAACTATATTTATTTGCAGGACGAGTCCACAAAATGCCACTGCCACAAAAGGTCTGCAGCACCCAAGTAAACAACCCTGAGTATGTCATGAAAAAAAAGAAAGAAGCTATGAAAGCCATTACATGTGAAGCCTATTTTTGGAATCAGTATCATCTCAGACAAGGAAATTAGCTACTAAATATAATTACTGGCTAATGAAAGTAGTCATAAACAGCTGAAACCACAGACAACTCTATGATGCAGCAAATCAATACACTCAGAAAAACAGAGATGAGAAAATATCAATGACTGGCTCATGTAGGGCCCAACCCTCACCTGGCTTGAGCAGATGTGGGTGTGTGAAGGGGCTGGGTTGGCCCAGATACCGGTTTGGAATCTTCTTCTGCTGGGCAGGCTGGATGGAAAATCTTCGGAGAGCACATGACTTGCAAACTAGAGGAAAAGAAACACACCATGTCAAGGTAAAAAAACCCCAAAACTTTCCAGTTAGGAAACTGCAGAACTGTGGTCTAGTCATCAGACTGTTAGCAGCATTCCTTCATTTATATGACATAAATATCCCTTCTTAACATCTCCATTTGCTGTGCATCACAATAGTTTATGAAACAATGTGCACACAACTCAACTGACAATCAAATATTCATGGAACAGATAGAAAGAAACAAACACATGCTAAACCTGACAATCCAGCAACAAAACCCAGGAAGCTCTGTTGGTTTGCACATCCCAATTCATACAAATGGTGTTCATGAGGCACTCAGCACTCTCTCTCCCTTACTTCCCTCAAACACCACAGGGCTCCAAGCACCACACCTGTATATTGTCTCTTCTTGACTGTCTTCAAAAAATTTCTCTCATCTGGAACAATTATACAGTTTTCAAGGCCTTTCCAGTTCTGTTTTTTACTAATAATGCTGTAAAGAAACCATCAAACAACACAGGTTTATACAGGAAAGTGATTTTCTTTTCCTGTCTGGAGGATACCCAAGAGTCCCTGTTTATGTATTGACCTTCCATGGCAGCAGCACTAGCCAAACTGAATAGTTATGTATTCCACTTCCAAACCCTCACACAGCCAAAGCAGGTGAGTTTTAAAGATGACGACAAGTATCCATCTGTGAGTTGGGAATGGGCACGATAAGACAAAATCTAAAATTAAAAATGAATTGTCAGAAACTTTAGAATTCTCAGTCACAACCTTTTGCAGCTGAAGAAGTGCTTGTGCCTGAATACAAGTCATCCAGACCTGTAGGAAGGAGAGGGTAGTCAGAAGGTAAACACCTATTTGACGTTTTGGAAAGTGGTTGCTCTTTATGTTACTTACCATGTGCCTACTAGAAAACCAATTTGTGCTGCTACTCTTACAACAAATACTTTTAACTCTTCACCAGCATAAGCAAGGATAACACAAGCAAAACATCTGCCTTTCCGGTAGCTGAGACTCCGAGGCTTACAGCAAAACATACAGACCGTGGATTTGCTGTGGGAGTCAGTACGATTAGGTTCTAATTGAAGATCATTCACGCATGACAACTAATAGTCATAAAACGAAGCGTTCACTATGTGATGCCTTACTGGAGACCCGGGTGGTGAAATGTAACTGCAGTTTTTTGTGCAGTAATTTAAAATTGGTGTTTCTACTCTTATTCTCCACATACGCAGCAGCAAACACGGCAGCTCGCAACGAGACGGACACAGCCGGCATTAAATAAAGCAACACCTTGAAGGCAGCGAGAAGCTTTCTATCGTTGCTTTATTATTCAAGTCACTGCCTGTTCTCCCCTAGGATTCAGCCCTGACCGGAGCTGCCGCTGCACCGCCGGGGAGAGCCGCTTTCCCGCCACCCGAGAAGCGAAAGCGGGGCTGTAAGCGGCGACAGCCGGGTGCCGCTACCGGAGCCGCGGGCGGTGTGGGGGAGGAGAGGTGTCTGACCTGCGGCGCCGCGCCAGCCCCGGGCCGCCAGGACAAGCCCCCGGTGCGGGAGGCGCGACATGGCCGGGCCCCTCGGCGCATGGCAGGGCCTCTGTGCGCCGCGGCGCCGCGCGCTGACACCATCACCGCGCGCGGCCCGCCGCCAATGAGCGCCGCCGCGGCGGCTTAGGAGCGGCCGGACACCGCCTGCCCCGGCCGCCAGCGGGAACCCGCGCCACGGCGGGGGCTGGCGGCAACAGCAACAGGGGAGCGGCGCCGCAGGGCGCGGAGCGCCGCTGCCAGGCCACGGCTGCCGCTTCCAGAACGTTTCCCCCGCCACGCCGCGGAGGACCGGGGCAATGACTGGCGTGGGCGGGGCCGGGGCCGGGGCCTCGGAACGCGATGGGTGGGGCGGACTGGAAGGTTCCACGGCGCCGCGCGGCGTTTGTGAGCGCGTCCGTAGAGTTTATGGGCGGGACGCTGTTCGGCACGGGCGGAGTCAATGGTGGTGGGCGGAACCAGACGAGTTGTGGGCGGAACCAGACCGGCTGCGGCCGGGGCCTCTGAAGGGCGGGGCGGGCTGGAAGGTTCCGCGGCGGGTGGGCGGGAGAACGAGCGCGCCTGGGCCGCCGCCGTGTCGCCATGGACTCGCGCAAGCTGAGCGAGCTGCGGGCCTTCGTCCGGCTGTGCAAGCAGAACCCGGGCCTGCTGCACACCCCGGAGCTCGCCTTCCTCCGCGA
>VXAX01004192.1:677174-706638 GCA_013399835.1 Leptocoma aspasia
GGGAATAAACTCAATAATTCTTAAAGCTCTGTCTGTCTTACCTGTCTCAATCTGAAAGACATAGGTTTGTTTACCTAGGTAGTGTTATGAGTGATTAGAATAATGACTAAATTATATAAAATCCATCGTTAAATTTTTCGACTAAAATCCTGCTAATTGCTTTGATTTATTTTTTCCTGAAACCTAGTGATTTTAATTTAAATTATGCTAACTACTCATGAAGCCAGAATAGGATGCTTTATTTCTGATTAGCTGTTAATATTGCATCAGTAACCTTAAGTCTTACATGCTTTCATGTAAGCAGTCTTACTGCTTTCATGCACTTGTTTTTTTCTAACTTATTCTCCCTAGCTGTTGTATTTAATTTCTATATTGATGCTCTTTGTAGAGAAAGCATAGGGTAGTGCGTGAGTGTGTTTGGAAAGTGTTTTGACATTCCTTTTATCAAGCCCATTTTTTCATAATTGCATAAAAATACAAATGTTTTACTTGAATTATTATGTAATGAGTCATTAAAGAAAACACATTTCAAAACCCTGCAATTGAACAAAGAAACAATAGCAATCCTTAAAAATAAAACACAGAATCCCTAACTGATGAATCAGGCTTTTTGTCTTTTTTTTTTGTTGTTTTGTTCAAATAGGTTTTTACCCTTTTAAATCCACGGCAATCCAATTTCTCTCTAAAGATAATTTTGTTGTCAATAATAAAAGTGGTTGCAGAAATCACATTTGCAGTTCTTCCAACAAGTCATAAATGTGACACTTCATCGCAGTGATGAGTGGAAATGTGCAGTGACTGTTGCAATGGAGTCCTGGCAACTCCCAGTTGTTACTGGCATCACAACTTTAAACTCTTTGTGTGTCTTGTCTGTGTCTGTGCTTTTTCTACAGCTCAGTACCTGCCTTTCCCTACCAAGAGTGTCTTGTGTTTTCATATACTCATATTATATATCCATATTAATACATTGCAAACTTTGCACATAGCCCTGCTGTGTATTCAATCATTGTTATGAAATACTGGGTTAAGAGATTTTAGAGTAACTTGCTTTTGAATTATTCTGGGATTATAACTGTAGTTTAAATAGAGATTACCAGCAAGAATATTTTCACGTACTGTGAGTGAAACTGTTTAGCCTTGGCAGCTCATGAAATAGCATATTATAAAACATGCATGTATATTAGTAAACATTTCTCAAACTGAACTAAACTTGGATAGTTTTTGGAGGGATATGAAGAGAACAGAGGAGACTGACTCAGTTGTTTCTGTCTTGAGGTGATTTAAGGTTTCAGACTTAAAACCAGCTAATACCCTGGATATTAGCTATTAGCTCTGTTAAAATGCTTTGTAGTTTTTAGTTTTCTTTATGCAGAAGAAAAGTTCCAAGGCTTCACTAGATAGTCCCTGTAGTCCTCTCCTTGGTTTTTAGAGACTAATAGAGTTATGTGTTCTATTGTCAGCCTACGAGGGCAAAAATTTTGGAGGAGCAGTTAGTCCATGTTCCATGTTTTCTGCCTGGCTGGATAATGATTTCTCAGACTGCAGTTGTTTAGTTCTTGCAGTATAACTTTGATTAAGTAATGTCAACATCCCAGGGACGCAGAGATTGTTGCAATAGCTTCAGAACATGCTAGTGTTTGTCACTTGCTGGGGTTTTGTTGCTTGGATGGTTGGTTGGTTTTGGGTTTTTTGGATAGTTTTTCCTTGTAAATGAGAAGCAGTTTAGTGTTGTTTGCTTGCCTTTCACTGCAGGGCCTTGTGCCAGGACCTATCAATCCCTTCTCCAACTCCTTCTACCCTTACTCCCCCAATTCATCCCTATTCCTGTCCTATTCTGCCTCATTCAAGTTTGTTTTCAGCCAGTTTGAGGCCTGACTCTGAGGTGCGGCTGACAGGAGGGAGGAAAGAGGGGAGAATGAACTGCAGTAGCTTGACTTAAGAAGGTATAACTTCTTATCCTTCGGATACAGTTTTGTGTTGCACTAATTCCTGAAAGCAGATAGTCCTACACCCTTTCAATTCCTCCTGCCCAGTCCTGTTTACCCACCTCCTTCTCCTCTCCCTTGAATCCCATCTAGGCACTTGTGTGGGGCTCCAAGGTGGTGTTTGTTGAGATCATGGAAACATTTTTATTGAAAACCATCAGTAGGTAGAAATGTGAGGCAGGGGATGGCTTGGAATGATATTCCTTGTGGTGTCCTGTCATAGGTATGATTAGATGTTCTATCTAACAGCTGGAGAATTCAGCATCTGCTTATTCCTGGCTGCTAATGGAAGTCGATAGCATGTGGAAGTTTATTCTATATTGACAGAATGCTGTCTCCACCAAGGTTGCTTCTTAACTGTAGTGAAGGAGAGGCAGGAATATTGCAATATGTTAGAGAAATTATTTTTTTCTTTCTAGGCAGCAGGTTTTTTTTAATTGCATAGGCATTTTAGGCTGTTCTCTTTAATTGACATCTGTTCAAAAAAGTAATTCTAATTTTAGTAATATCTATAATCATAATATCTAGTTTTGTTTCAAACATAAGTTACATTTAAAGGAGAAAATCCATTTGAGCCAAAAGGCAGCTTTTCCTTTTGAGAAAGGGTGGGTGTGTGAAGGGTAATGCAAGTGAGTACAAGTCTCAAAGGAGTTGTACAGCAGTGTGCATTGCACTACACTAGGAAAAGTGTGGGGGATGTGTACTCTATTTGCTGCTTTGACAGTGAAATGGATCATCATGTTTTGTGTTACAGCAAAAAGCTGAGATTATCGGGATTTGAATCAATAAAATACGTGCCACTGTTTTGATAATCTATCTTCCTGTTTTGTCTTTTCTCTGTTTTGCTGAAAAGTATGGGAGGCACAATACCACCTGCTCCAGCCAATGCCTCCACAGAGGAGACAAGTAAGGTGAGATATGAAGGATTTATCACTGAAAATTGATGCTGGCAAAATTACTGAGAAGAAGAAGGGGAAAATTTGCTGTCAGTTTTCCCTCAGGTTGGGGGGGGGGTGGTGTGTGTGAATGTGAGAGTTCAGGCTGAAGCCTGCCCATTGTGTCTTGTAGATGACTTGTTACAGATGGCTTCCTAGTTCATTTCAAGTGTTATCATGCTCCATTTCCCTAATATTAATGCCTGATGTTCTCTGCAATGCAAATGCCGTACAGAGTCTTGATTTTTTTTTTTTTGTTTCTCTTGTCTGTTTATAAACCATTTTTCTAGTCATTAGTGGATTAAATTATAATCTTTTCATGGGAAGAAGTATTAACGAGCATGATAAGTAATGAAGTGATCAGTTGAACTTTAAAATTTTTAAGGCCGTACTGTGGAAGATGTTGGCTTTTGTTGATTTATTTTAAGGGAGAAAATAAATTTGCCTGGTAGATATTTGTATCAGGATTTTTTCAAATTTGAAATACTTTTGGGAAAAAGATGGTTTTTAATTTTTTTAACAAGACAGTGGATGCTGGAATTAGTAGCTAGTTAGAGCAATATGAAGGGATTGTGTGTATATACTGAATATAGTCTGTGACACTTAAATATGAAGAGAAGCAGCTTGTATCTGTGATAATAGACAGATTGTGCTAAGTTATGGGAGTCAGATGAAATTTAGTTAGAAGTCGATAAAACATTTGAAATATTTGAAGAAATATTCTAAGTATGTAGAAGCGGCAACAATCTCAGACCTTGGCAAATGAAAACAATATTTAAATCACTGTCATCAGCTTATTGTTCACTGCCAAAGGACCTTAGCCTAATGGTATTAAATAAAGAGAATTTTTGATCCGGAGAATGTGTGAGGGAAGGCAGGAAGATTGGAAGGGTTGGTTAGTAATCACTGCAAAACTGCATCTGAATTGGATGTTGTTTGGATGTTTTGGTTATTGAATTACAAAATTTGAAGGACTGGCTTTACTAATAATAGAAGTTCACGAGTCCAGATTTGGGCTCTGAAATATTTGCGTACATGATAGGCTTAATCTGAGAGGAGGGAAAAGGAGATTAGTATCTTAAAAATAAAATAGTTCAGCTGTATGGCAATCTGATTTTTCTAATACATTGTTATTTATGAAAGTGGGAATAGAGCATCAGTGAGAAATAATGTGTGCTTACAAATATGTGTCTCTCTCAGGGCAAAGCAGAGGAACACCCAGAGGAGCCGGTTAAATCACCTGAACCAGAAAGTGAAGAGAGCGACTTAGGTGGGGAAAATAGCGACTTGATTGCATTTTGCCAATCTGAAAATGATTCTGAAAATCCTGCCTCTGTAGATAGAGATTAGTCTTGCTTTTTGTTTTTCCCCCAGAAATTGATAATGAGGGAGTGATTGAACCAGACAACGATGACCCTCAAGAAATGGGAGATGAAAATGTGGAGGTAAGCAAAATAATTTCGATGTGGCAGTAGGAAAGATAGGAGGGTTTGAGTGTAATCAAGGATAGCAGCTGAGGGAGGATGAATACTCTATTATCTGTGTAACCAGCTGTTGTTTTGGCTCTTTTTGTTCTAAACAGAAAACTTACTGGCTTAAAATTACATTCTTTTCTTATTCAAGGTTAGAGTCAATCAAAAAGTTCCGTGTGGACAATCAGGTCAGAAAATGCCAAAGAAGTTTATCAAAACACCCGTGCAGACTAGATATGTAGAATTCTGCCACTATTCAACTTAGCTTTCAAGTGTTTTATAGCTAAAAATAATGTTCACTAATGTCTTCAAGCTGACAGCAAAGGTTTTGTGGGGTTTTTTGAACTATGATTTCAATGCAAATTAAAATTTAGGTTCTGGAATTGGACAACGGAAGCACTTTCTCCTTTGGTGAGGTCTTAGTGTGGTAACTCTGCCTGTACTCTACAGCTTTTGGGGTTTGTGTGTTTTTATTTTGTTAGGTAACTGAAGAGATGGCGGATCAAGCTAATGAAAAGAAGATTGAAGCGATAAATGCTCTCAGTGAAGGTGATAAATTGATTTTTAGTACTTATTCAAGGACATTTGTTTTGGTTCTCCTATTACAAAAAAGAATGTGAATATCTTGGACCATTTTGAACGTGAATATCTTGGACCTCCATGCTTTTGAGGAGGAGGAAATATACTTCTTGTTGGATACCCAAAACTATCTAGAACTTGAAAGCTTCTTCAAGTACTGTTTTTCCAATGTAGCCATAGTTTAGGGAAAGGTGGGAGGGGGAATGAGGTGCTGCAGCATCTTAATTACAAATTGATCATTATAGTAATTCCCTCCATATTATGATTAGTGTCTCTAGTGTTTTGTCTTAATGCAGTGAAAAGGTGTAAAGATGTGACGTTCTATTTGATTGCATTCAAAGCTGAAGATACAAATTTAACTGGGAAAAGTATCTCTTCTCCTCAAGCATTAATTTTGGAGTTTGTACTTCAGTAACATAGCAAGAGGAAGAAAGTGATTTTTCTTTGTTGATAATGTTCTATCTAAAAAGTGTCTGGGCACATAACACTGCGTAAGGCAGGTTTGGGAATTCGGATGTAATTTCATTACATAGTCATTGAAATATCACTGGTACTTATATTTAGGGGACCTTCAGAAGGCTGTTGACTTGTTCACAGATGCTATCAAGCTGAATCCTTGTTTGGCCATCTTGTATGCCAAGAGGGCAAGGTGAGTCATAAACTAGTGATTTATGTTTCTGCCTGTTCTGTTATTTTCCTTAAGGAGCCTAAATATAAGGAAATTTGAGGATCTGTGTAAACTTCAACCACAACAGGAGGGAAAGTGAAGTGTTAATATCATGCAGTTTTTCTTCAGTTTGACTCACCAGATTTGCTGTAGCAGCCATATAAAGAATCCTGGTAATAGAGTAAATAACAGAATGGTGTTCTAAAATGCATTGTGGTAACATTAAGGACACTTTCCTGTCTGACCTTCCAGGAAGTACCCTGGCAGTCATGCTCACACTGCCTGAGCTGGGACTAAAGTGCCTTTGCAGCTACACCCCCCTCACACTCACACAGTCAGATCAGGTTTCCTTACTGTCTTGACCCTGGGTTTCCCACAGCACACTCTCAGACATCTGGATCCTTAAAATAATTTAATCACGGTGCAATAACAAAATAACAGCTTGAGCTGGTGTCTCTGAGGAGGGATTCCAAACAAAGCAAGCCCTGGGCTTTTATACCATCACACTCTGTGCTTGTGAAAGTCTGGGGTCATGGGCTCTTGTGTGTGAGAGTGTCCAGTCACCTGGCTGAGCCACAGGTCCCTGTGCAAAGATTGACACCAGTTTTTGCCTGGGGCTCTCAGCACCCAGAGTTCAATCTTCTGCTGACACTGCAGCTGCACATGGAGCTACCTGCACTGAAAGTATTCCTCAACGGTAGCGCTTTTGGTATGTTGAGACAGAATAATGCTGGGTTACAAACACTTGTAAAATCTGAAGTTACTGTGGGATTAAGATGATGATTGAAATGATATTCTGTTTAGATGCAAGCTTAGTTAAGAATCCTGTGAATTCTCTCCGTGTTGTACCTGCTAAATTAATTTTTTAGTAGACCAGGTTCTGTTCAACAGTCGTATGTTTGAACAGGACACATCTGTATCTCAACCCATTCTCTACCCACCTTACTGTTACTTAAATCTACCAGACTGCAGATGATGCATTGGGAACTTTCTTAATTCATAATGCACAAACATCTTTATCTTCCTGATTCTTCAGGAAGGCTTGACAAGTATGGGTTGCAGAAGCAGATTTTTTTTCTGTTCTAACACAAAAGACATGGATGATCTGATAATTTAGTGGATCCTTCCCATAGCAAAGTTTTATTCAAAGAGAACTTAAACTTTCATAAGGTTAATTAGTGTCCTTTGTAATACAAAATACTCTTCCATTGTAATACATCTTGACTGGTATTTGCCTTGCTGTTTTTTTCCTTTCCATATGAAAGTTTTTGTATGTAACACCGCTTGTGTACCTTAATACACTGTTGCTGTTGCCATCATAACAATATTTTTTAAATTTCTTACAGTGTCCTATCTTCTCAGGACTGGGTGTAGCAATGAAGAATAAGAATGTTAGGAGAAGTTTAAAAGTTCCCTCAATTTGGTCTGTTGTAGGAAGAAATGAATAATATATTAGGATATTGTAAAACTTGCCATGATGATCAAGTGCTAGGAGTAATCCGTGGTTTTGGTTCTGGGGTGTTTGTGTGTCTGAGAGACTGGAGGGTTTGTAGAGCCAGCAGCATTGGAATGGCTGTCATTGGTGAGGTGTAGCTTTGGGACACTTCCCTGACACCCTGTCCACCTGTTTGTTCGTAGAAGACAATGTGTTACTTTGTGCTTGCTTTATAACAAGACTTAATAATGAAGTTACTTACAGGAATTGTTGATAGACTGTTTTCAAATACATGTAAAAGGGAGATGTAGAATTAGATGTAGATGTAGAAGTTCTGACATGGAATATGTTGAATATTGAACACTTTTGTCAATTCAGGAATATTTTTTAGTGTTTCTTTAAGAGATTTTTAATTTTAATTACTTGAACCTCCTAAAGTACAACTCTAATAGTTTTCTGATATGCTTGCGTGTTGTAAAATTTTCAGTTTTTACATATAACTGACAAGGGATTGGGGCTTCTTGCTGAGTTTGTGTTTGTTTTGCTGCTTCTGATTTTGATGACTCATGTCCTGCCTCCTTTTCCTCATGACTCTAGCTGTTGATCCTTGTAGCCTGTGTAACTCCTCATGCTTGCTTTGTGTTACTGTGTTAAAGACTGTGCAATATGGCATGCAGAATATTATTGTTGTTTTGTTCAAATTGCTAGTTGCCATTGGCCATAGACCCCAAGCACCATGGGGCTGACCTGTCCTTTGCATTTATGTATCTTCTCATCTGCACTGAAGTTTTTCTTGCTGGCAAGGCTTGAGTCTGAACAATGAATGCTTTCAGTTCTTGCTCATGACTCACCTACAGTGCTGTGAGGGTGAGACTAAATTTTAGCGACTTTGTTATCTATGTTACTATGAAATCTTTTTGAACTCAGCTCTTCAAATGCTTTATCTCACTAGCTTGCCTGTTAGTCATCCAAAATTATTTCCAGCTTAAGTTAGTAACTTGGTATTTCAATATGTATGATAAATGTTCTTGTTCCCACAGTGTTTTTGTGAAACTACAGAAGCCAAATGCTGCCATTAGAGATTGTGACAGAGCCATCCAGATTAATCCTGACTCAGCACAGACCTATAAATGGAGGGGGAAAGCACATAGGTAATGAACTGCACCTGTACTTGATATTATCTTTACTTGAGGGGAATAGTTTTGCTCATACATTCTCTCCTTCTCTGTGCCTCTGAACTGTTTGTCTTGTACCTGAGAGCAGTAGCTGAGAGCCAAGAAACCATTGTGCTGAGTATCTGGCTTAGAGAATAGAAAGGATGATGGTGATTTATTGATGGCAATTTATGAGTAGTTCTCCTGGTACTGTTCCCCCCTCTCCTCACCCTTCCTCTCTCTCTCTCTCTCCCCCTCTCTCTCTCTCATCTTCTAATGGCTTACTGCTTTTCTGAATAACATTTTCTAATTATTTGGTAAAGATTGTGAGATCTAGGACTGCTTGTTTTATTTGTTTGGAGGTCTTTTGTTCTCACTTAGCTTGTTGGGGTTTTTTTAACTGACCTATAATTCTTGAACATTCCTTTGCTGTCCTTTTTCCTTAGACCCTGGAGCTCTTTTACATAGTAAATTTAAATGCCTGGTTGTTAGGGAACCATTTGTTGCAATTAAGAAATATTATTAAGCAAACAATGTAATTATTTAAAATGGTGTTAGGCATTCCACCAACTGTATATATATAGTTCAACTTTTTTTTTTTACATATCAACAAATCAAGAAAAAAGGTGACAATTCTTATGGCTTATATAAAAGTGGAAGAAGTAAATGCTAATATAACTTTTAAAAAAAGCATTTTAGACAGTGTTCAGAGAGTAGTTTGTTAGTGTCTGCAGTTTTAATTTACAGTGTGAAGCCTAAGAGTGGGAAGACTGGAGAATAGTTTGAATTAGTACCTCTCTCTGTGAGAAGAAGTGCTTTGACCATTTAGTAATACCACCACTTGCTTAAATTCTTAATTATCAAGAGTATGTATAAATTAATAGTAAAGAAGTGTGCACAGAGGCTTACATGACCACTTTAGTTAAGACATGGTGCATCCAGTCACGAGGTTTGAGTGCTGAGTAAGAGGGTCCACTTAAGCCTGAGGTGGTAGTAATGCTTCACGTGCTTAGCTAGGGCACCTTCTCCCTGTTAGATCATTCTTTATAACAGACAATGACATAATCTCATGGAGAGTTTTGTTAACAGACAATGACATAATCTCATGGAGAGAGCATTGTTGCTTCAAGCAAAAGTTACTGTAAGGATATGAAGCAAGAAAGCAAGTGTCCTCTAATGGTATTGTAGTGTGGAGCTTAGAGGAAACACCATGATGATTAAACTTCTGTAAGTCCTTGTAGCTCTAGGTAAAATTTCTGAGTGATGCATGGTTCAATGTTTTGAAGAGCTGCAAGTGTTCAGTTTTCCCTTCTGACTGTTGATGTCTTCTGAATTCCAGACTTCTTGGTCACTGGGAGGAGGCTGCTCATGATCTTGCATTAGCTTGTAAACTGGATTATGATGAAGATGCAAGTGCCATGCTGAAGGAGGTGCAGCCAAGAGTAAGTGGGGAGGAATGTTGGAGGTCTTTGCTGTATTTGAATGACATAGCTGCCTTCATATTCTTCAACAGGCATTGTCTAAAAGAAATGTGTTCATATGTCTTCCAACACTTCAGATTGAGTTTATAAGTACTTCTGTCTTCAGTAACAGCTGTTCATGGCTGTGTGTAGAGAAATGGAATGTGTGGGGCTGGGCATGTAACAGAAATATGAAATACATCCCTTTTTAAAATTTTAACAGAAGAATCTGAAGCAGTTGAAGTTTGCCAGGTATTTTAGAATCTAGACTAAAAACCTTCAGAAAAGCCGGAGATAGCAGATAATTGATTTTTGCTCAAGATATTTCTGAGTTGATCAAAGCTTTGACCTTAAGCACATTTTCCAAAGGAAGCATGCTGTGGTTTGTACTTTCATTAGTCAGCCCCATGAGGGCAGCCTCAGCTCTGCACAACTGGTTTTCAGCTGTTCTCCCCTGGCTGACCCCAGCAATCTTCTAAGGAGAAACTTCTGTAACACTATTGATAGCAGGCTTTCTTTTTCATGTTTCTGCCTGTTCCTTTGAAGTGGTTGACACACCACAGATGGCAGCTGTTGCATTGGATTGGATTTGCACAGGAAGTTTGGGGGAAAGTGGAGACTGCAGGGCTGGGCTCTTGTAAGGAGAGACCTGAGGATGCCCCCGTGTCAGAGGGAGCCAATTCCAGCTGGTGCCAAAGCTGAACAAGTCAGTGATGGTAGTAGTGCTTTGTGATAAGATATTTAAGAAAGGGTTAAAAAATACGGTATAACAGCCGTGAGAGGGAGGGCAGTAAAGAAGAAAACTATGAGAGAAGCAACCCCTCAGAGACACCTAGATCAGTGAAGAAGGACGTGGGAGGAGATGTGCTAGGCATGGGCTCAGAGATTCCCCTGCAGCCAATGGAGAAGCTCATGGTTAAGCAGGTTGTCCTTGAGCCCATGGAGATCCACAGTGGGGCAGATCCACCCTGCAGCCCATGGAGGATCCCATGACAGAGGAAATGGATCTGCCCTGAAGAAAGCTGCAGCTCATGGAGAGTCCCTTGGAGGAGGCTCCTGGCAGAAACTGCAGCCTGTGGAGAGAAGCCTACACAGAAGCTGGTTTTGTGGCAGGAGCTGCAGCTCCTGGGGGACCTGTGGTGGATCAGTCTGTTGTTTAAGCACTGTACCTTGGGGGGACAACCACACTGGAGCAGTTTGTGAAGAGCACTGTCCTGTGGGGCAGACACACTGGGGCAGGAAAAAGGTGTGAAATGGAAGGAGTGGCAGAAGTACAGTGTTATGAACTGATGTCAGCCCCCATCCCACTGTGCTCTTCAGGGTGGAAGAGTGGGGAATGAAGCAGTAAAGCTGAGCTTCAGGAAGAAGGTGCCTTTAGTTTTGTCTTTGTTTCTCATCATCCTGGTCCATTTTTAATGGGCAATAAATTAAATGAATCCTCCCCAGGTTGAGTCTGTTTTGCCCATGATGGTAGTGGGTGAGTGATCTTGTCTTTATCTCAAGCCAAGAGCTTCTCCATCTATTTTCTCTTCTGTCCTGTTGAGGAGGGGGGAGTGAGAGAGTGGCTTAGTGAGCATCTGGCAGCCAGTCAAGCTTAAACCCCCACAAGCATAAACATTCCTGTGTCTAATAACTTCAGCTTTCAGCTTTTCTACTATGTCTTTGCTGTCTCCAGCAAAATGACAATGGAAACCATTTTGCAACCTATTAGTATTCTGTTTTGTAGACTATTGATCTGTGGTTAATGTAATTAGGTCTTAGATCTCAACTGGTTTTCATAAGAAGTAATACTTAATGCTTGGCTGAGGGGAAACCTTTTCTTTCCCAGTTAACCTGTCTGAGCACAGGAACAGCAGAGTGAGTACATTGGATACATTGATGTGTAGTTGCTAATTGCATGGGAATTTGTGTATGTAGCTCTAGGAAAAACATAGGATCTTTTCATGGGTGATTTTCAAAATCTAGTGAAAATAACGCATTTATCTAATTTATTCACTTTAAGCTTTCCTAGATTTTTTTTACTTTGTAGCACTTTCAGCTAGAAGTTTAAATCAAATTCTAAAAGCATTTAGTTCATTTTGAGAAATACTTAGAAATAACAAAAATCTAGAATTTGGAAACTCTTTATGCTTCATTAAAAAGAAAACAGAACACTTACCTCTCTCCTAATGAGCCATTAAATGTCAGTGACATCAGGATCTGACAGCAGGTACTGCATTCACTCTCTGTCATTCCTGCTGCCTCCAGTGTGCTTTCTCTGGCAGATGCACTTCAGGAATGATGTAGTATGGAATGAGTATCTCCTAGCTAAAATAAGTTGTGTCAAAGCTCTGCTACTTGAAAAGTAATTTTTTCCTTTAAAGAATAAGAGTGTTCCTCTAAAAGAATACAGGAGTATCCATTGTCTTAGTAGTGTCTTTGTTCTTGCACCCAGATTTTGGTATGTGGTTTTTTTAGTTACAGGAATGTTACAGAGTAACCATCAAACACTATTTCTGAAATAAATGAAACATTTTTGCAATTATTTATAAGGATACCTTCTGCTTTGGGGACAACCAATGCTGCAGTTAATTCTCTTGTTAATTCTTGGGTTGGTTGAGGAATTCTTTGGTCTGCTTGTGTCAGTCTGTACGTGCTGTTGAGGCATCTGAAACAGCAATAACACTATGTAGAAAGTGTGTGTGTGTGCAGTGGGAATTATACTTCCTATTGTGTCTTTTCCAGGGCAGTTGCTGGGTTTAGCCTCAGAGAGATCAATATTTCATCATAAAAGCATAAAGGACATAAAGGGAATAATAACATGTTCAAGTTCTAACAAGGATGCAAGTCCTGAAACTACTGCAAAAGAATATGCTAGAGTGCATGTTCTGGTGAATGCAGTCAGGGTGGAGTAGACATGAATGACTGACTGCCATGGGAAGGAAGTAGCAAATGGCTTCTAAAACAAAGAGGATTTTAGGATGCAAAATCAGATTTTAGTTTTAAGAACTAGTAGAACGAGTTGGTTATGCTTATATGTGTTTTGTATTGAGATACATTGTGTGATGTGCTGGAAATAGATAGGAACTCTTGGTATTCCATTGTGACAGGCTCAGAAAATTGCAGAACATCGACGAAAATATGAGCGGAAACGTGAAGAAAAGGAAATCAAGGAAAGAATGGAAAGAGTGAAGAAGGCACGGGAGGAGCATGAGAAAGCACAGAGGGTGAATATTCAGGCTTTAATATTTCTTAATAATTTGGAGAGTGTTAATTTTGGTTAAATTAATTACAGAGGGAAAAAATACTTTAAATGTAAGTTTTAAATTTTAGAGATGAGTTTGGTTTCTGTCTTGGTTACTTAACCGATAATGAAATCTGGAGAAGAGGGCATTTGAGTTCATCTGTTTTTATTGCTTGTGATGAAAACAGTCTCTGGAATCTCTACTAATCCTGTATTTCAAGAAGTCAGTTATCGTGTGACTGTTCCAGGATAGTTTTCACTTAAAGTACTTATATATCCCAAAGTGGGAGGTTTTAAATTCAGAATAATTCTTTGCTTGTCTTCCTCAATTCCTGGCATAGTTTGCTTGCTTTTTTTTGTGCTTTAATGATGTATTTTAGTATTTTGAGGATGGGAGTTCTAAAAATACAGTTGGGGAGGTAAAACAAATCGTACAGTTCGTTATTCCGTAGAAACATGCCCTGCATAACTAACCTGCAATCATGTACAAAATTAAGAATTAGAGCAATTTCTTATCAGGTTTTGAAGATAGTAGAGTGCTTTTTTTCTTGTGATAGCATATCTGCCTGAAACAGTCTCGGCTATTTTTTTTTTTCCTAAACCCAGTTGAGGAGTAGAAAACAGGCTGCAGTTCCATTGTTTTGTGTGGAATGATGTGCTTTCATCTGCAGGAGGAAGAAGCAAGACGACAGGCAGGAGGAGCTCAGTTTGGTGGCTTCCCAGGTGGCTTCCCAGGTATTTTATTTTTAAACACCAGTGCTTGAGGTAGAGGTGGCTGTTGTTTCCATATGGAGTGTTGTACCTGCAGTTTTTATAGCATTTTTCTGAAGACAGAGAAAAAAATCTTTTGTGAAGTATAAAACTTGTATACAAATAACTCTTGGAGCACTAGTGGTAAGAGGGATGGGATTCTTTCTCTTGAAGAGAATTGATGCTGTGTAGCAAGTAGAGGGAAGACACAAATCAATAACTGAAGGATAACAGAATGAAAGGATTTAGGTCTGGGAAAACGAAAGAATCACAATTTGCTTGATAATGTGTTTAAAAGTAAATATAAAAATGTTTTCTAAATTACCCAGGGTGCCTTTAATCCATTTAAGAGCAATAGTTTTAAAGTTGAAAATTTGGATTGAACATGAGAGAAATCTGTGCTGGTTGCAAGCTGTTGTTAACAGAATTGTTTTTTAAAGTAGGTAGTGCAGATTACATTATAGAAAAGTTATCCTTGACAGCTTCACAAAAATCAGGCTTTCCATGTTATACAATGAACTGGGGAGAAACAAAAGTACTGATGCTCTTGAAGATTGAGATGTAGTTGAGAGTTGAGATAGGTTGTGTGTGCTCCAACTGGATCAGCAGCCAGATAGAGACCATATGTGCCATGCTCAGCACAGCTGGGGAAGCTGCAGAATAGGGATTCCATAAGAGAACCTCAAGCATTTTGCTTCAGGGATGTTTTTCTTGGGGTTTTGTTGGAGTTTTTCCCTCTTAGTGGTACAATTTTTCGAAACCTAAAGTTCCTGCCAAATGTGGAATGTGCCTGGGACATAATACTGAGCTGCTTCTGCACTAAATTGTTCACCCCAGGCATTCAAACTCCTTGTGTTCCTGAGCTTGAGACCTCATTTTAGTTAACCAGGAAAAGAACTGTAGTTGTTACAAGCCTCCTATTCAATTGGGTTAAAAACATGGATGAAATTAGATGTAAATCTTAACAGAAAGAGAAGGTGAAGACCCTGCTTTCCATTGAGTGGGCCAGCTGTAGCTGTATAGAAGACATGGCTTTAGAGGTGTGGCAAGGGCAGTAGGTCTTGGTCTCAGTGAGCACAATTACAATCTAGGTGAGTTGAACATTTTTCGTCATGTTTTCTTCTTGTGTTGGATTTTCAGGTGGCTTTCCTGGGGCTGGAGGCATGCCAGGAATGGCAGGTATGCCAGGTCTCAATGAGATTCTCAGTGATCCAGAAGTTCTTGCAGCCATGCAGGTGAGTATTTGTTAAAGTCAAAGCTGCAGGTTCTGAACGAGAGAAGAACAGCACCCATGAGCCTAAGGGGAGGAAGGAAGATGTGACCTCTTGGGTAGCAATGGGGTGCTTGCTTATTTCTGTTGTAAAATTCTTTCCTGATGTGTGTGACACCAGACTGTCTGGATTCAATGTTAGCTGTTTTGTGAACTAATGGAAGCTTAATTAAAGATGACACACAAACCCTGCCCCCCATCTATGATAGGCAAAACTATGTGCTATATGCAGTTGTCATCCCTTTTGAGAAAGTCTCTCAAATGGTCGTTTTCCACACATTATGATTCACTTGCTCATTTTTTGAATGCACACACTTTGTAGAGGGGTAATTATGCACAAACAAAAAAATTATTAATATTTTTCTTACACAATATATTATAATAATATTGTGATGAGAATTGCCTTTCTCTTAGGAGAGTAAATGTTTGAGATTTTGCCGGAGACAAAGTATTCTTAGAATTTGGCGTTTTCTGAAATCATATTCATATTCTGAAATCATATTCATTTGGCGTTTTCTGAAATCATATTCAGAAAGCTTACTTCCCCAGTGGGCTTGATTAATTGCTCAATGTCATAACTACTTCTACTCAAGAGAAGTATTTCAACAGATTAAAGGGAACATGTCTGACAACACCATTTTTTAGGGCACGTGGGCTAGAAAAAGTCAGAGCTATGTAGTTCATTTGCATTCTAATATGATCAAGTGCAAAACTGCCTTGTTTCTTTTTTCTGGATTGCTGTGATTAGAGTTACATATTGTCCTCAGCTCACTGAAATAAAGGCATCACAAAGGAAGCTTATTCAGTATGCCCTGGAATCACAAAAAAATAATCACTTTCCTTGCGAAAGTTCATGGATTTGTTCCCTTAATGGTTGCTGATGTTAGAAAACACACTTTTACTTAGGCTGCCACAGTGAGCAGAGTTGGCTTGCATGCAAACCATGCAGAAAGGGCCCTTGACTTGTAGCTGTCTTCCTTACCTGGCTACTTCCTGCTGTAACACTGGAGTTTGTGATGAGAGGTTGCTGAAAACAGTGTTGAGGTGCAGCTAAATATTAAGTGCTTGTCACATGCCTTTAAGAAAACTCCATTGCATGCTGATTACATATGCCCCAGCATAGTGTAGAACTCCTGCAAGAATGTGTGTTGACAGTGTTTTCTGATAATGCAGGCAGGCTTTAGCATGTACAGCCTGTTAGCAAACCCTGAGTCTCTTAGTGTACTCTTTGTATCAACTTTGTATCTAGGTATGATTTATTAGAACTTGATCTATGTCTACACTGACACCTTTTCCTAAAATGTCAAACTCTGCTTTCTGGTCTTTCCTGAATTGGCCGTGTAAGCTCTATTTTAAGAGACAGTTTCTACTGCTTGGCATCTGCCCAGTGCAGCTATGGAATATGTTGATGGATAATGTAAGCTGGCAGCTATTATGTCTGTTATCTGAGGTTACAAGAAAGTCTGTACCTACTGAATCACACAGGTCGCTCCAAAATTGCTTTGTAACTGATAGTCTGTGGAGGCTTTTCATAGTGAGGAGTTAGTGCCAAAATGGGAGTATTCTAAGAGTAAAGGCCACCACCTGTGTCTCTTTAGACTTGCTATGATTTCATCATTTTGGAGGCTATTCTCTATGAGTTAACACTGAAATGTGCCTGAGTCTTGTAACATCTCAGTAAACCTGACAACCATGGGTGCCTGAAGACAAGCCAGATTAAACTGATTTTACTATTAACTTCATCTTGTCATCCATAGAAGGAACCAAAGAACCAGATATGGCTGCCTGTGGACGTGTTTAGTGGAGTTATTGCTTGTCATTGGCATAAATCTTACCTGGTCTAGGTGACCCTGCCTGGGCAGGGGGCTTGGCCTAAGTGATCTCCAGAGGTCCCTTCCAACCCTAACAATTCTGTGATTTTGTGATCTCTGCAAACCACTATAAAAACTTCTTTCTTGAGGAAGATTTCTTGTTCCATTGCCTGAAGATTTAGTTCTTCAGGATTTTTTTTTTGCTCAAAGTAGCAAAACTTCTTTTGCATTTCTTTTCACAGCTTCTTAATGGTAGCAAGTTGTGACCTTTTGCAGTGATTTCTAATGCATAGTTTTTTAGCTTATTTGCCCCTAAGCTTTCTAGTCTCCAGAAGAATTGACTGAAATTTTACTGTGTTTCATTTTACTGCTTTTTCTGTCTGGAGGGTTGTCTATTACTTCATATCTTGCATATACAACTACTTTCTCTAGACACATGGCATTTGCATTTTGGAGTCAAGTAGAAGTTCTTTTTATAAGGAGTGATGTGTAAGATGAACCTATGGATTCCTTATTTGACATATAGCCATATGTTAGGCACAGGCTTCCAACAAAATGTGTTAAGTTGGAAAAAAAAAGTAATGCTAACTTTTTTCTTGGAAGTATTATTTTTCCTTCTGCAACTAAAGACCAAAGCATTAGAAAACTGAATATCTCCCTAGTACCATTAATAGAATGGCTACTATTCCACCTTATGCAGTAAACATTTCCCTACAGAAATGCTGGTGTCCTCAGTCTTACACTGTATTTTGATAATATTGCTCATCACAGTTAAACCTTGGATGTTATAAACACTCTGAGGTTGAGAGCTTCCAGGGAGTTGTGAAAGTACACAATCATGTACTTGCTGTGAATTTATAGGAAAGTGAAACATAGCGTAAAACTGGATATTTAACATCCATTTAGGAGTGCTTTGGCACAAATTAGTGACTAAGATTACTCAGCTTTTTGTTCCAGATTCATATATAGGTGAAACCACAGACTTAACAACATGACATAATTTTTATAACCATATGCCCTATTTTGAAATCAATTCAAGAAGTCTGAGGTTGTGAAAGTCTGCCTTTTTTCTTTGCATGGGAATCCTGTAAAGTGGAGAGAATGTATCTAATCTCTCTTTTCTGAACTTCAGCATTCTATTTTCCATGTACTTTGCAGATTATCTTTTGTGGGGGTGACAACACATTTGTAAATCTTCCCATAAGACTGGACTCTTGGTTCCCAACACGTATAAAATGTGACTGAGGTGTGTGGGTGCTTTCAGTGAAGTCCACATCTACCAAAAGCAATTTAGGATCAGACTTGTTAAACAGCTTTGGACTGAGTCTGATGCTAGAATACATACAGGATGGTGTTATTGTAGCACAGACAGCTCTGAGCACACTGGTTGGGTTGTGATGGTTTCCAAAGAACATGCCTGCTGTAGCAGTGGGTTAGAAGTCTAGGAAGCAGTGTGTCTTTTTGTGAAAATACTTAAATGTCCTAGAAAGAACAGCAGGTAAAATCCCAGTTAACATCTGTGATTTGTATTGAACATAATAAACTGCTTGCACTTCTGTTGTTTTAAAGATAATTGGAACTTTTTGTAGATATTGCTTATAATGGAAACATTTTTCCAGGCTGAAATTTAAAATTGTTACATACAGATTCATTATGTTCAAAACATACACAGGTAAAGCAAGTAAAACCAGTTGAAGTTCAGTGAAGGCCAAAGGTATACTAGAAGTATGGGAAAAAGGTATTAATGCTTGTCATACTAAATAGAGAAGATGAAGTTATTTTTCTGGGCAGTGACTTTATTGAATACGTGGTTGTATTTATCAACTGCAACACAGGAGTGTGATGAGAGATAACAAGGTTATTTTCCAAGTGTGAATTCTCAGTGGAGGTGAGGAATGATTGAGGATTAGATGCATTTTTAAAAGCCAAACATTGCCACATTGTCTGCTCACAACCCAACAGTTTCAGGCTTCTGCTGCTAGAATGAAAAAATGAGAAAAGGATGAGAATCAGCTGTTGCTCAGAGTAGAGTTATCCTATCATGCATGCTACACACATCAAACTCCTACTTCCTTCAAAATGCATTTGAAAGATGCCTGAACAGAAATAATACAGTAGGTGTGGTGTGTTTCATAGCTCCTGGTCTGGGAAAACAGAAATCTTATCCTATCCCCCTTCTCACCCACTGAACTATTAGTGTAGCAAGTTCAGTAATGACTCTGGTGATTAGTGACACAGCTTTAACAACGTGCACTGTATTATTGGGTTGTCTTTAGAGACTTCTTGCCAGATGTCTAACATAGTCTTGTCATGTAAAAGCTGAGCAAGACTAGATTCATGTAGAACTGCATAATCACTTTTGTAGAGTTTTTGACAAATGCCCTAATTTTTTTTCTTTTTGTCATGCAGGATCCAGAAGTTATGGTTGCGTTCCAAGATGTTGCCCAGAACCCAGCAAATATGTCCAAGTACCAGAGCAATCCCAAGGTCATGAATCTCATCAGTAAATTGTCTGCCAAATTTGGCAGTAAACCATAAAATCCCTGGTTCTTAAAAATCATATCTGAATGGCAAGGATTGGATTTGGCTAACCAGTGTTGCAATAAAACAAACCATTTTACCTCTGATCTTCTTAAGAAGAGAAATGGGGTCTTCTAAGGAGAACTGCTCTCTAGCCCCAAGTATTGACTTTATTCGATTATTGGTTTATAGAACTCAAATTATATTCACATGACCTAGTTTCCAACCATCTCTTCTTGTCCAACAGTTGCAACCTTTCATTATAAGTATTACAGACAGTTTTCTCTGAATGAACATTCTTATAACAAATTGTAGTATTCCAGGAGTATAAGATAAAAACATGCTATTTTTTTAATTGCTCTCACTGAGCAATGGGGAAAGAACTTAAGCAACTGAAATCTGTCTTAATCCCCTTAGGACAGAAAAATAGCAAAGGTGGGACAAGTCTGAAGAATTAACTGGATAAAGGAATTGTCTGCAAATACAATTTTTTTTTATGGGTGATAGACTTTTTAGAGCTATTATCAGTATAATCAGGCTAGCTAGTTACACACTGGAACTTCTGGCAGTACTGCAAATACTATATCATTTTGATCACCACAGCTGTGCAGCAAAGGTACAGTTCTACCCTTTGCACAACCTGGCATGAAGTACATATTGCTGAGGCCACAGATGTTTTGTTACTTGTTCAGTTCTTGTCCAGCACCTTTACGTAACATTTTATTTATCAGTCTGGGTATTGGAGAGCAGCTTCCTGTCTGTGCTTGTGCTCTTGTCCTTTCCCAGTTGGCAGGCCCTCTGCTGGTTGCACTCACCCTTCCTTGGGGCCATGCTTACCAGGTTGCATCTATTTGGAAACTTTAGGGAAGGAATCTTGTTCCCATCACTACCTCTGTCCCACTGAATGCAAGCCATCCAGAACATGTACATGCAGAGTTACAGGTCGGTGAAGGGGAGAATACCCAACAAAATTGCAGCTCTGGGTTCTGAATCAGTTTGGGTTCTTACATGCTCACTGATTAAAATTTCTTGGTCAAAGTCCTGCTGTCTCTGTAGAGGTGATGACTCTTTCTTCACCACATTCTGTAGTCTTCCGTCTCTTCTTGTAGCATCTTGTTTAAAAAAAAAAAAAATCTGTTGTGGTATCATACCTCCATGGTTTTGAGGCTTGTGATATGGAGGAAAGGGTGAAGTAATTGGAGCAGACAGAACATTCTTCTAACACATGCGTTTATCAGCATGGTTATCTTTGAAGCAGTGTCTGTGCTGATAATGTTCAGTGGATTTGGCTACCAATAAAGACAGTTGTTGCTTCTGTTTGTCTTGGCTAAAACATCTTTATGTGGAAAAAATGACCATAGTTACCTGTTCACTCCTTGAGTTTCAAGGTTTGTGTTACTCTTCTGTAATTCTGTATCTTAAGCCATAACTGATGTTACCATTTTTAAACAAATCTGGTTTGATGTAGGAACTCAACCTCAGTTGCAAAAAAGTAAATCCCCAAATGCTTTTTCTCTTACTAATGACCCTGCACAAGGAAATGTGAATCTTTTTGCTTAAGAAATACAGTTCTGAGTACTTCTCTTAGCCTTTAAAAATAAAGTATGGTTTTGAAAAACACAGCTTTTTGGGTTTGTGTAACTTTCTGATAAAAACTACTATGCTTAAATTAAATGTGGAAGTGCTTTATTCAAACTGTATATATAACTTGTGTTTTAAATTGGAACAAAATGCCTAAGGGCTCATCTTCATGACCAAATGAACTCAAATTACAATTGTGTGTTGCTGTGTGCATGGCTTTTGGTCATAGTCTTGATCTCCCATTTCCAAGAAGAGATATTTGAAGTAGGTCACCCCTCAATATAGGCTAAATCTTGACTTCTGCATTCAGGCTAGTGCATATGTGTTGTGCACAAATTAGAGTATCTTGAATATAGATTTGTTCCCTACAGTTTCTTGTTACTCCAACTTGGCTGTTTGTGTCAGTCTACCCATGAGTAGTCAAAAGTAGGAAGTTACTCCTACCTAATAGAAATGGTCATAACTGCGTCCTGCATGCTTGCTTACACATCAGTTGCCCTTATTGAGAGTTGATTGATTCTATAAAAGCCTTCTCTCTCATTTTGATGTTGGCTTTAGCAGTTTAGCTAAATTCTTGTTCTTTGGGAATACACATCCTATGACTCCCTTGCTGTGTGAGCTTTTTTGGTTTTAGTGTTACTCAGCAAGTAAATTGATGAGCTGTCTGGACCTCATCTCAGTTCCCCGAGTTGGTGCGTGGACATCTAAGCAGCTAAACTGGTTTGAACAGAAGTAAAAGTGCAGGAAGCTAACTGCACAAGAGATGAACAAAGATGGGAAGTTCCAAATGTGGGATGTAGGTAGCTAAATGAGGAAATTGTTATTTTCATTGGTTGTTCCTGTATTTACTGGCAGCTCCTTCAGGTTATTTGTTCTGTTGTAGCATAGAGTAGGGGTGGTTGTTTTAAGTGCAGTGGCAATGATCAGCTCTGCTGGCAGTTTGTCTCTGAAAGCTGCAAGAGCATATCAATGGCAGCTGGGACAGAGTGCTGCCAGTCCTGCCCCTGGCTCAGGTGTGCCTTTCTGCCTTGTGCACAAGCCCTGTACTGTGCTGTTTGGCTGATCCCATGCCACAGATTCAATGACCCAGGCTGCCCAGGAGTGCAGTGGTGCACCTGCAGCTGACTGGTAGCAGAGGCTCATAGCCTTGTTCCTGTGTGAGTCCCAGTGACTTGACTGTCCTCTCTGGTTCAGCTGCTGCCCCAAGGGGAAACAAGTGTCAGCTCTGTTGCCACATCCAGGCTGTTCTAGTTCACAGGGAGTCCTTTTGCATAGTGATGTGGAAAATGCAAAGCTTGGTGTCTTTACCGGAATTCTTTGGTAATTTTCTCTCCCTTCATTCTTGGCCTATGAACAAATGGTACTTGTTGAGGTGGCTTGGTTTGTCTTTGTTGGAAAACAGTGACTGGATGAGTAGGAGCCAGACTCTCAAAGCTGGATGAAAGCAGATGGGACAAACCTAGGTAGAGCAGTGACAGGCTGGAGGAGAATGGGTCAATGAGTATTAAAAAGTCACATAAAGGTAAAACCATGTTACAGAAACAGCTTTTTGCAAGTACTATTTGTAGTTGAAAGTGTCTGTCTTTAAATGCCACCTTGTTTTTCTTGTGTGTTACTTTCAGGGTTTTGCATAAAGCTCAAACAAGCCATACAGCCACACTCTTGCATAGGCCTGTACATCCCTCTTCTGTGGAATGGAAGAGCAAATAAGATTGTTATGGGAGCTCATGGCATCTGCTGTCCAAGCAGAATCCTTCACCCATATGGATGGGAGATTCTGGACATAGCCAGGGGGAACTGGAGCCAGGTTAGCCTTGGGATGTACCTTCCCATGGTTCATGGCATGCTGCTGACTGGAAGTGTTTGGAGCCTCTTTGAATTCCTCCAGGGCATGTAGGCTGAGGGATGCTAGTGGCAGAGGCTGGAGAGTTGCTTCCTTTGGTTTGCTCCAGGGCAGTCTGACACTGGCAGTTACTGGCCCTGACAATGATTGGTAACCTGGAGCTGGAGGATGGTTCATTAGGAAAACAGTAGCAGTGTTTTCTTCTGATGCCTAGAGAAAGGTGTCTTGTGAACCATATTCAGAGTTCTGCAGAGGTGAGCCTCAGCCTTGCTTCACACATGATGGAGTGAGGGCAGCATTGTAAGAAAGTAATTCTGGATTACCAAAGAGCTTAAGTGGAGTAAAAAGTGGTGGTGTCCAATTGAATGCAGACACCTCCATGTTCAGTACCACAAGACAAATCATAGGAGGTCAGTAGTGATACAAGAAAATGCAAATGCACAGGAAGTAGGAACAGTTTTAATGTAGCAAATAAATGAAGCAGATCAGGTGGTTGCTGGTGGATCTGTGCTATGGAGCAGGAAAAAAATTCAAGTGGCTGGGCTACAAGTCACTTATCACCTTGTGGATCAAAGCTTGGGTAAGTCATACTCACTTGATGTGACCCTCACAAACAGGAGCTTCACATAAGACAAACCTTTCCTTGTCCCTGCTGTCTGGAGGTCCCACAGAATGTAAATACCCAGGATTCTCCTGTAAATCTGAATCTTGATGACTAACCAAATCCAAATGTTCATTTGTAATTTTGCTAACAAAGTGTTACTACTGTATATGTCTGCTGTACAAACACACTTTTGAAAGCTGTATCCTAGATGGATGATCTCAGACAAGCTTTAGATCTTATCAATAAATAAATAAATGTATTTGCAGAATGTGTTACATCTCTTTGTTAAGTGGGCTACAACTTTGGCATCTTTATTGTTGCACAAGATTTTTTTTAATGTATAAACATTTCTTTCAGAGGCTACAAGGAACGTGAGTTGCTACTGTATGTAAAGAAATGTGAAGGATTACAGGGTTTAGGTAAGCAGTTTATCTTAGAATTTCTTCCTGAAGTACAGCAGCTGCAGCAGTCCAGATAATACACATAATTTTTATAGAGCAAAGGTATTCAGAAAAACAAGGTACTTACTACTCAAGTGTAAAGTAAGTAACAAGGAGGTGAGGTCTGAAGTAGGTAATAGTAAATTGAATTCCATTGTTGAAACATTTAGTTTTCTAACATTCTCGCTGGTGGGTAAGACGTCTAGAAATGAGTTGAATTTGCATTTGGCATTTCAGAAGGAAAAATACCATAGCTGAAATCATGTAACAACCAGCACAGTGTTCAATAAAGTTAGCTTTTAAAATGGGCTGAAGGTACAAGTGTTAGGAAATCATCAGAATTAGATGGAAAAATATCAAAGTACTATATTGAGAGTGAAGTGTCTGAGCTGCTGCCAGCTGCATTGCCTCTCATTAGAGAAAATTCATTCTGATGTTTAGCCACTAGTGTCTACTTCTTATTTGGAAGAGAACCACCTGTGCTTTCTTATTTCAGATCTTCAAAAAATTGGTCTAAAATATGGCTTATTGCTAAGAGTTTATAAGGAAAAAATAACACAACTGTTCCACAAGGTGATTTGCCCTCATACTTTCTTGTGTATTATCCTACAATAAGGAAAAGGTTCTTGAAAAAGAAAAGGTTTTTCAGAAGCCATTTTATGGTCTGGCACATTTTTTCTCTAGTGTCTTGTGTGAAAACTTATCAAACCAGAAAAAGCAAGATACTGAACTGGAATTAATTACTAGCCTTTACAAAAAAAAACCAAAACAAACAAAGAAACCAAAAAACAAAGAAACAAAAAACCCACAAAAAAAAAAAAAACCACAACAAAAAAGCCCCCCCCAAAAGCCAAACAAAACCCAAACCAAACAAAAAAAAAAGTACATTTAGAACAGATGTTAGACATTTATCAAGTATCTGAGAGAAAAAGCAATATCAAGGCAACAAAAATTGGTGTTTGGCAAATAGTCTATGTAGAACTAAAGGTGGCCGAGGGACATTTTGTCTGATTAGGTTGAGCAAGTACCATGATAGGAGATTAAATGTAATAATGGCAAATGCAAGTAATTTAAAATAAAAAGAATTTCAACTTTTCTGATATCCCTGGACCTAAATGAAGTGCATAGGGAACATTTCTGCATCATTGCAGAGGCTCAGTCGAAATTGGTTCAGGCAAAGTTCATGCATGTGCTTTTTAATATGTGTGTGATTACAATGCTTGCTTCTGGAAGAGGCTGGTTTTACCTTGGCCTTAATACTTAAGCCTGATCTTGACAAGTTGGTGTGATCAAATTCCTCTAATGAATTCAAATTGTCAGCACATGCAATCTCATTTGTTAATTTCTAGTTGCTTTTATCTGTGATGTAATGGGAGTATGATCCAGTTTATCCACCTTCTCTGGGAGAAGATGAACAACATTTTGCAACAGATTCAGAAAGTAATTTTGAAAGTAGTAATTAAATTCTGTCATTCTGTCTCAACATGTTTGGACTCTCTAATGAATTGAATTTCTGAGCAAAAATAAAGGAGATACATATTTCTAATTTTTTAAATTAATGCTAGAATAAGGAGAGTACTAGGGTAGAAATAGTTTTAGTTCAGAGTTCATTCTTTACTTGCAAAGGTAGGACACAGTGCAGAGGCAGTAAGTTTGACCTCTGGAGTCACCAACAGTATCTTCATTCCTTCTCGTGAATCAGAAACGAAGTTTGGGTCATCCAAAGAAAATCCATCAAGAATAAAGTTTCTCAAGATTGATTACCTACTTGTACAGGAACCTACAGAATTATGCAAGCAAGAAAGTACAAAGATGTAGTTCATGTACAGAGAATATGTTTGTACTTGTAGTTGCTTAATTTAGTTCCCTTCTTGCAGGCTTTCCAGTAGAATTGACAGATTTGAGGAGAAGTAGGCGGTTTGGGCCGTCTGTCCTTCCTTAAACCCCACTTGTGCATGTTGTGTGTTTGCCTGGAAGCCTGGTGGATTTGCAGCATTGATGTGAAGACCTTAAAGTCATGTCCTCAGGAAACCTTTTATGTAGATAATTATGTAGGGTTTTGGGTAATTTCCTTTTGTTTTCCCTTGCTAGAATACAAGGCACATCTTGTTTAACTTAATCTGTAGTGTGCCCTTTTATTTCTTGGACAGCTTCACTAGGTCTGTGTATTCCAACAATAAAATAAGTTGCTTTTAGAATATTGCACTTATTGTGTTACCTGTTAATACTCTGTTTTGCAATATATACAGGGCAGAGTGTTGTATTAAAAATATTGCTAAATACAGTAGAAAGAGGGTAGAGTTATTTGGGTGCACGCTTAGGGTGGAATTCCAGTCTGCAATACAAACTGACTCTTTGGTGGAAACTTCCCTTCACACAAGAGAGACAAAACCACAAAGAACAGCAGTAATGGGAGTCTGTGTCCTGTTTGAGGCATTTCTCCCAAAGGCTTGTGGACCTGATTGTGCAGTCACTTTGCATAATTGTTCCCTGGATTTGTAAATCTGCTCCTGCCTGTTTTAGTGACAGGAGATAGCCAGTGACCTGTGTACACCTTAATTCTAAATAAAGGTCTGAGTCTTTTGCACGTAGGAGTGTGTCACAGATGAGTTACTAGGAGTATATCAATGTGGGTGTAACTAAAAACGTTTTATTAATGATTAAACTATTATCAATTTGTGCCTAAATGAAAAGTGAGTGATGATAGAGTTGTTATTAAACAATAAATGAACAGTAATTAAACAGCGATTTAACAATGTTTTAAATTATTGTTTAAACAATAATTTACACTCTGGTCAAACACTCTACTGCTTACTGTACATCTAATAATTAAGCTAGAGCTAGATTTATAAAAGCTGCAGCAAGTATACAATATACTTTAAGGCTTAATGTAAAATGTCACTTTCCTCATTATAGATCTCAGATATTTGGTAAGTGGATCTTTCAACCTCGAGCATTAACCTTAAGAGCCATCCCTGTCTGAGTGGGAAATCATTGCTGAGCAGCCTGCTGCTGTACAGGAGAGCCCAATGGGCTCATGGGGGCTACTACAGACATTTATTTAGAGGTCACAATGACTGACTCGTAGTCAGAGCCCCTTTTGGTGTAAGTGCAGGTGTGCAGCTGTAGCAGTTTCAGTTCTGTCTAGTCCCAGCTCAGGCTGGTACTGATCTCCTGATAAGAGAGGCCTGAACTCTTTGTTCCTGGATAAGATATGGCTTAGGATGATTCTCAGAGTTTGCACTGCAGGGGTGATCTCAGGTCTCCTTTTTGGTGATGCCTGCACCAAAGTACTGTCAGTCAGAAGGGGTTCATCCATCACAGGGATCTTAAATTGTTTAAAAAAAAAAAAAAAAAAAAAGGAGTATCAGTAGTACCAGCATCGTATGAAAGAATTGTGGTCTCTTAGGTTGCTGGTATCAGCATCTAAAGTCTGAGTATGGGGATGTTCTGGAGCACTGCACTGGAAAAATATTTTTCTCCAACTGAAACACTTGTGTTAGGCAGAGTAGCCTGTGTTCTTTATACCTGCCCTCCCTCAGAGAAGATAATGGGATTTTCCTCAGAGAAGGGTAGAGACAAGGGGTCTGTTAATAGCCACCTGAAGAAGGAACATCTTCTCAAAAGGGAATGGCTTACCCAATTGTGCGATAGAAACTCTTGGGAAGAGTGTAATGTTACAACTGCCCTGTCCTTGTTTAAGAAATGGATGATATGGTGAGTCCTACCACAGATGTAAGCACTAGGAGCTCTTGCAGCTCAAACGAGAGGCAGCTAGGGAGTTGAGGCTGAAGGACTAGGAATTGCAATTATGAAGAAAAAGTTACAAAGTTATTCTTTCTTAGAAAAGAGAGAACAAAATATGATGGAGTAACAATAGAAACCAAAGAGCCCTGGAATAACATGATACAAAGCTAAAGAGAATATTCATTCATATCTTTAATCATAGGGTTTTTTCTGAAGTATAGGTGAAACTAACAAAAGGGGAATGATTATTAACACAGACAAAACCTTGAAGCAATCTGGAAACCAGTATAAGACATGAGAATGGCAAAAACCCCAGCAGGATATGAGCAGACATGAGGATCATCTCCCAAGTGCTGTTATGAAATGGGGCATGTCCAAACTAATTTAATTTCCTCAGCTCCTTCATACTTGTGGAACTTCTCCTACATAAAAGTTTAAAAGGAGGCTGTAGGATTATTGATATTTTCCCAAATGGTGTGTTTGATAGCCTTGTCTCTGTGTGCCCTAACTGCAGGGAGCCACAGCTCCCCTGTGCTTTGGCCAGCTACTTGTGTCTAGTGCTGTCCTGCTAGGACTTCTCACTGCATCCTCAGCTACCAAAGGGTGTGGCAAGCCAGGAGATGTTCTGTTTGTAGCTGTGTGCTTCAGCTGCAGGATCTCAGCATGATGGCAAAGGAGGAGCAAGGGCTTACAGACTGGGAAAAGGTGTAAACAAAATAGAATAATAGAATTGTTTAGTTTGGAAAAGACCTCTGAGTCCAACCACAAACCCAGCACTGCCACATTCATCACTAAACCATGTCCTCAAGTGCAATATCTGCATGTCTTGTAAATACGTCTGGGGACAGTGACTCAACCACTTCCCTGGAAAGCTTGTTCTAGTTCTGGCTAACCCCTTCATTAAAGAAAATTTTCCTTATATCCAGTATAATCCTCCCCTGGTGCGACTTGAGGCTGTTTTTTCCTGTAGCTTGTTATCTGGGAGAAGAGGCTGACCC
The DNA here is from genome assembly GCA_013399835.1 of Leptocoma aspasia. Lineage (NCBI taxonomy): Eukaryota > Metazoa > Chordata > Aves > Passeriformes > Nectariniidae > Leptocoma > Leptocoma aspasia. The sequence continues at coordinate 705,649 of VXAX01004192.1, forward strand.
CCACCTTGCTACAACCTCCTTCAACGTGTAGAGTGCAATAAGATGCCAGTAAGAGCTTCCTTTTCTCCAGGCTAAGCATCCCCTGGTACTTGAAAATGCGTCAGACTCGATTGGTCCACATGGAATAAGAAACTATTGTCTTGAAAAATTGTTACTTTGAAGATACTGGACTTTAGATAGGTAGAAGGAACAGTAGTTAGCAAAAAGCAGAATCAGAATGTGAAGTTCAGTATTGCTTCCTCATTGTAATTAAATGCTTATATTAAACGTTTGGAAAAGGGAATCACAGAATCACAAAATGAGTCATGTTTAAAAGAGACCACAGTGGGTCATCTGGTCCAGCCTCCCTGTTTGAACAGGGTCATCCCAGAGCACTGGGATGCTTCTGGGATGATGGTGCTTCGGGGTCCTTTTCAACTCAGACTGCTCTATGATTCTCAAGCCAAATTGCTAAAAAAAAAAAAAAAGGGGGGGAATAATGGCACTATTACTATTAAATATTGCACAGGATTGTGTCCAGAGGGTTCCTGAACATCTCCAGTGAGGGAGACTCCACAACCTCTCTGGGCAACCTGTTCCAGTGTGCGGTCACTGCGTAGTAAAGAAATCCTTTCTCATATTCAGGTGGAACTTCATGTGCATCAGTTTCTGCCCGTTGTCCCTTTGCTCTTGTCCTATTGCTTGGCACGACCGAGAAGAGCCTGGATCCATCCTCTCACCGCCCTCCCTTCAGATGCTGATCGCCACTGATGAGGTCCCCTCTCGGTGGCCTCTTCTCGCAGAGAAGCGAAGCTGCTGGCAGAGAGAAAAGGCGCTATTGCAGCTGCAGAGGAAGGAACGAGAACGCATTTCCCGGGTACTCCGATGCTGTATTTTTCTGAAAAGCCGCACGACCGCTCCCAGCCGCCTCCGCCGCTTTCCCCCGGTCCCGGGGCCAGCGCGGGGCGGGGCCGCCGGCGCACGTGACCGGGCGGGTGCCATGGCGGGGGC
>VXAX01004192.1:708228-797540 GCA_013399835.1 Leptocoma aspasia
GCGGAGCGGCCGTGCCGGCCTGGCGGGGGGCGCGGGCCGCCGGCAGCCTTTGTTCGGCCGGGGCGGGCCGGGGAACCGGCGCCGGGCCTGAGCAGCCGGAGCCGCCTCTGAGCCAGCGGGAGCTGCGGGGAGCTGCCCCTCAGAAAGCCGGGCTGGCGCATCCGGAGCTGGGCATCCCTTCAGCGGTGAAAATCTAAGCTCGGGCAGAGGGGCAGCGCCTCAGCCGCAGTCCGAGAGCTGCAGCGAGCATCGTCCTCCTGCCACGGCCTCATAAGTGCTTAGGAGCTGCGGAGGGTGAGGCAGCGCATGGGTGCTAAATCAAAATGTAAAGCGAGCGCGGTGCAGCCAGAGGAGGTTTGTGTCGGTTACTGAATTTAATTTTTCATGTGACGCTTGTAAATTAAAAAGTCGCATTTAATTTATGTAGATTTCCTAGTGTGCCCAGCCCTTGAATTTTTCTTTTCAGAGTGCTAGCTCTAAACAGTAAATCAGCCTTCTGCTTCCAACAGATTAAGAATTTTAGTGCGTGTAGCATGTTGGATTTGGCACACTGATGGATAGAAAGAACTCCTCGTGTCTCCCGTAGGATGAAAGCTGCTGAATGTTATTGAACGATAAGCACTGGAACAGGCTGCCCAGGGAGTTCATGGAGTCTCCCTCTCTGGGGACATTCAAAACCCACCTGGACGCATTCCTATGTCACATGCTTTGGGTGACACTGCTTTGGTGGGGGGGGTTGGACTGGGTAATCTCCAGGGATCCCTTCCAACCCTGACAATTCAGTGATTCTGTTATAATGGCTGATTCTAAAAGGAAAAACAAGGCTTTAAGGGATGTTTTGGTTTTATTCTAAATAAACACAAGATTTTTGTCTGCTCTTTCAATTGTTTAAAGTCTGCTTATTTAAACATCAAAGGCAGTGGGGATTTTGTTTCCACTTTCAAAAAGTGGAGCTCTCTCAAATGATCTCGTTATTGAAATACTACCCATTTTCCTTTTGCTGGCTTCTGCAAAACTCAGTGATACTGTCTAGACCTTGCTGTTAGCTTCTCCCTTCAGATAGATTGCTGTAGTCAGGCTGTGCCCCTGAACAAAGTTTGTGATGTGAACCAAGCTTATGAATTCAGCCATAAACCCAGAACTGTGTTGAGCTAATGCATCAGAAGCACATGTCAGACCACAACATGATAACTTTTGTTTGTATTCTAATATACTGTAAGTTCATATACCTTCTAGGTAGCCTAGTCAAATTTGAGATGAAGGAATAGTTTTGTGAACAGTAAAAAAACCCCAAAAACACCAGTGCTTGTTTTCCTGCATGTAACTAAAACATAATCTTACTGTTGCAAAAGCTATAGGGATGAGAATTTTGTGGGAGTATTATAGAGCAGTCAGGCTGCTTCGTTGGCTGAATGGAGGCTGAAAAATAGCAGTTAAATTTTTTTATATGTTTCATGTTTTCTGTTATTACTATTTTTTATAAAGCCAAGCTTCAGGCTGTGGTCCTGCACACATCTTCTTGGCAGCAGTCACCTCAGGCCATTTGTTCTGGCTACCTCTTGGCTACTGCGCAGTTGTTTATTGGGTGCTGTGACTGGTCAGTGAACTGATGTGACTGAAGAAGTAGCCCAGTGGAAAAAGTTGTTTTTCAGCCAGATTAGTTTCTGTGTCTGCATCATTGTGTAGGTGCCCAGAATGTCATGCTGCCAGATTGGAGGAGGCAGGGGTACAAATACAGTTGACCAAGAGCCTGGGATTACATGAACCAGTCTGTACCTGTCCCTGTGATTATTCAGTGGTAATGTGCCTTGGCAAACTACCGAGATCCAGTGCTGACAGGGCGGTGGTGGGAAGGCTGACAGTGAAGCCTCACCCTTCCAGCAGTGCAGGGTAATACATGGCAGCATCTGTTCTGCACTCACTAATATAATTTTACCTGCCAGTCTCAATGTAGTTTAGCAAGGAATCCGAATCCATCTTGAGGGCTTTTGTTGTTGGGGAAAGGATGGGTCCTGCTCATCCCTCTTTTCCTTTCTTCTAGCCATGAAATCCTGTCTCTTCCATATGATGTTTCTGGCAGCCTCCTGATCATGTAGTTGAGGTTCCATCTGTAAACCTAGGAGAAAAGTAACTTGGCTTTTCTATTTCCCTCAATTTAGCAAAAGAAGGGGAGAGGGTACAAATTGGTTTTTTTATGTGCAATGATCTGTTAGGTCAGTTTAGTTATCTCATGATGTTCTCTTGAACTATAGTTCCATATAAGTTTTAAGCCAGTTTGACAGTCTAGCACTGGAACAGGCTGCTGAGAGAGGTGGTCAGTGCCCCATGCCTGTCAGTGTTTAAGAGGCAATTGGGAAATGCACTTAATGTGCTTTAGCTTTTGGTCAGCCCTGGAGCGGGGTGGGGGCAGCAGGACTAGGTGATCATTGCAGATCCTCTCCAGCTGAAATAGACTATTCTGTGTCTTGTGGCTGCACATCCCTTGTGTCCTGTGTGACACTACCCAACTATTTCCTCATTCTGAGTGCAAGTGTGTGTGTGTTGCTGCTGCTGCAGGGTGCATTGCATTGAGGCTAGGATCCAGAATAAATCTCACTTTGGGAGGATGGAAGCAGGGGAAGGCTGGAAGTTGTAGTGAGTGTGCAGTCTTGTTCTGTGCGTAGGTGTAACTCTGTTTTGAGGCTGTCTTCAAAATTGCAGTAATGCAGCTCTCATTAGGAGGAGTATTATGGCTCTTTCTGGCACTTTTTTTGTGCTGGCACTAACCTTCTAACTGAGATATACTTTTTAGAAATATTCAGACAGATGAGTTCATTAATCCACTTGCTGTCTAGCTGGGTACATGGCAGTTACTGAGGCTAATACAACACAGGACAAGTATGTGGGAGAGCAGAATGAGCTGTTTTGGCAAGAACCCAAACTAAGTGGGTTAAAATAACCAGGTAATTGTGGCCAAGTCTTTCATATGCTACCTAGTGTTACAAAAACTGAAGAGACTTAAGTCTGGTTAAAACTTCAACCCAGAATTGTTTTAGTGTGGAAACAGCACCAGAAAATTAATCCTCTGTTGCTGGTTGTAGAGATAGGTCCAAGCAGTCTGCTGAGGAGCTGGAGTATTTCCAGAGGCAAAGCTCACTTAAATGTATGGCATAAGACAGCTGTAGAAAAGCTCAAGTCACACTGTGCACTGCAGTTTAAACACAGCATTGAGTGGCTTGCTGTATCCCAGACCTTCCCACCATTTAAACAGTTTGCACGGCTGTTAATAGAAGAGGTGCCACAGCTTTAGCAGCCACCTGATGCATGGAAAACAGGTTTACACCACACCAGGGCCTTTTTGAAGCTAATAGAAGGTAGAGGAAGTGCAATGTTTGTTTTCTGATTCTCACTAGATCAACTTTCAGGTTTCAAAAACTTTTTCTTTTGGCAAAAAGCTTTTAATGAGTTTAATTTTAGCTTGATCTAATGCAAGAGAAAAAGAACCCTCATTTGTAAGTAGGGGACAAAAATATGTGTTATGTATGGAGTTTACCCCCTTTTTAAACTTGCTCAGCAGACTGATTTGTGGGTGAGAAGTGAAGGGTTACAAAGAGTCTAGCAGGCACTGTATAAGCAACTGATACACTATACAGCCAGTTTATTTTGTTTTTCAGGGCAGTATGACTGCAATGACTGTATTTTTTCCTTTGGATACAGCTAGGCTTAGACTTCAGGGTAAGTGTCAAAATCTAGTTTCTTTGTACAATGGCATTTCTGTTCATCTTGGCCTGGGCACTTATAAGGGTGGCTGTAGGGGGGTGTTCTACATGAACAGGAGTCTTACTTGTGTCACAGTAACACCATTTTTCCAGGTGAAGGTAATTCTTCCTTTTGAAAGTTGGGCAACCTTTTAATTAGCTGAAAAGCTGTGTGCTCTGTGGCTTTTAAATGATTATCTAAGACCAAAAACAAAAACAAAGATGTGAGATTGCAAAGGATTATATTTGTGCGTTATTGTTTTTTGGCTGCTGAGAACACTTCAAATGCAGGGGCAATATAATGAAAAACAGGTCTAGAATTATTCCAGAGGATGGTTTAAAGGGAAAAGTCAGAATTGGGATTAGGAATATCCAATATTTACAAAAATGCATCTGGGATATAAACCGTGTTGTTCTAAAACTCTGTTTTCTAATCAAAATCACAGAATCACCAAGCATTTTAGAGCTATGACTAAAGCTCTGTTCAGAACTGGAGGGAGATCATCAGCCAGGTTGTCAGAACTATGTTGTTGAGAAAGGAACAGCTTTCAGTGCAGGAAGAGGCTGCTTTGCTAAGCCTTAGCTGTTTGCAGATGAACTGAAGGAGATTGGTCTGCCACTGGTGCTAGTTTGCTGTCCAAGGAATAATTTTGAGAGCAGTTAGGCAGGCCCAATTCTAGCCCTCTACCTAAGGAGAGCCTACCTTCAGTTCATGTCACCACTATTAGGAACTGGTAATTTTAGATACTCTGGAGCACAACAGAATTTGCCATTCTGGGGAAGAATAAAAAAAGGAAGTAGTCTTACCTAGCAAATGAAAGTAAGGAGAAATAGGGTATTTCTATCCTTTACGAGGAAGAAGAAACATGTGCTTCTAGGGTATATTCAGAATTGCAAGGATAAGGACTTGAAAAAGAGTGCTAAAAGATTGAATCATCTAAAAGTTTGATTGTTTTGCTTTCCAGTTGATGAGAAGCGGAAGTCAAAGACAACACCGGCCGTCCTTTTGGAAATAATCAAAGAAGAAGGCCTGTGAGTAGATACTAATTTTCTGTTTGTCTTCTTGTAGACAAGCTCTAAAACTAATTTGAATATGCTTTTAAAGTGGAACATTTAGCCTGTATCTGTGTGGACAGATTTTTATTCCAAACTGAAATGCCTCCACACAAGTGTGATATGACTTGCATAATCTTAAGTGTTCATCTTTAGCTAAATAGGATTAACTTTCTTGAGCACCTTATGCAATTGATCTGTTCAGTGATGTAACTGTGCCTTCATTAGTGAGGTAGCTGTGCCTCCTCAGAAATGCAAATGTACTTTCATATACCTGATCAACCAGCTTTGTCTGCCTGGATTCTTGGGTGTGTCAATTTCTCAATAACCAAGATGAAACTCCTGGACAACTGAGCCACTTTCAAGAGGAGAACTGAGACATGTTTCCCAGTTGGAAGGTTTTTTCTTCTCCTAAGCATGTAGAAGTAAACCACACATGACACTTTATGCTGGTGGGATTCAACATCTATCTAAAAGCAGTTAACTGTCAGCTGTGCTGTGCTTTAGTATTTGTCACAGTCTGAGCTGAGCTGTCTGGGAAAAACAGTTTTATGCCTGTCCTTGTTAGAGGTATTTTCCTAACTGAATCCCTGGAACTCTTAAGTAGACTAGTGCTTCCAGGACATTAGAGCTGACAAAAGTTTAACTTGGCCCATAATGCTGTGTCACCTTTGAACTTGGGCAGTTGTGTTCATGAGGAGTTCTCTGCCAGCTGATCTCTCTTGTTCACATTCCCACATTACCTCTGTCACATGAGGGTGGCAAGTAAACTTCAATTAAAAAAAAAAAGAAAGAAAAAAGTAAAAAAGAAAAATTAAGTAGTTGACTGAGGTGGAAAGACAGCAAAAGTGGTCATCCTACTTTTCCTGTGAAAGAGAAAAATCAGTAGCTCTGGTAAGAGAGGAACATTGCTTCTTCCAAAGGTATTGGGAAGGCCTGGCAAAGCAATGGTACTAATTTAGAGATGTGTCTGAAGTAACAAAAAAAAGGTCCAAAAAACAACAAATCTGAAATATGATGTGAGATAATAAACATTTTGTTCACATTAGTCTTGTCTCATTACCATACTTTTGTAAGACTGCTTCTCTTGTCTAGATAAAGCAAATAGGTGAGCAAAAGGACTTCCTGCAGAAGTTTATCAAACAGCTTTCTTCCCTGCACTTCCATCCTTTTCTAGGTGATCTGAAAGGTGTTCACTAGTGCACACCCAAGTTTTTCTCAAGATTGCAGTGAATCATGGATGCTACTACTGACAACTTAAGTTGTTAAAATAAACTCATGGGTTTTGTTTTAGTTTCATGTTTTGTACTACAAGATGTTTCATTTGAAAACCATCAGAAGTTGTTCTTAATAAATCAACCAAGCCCAAACTAACAGTCAGTTAGAGGACATAATCCCTAGAGGATGTTTTTCTCTTTCTTTTCCAGCACAGAAGAGATAGGTAATATAAGAATTGTTTTAATTTGGCTTATGAATAACTGCATGGTCAGTTAATTTGTAACTGTATGGTTAGCTAAGCCTGTAACTTCAGAAGCAGTCGTAACAATAAGATGTATTCCCAGCTACATGGGAGGGAGAAGCACTTGATGGATTTGAGATGAAAAAGTAGCATTTACATTTTAAGAAAAGTCAGATGTGTGTGTGGTCCAGCCTTGCATCTTTTACAGTCTTATTGGAGATCCTTAAATTCTATGTACTCCCAGTATTTTAATGAATTCTAAAGAGCCTCCATAATTACTGCTGTTTATTTTTTATGCTTTTAACATGATACCAGCTCTCTACCTGTTCTGTGCAACTCCAGTGAAGGTGTGTATAATTATCTTTTTTGGATGTGTTGTAGAATGTGTTGGGAATGTAGGACAGCTGTTGAAGTGTCCCTGTTTTACAGGATCATCAGGCTGTCAGAGAAGGGAGCTTTGTTAGTCAGTTGTTATGAAATCATTCCTAAATCAAGACAGGTTTAGATGATATTCAGTTTTTTGTCTGTGATTAATCTAGTTAAATTTAACTAGGTAATGTCTTTTTCTTACTTACCTGACAGATTTGCCCTAGATTTTACAGTAAGGCATTTGTTAGAAATTCTTCCCACCTGTGTATCTTCTGTCCCCAGGTTGCATCCTTTGCAAAACTCTCCTAGGTGGAGTATATGAATTTCAATAACTAGTCTTCAATTTTTAAATTTTGTATGGGAATCCAGATACTTTTTTTCCTTACTCAGGAGTTAAGTATGGTTTGTTACCATTGCTGATAAAGACATATCTAGGTAGTACTTCCTGTAGTATACAGCATTGTATTTCCAGGATCCTCCACCAACACACAAAATCAGCCAGATCATGTAAATACTTTGCTGATTCTTACTGTGACTTCTTGCTCTCCATTAGGTTGGCACCATATCGAGGATGGTTCCCTGTTATCTCCAGCCTTTGCTGCTCCAATTTTGTTTATTTTTATACATTTAATAGTCTTAAAGCCCTCTGGGTCAAAGGTCAGCATTCAACCACTGGAAAAGACTTGGTTCTTGGGGTTGTTGCAGGTAATACTTAAAAATCTCCGTTTTGTATAGAATTTACAGAATACAATAATGTATTTTTGGTATATTCTATCTTACAATTTTCTTTATGAAGTCCTTTGGAGGCCACACTGAATGCTCACACCTCCTACTATGCAGAACCTGCTTCTTTCTGATTGTTTCTCAGTGTCATCCCCACCTCCTAAGGAGATGCATAAACCATTCCTGTTGTGAATTCTGGCACAAAGCACAGGGCTCTTGTGGCTTAGTATGATATTTGTGTCTGATGTGGTGCTTACTAGGTATCTAAGCATCATTACTAAGATGCTGGAGACAAGTGGCAGAGAGAGGTGATAGTTGGGTTTTTTTCAGAGAAAAAGATGTATACCAAATTTGAAAAAATTTCAGTTACGGTAAGAAATTTTAATGTAAGCATTTGGGTGTCAGTTTTCAGACTTGGCTTTGGATTGTCACCTGAAAGTAACAGGAAGTTCCTAGATATATGCAGGTCCAGTGGGACCATATGTTCTTTTTTATTCTGTCCTCTTATTTGGATGCTGCAGTGCCTTCTTTGAAGGGATGGTAACATTAGTGACTTTTCTACCACGCCCAGTGTGAAAAGTTACCACTGTGGGCTTTGTGTTTGCTAGTAATATTCTTCAGGGACTATTGCTCATGTGAATCCATAGAATCAAGCTGATTTTAAAAAAACCAAACCTGTAAAAAAGACATCTGGGTTTGGGGTTTTTTGGGGGTTGGGGAGGAGTTGATAGTTTCTTATACTTTCAGTGTAGATATAATGACTGGCTGAATAGCTGGTGGAAGTAAGGAAGGAAATTCTTAAGGCTATATGTTTGTGGTAAAATTCCATTCCATATTTTGGAACAAAGGCTACAGGAATTAGGGTATGAATTATAATTTACTTTTCCCATATGCTGTGTTGGTTTTTTCCCTTCTTCCTACCAGAAATTTCAGTAGCATGTGAATCAGAGGGGGAAAAGGGGGTAAGAAAACATTTGAAATATTCTGTTTCATGCTGATTTTCTTTGCGCTGTGTTTTGCATTAGGAGTAGTGAATGTACTCTTGACCACCCCTCTCTGGGTAGTGAACACACGCCTGAAGCTGCAGGGAGCAAAATTCAGGAATGAAGACATTGTACCAACCAATTACAGAGGCATAATAGGTAAGCACCTGTTGTTGTCTTCAACTAAAGAGAAGTTAATTAAATTAAATGTATCAAGGACTTTGAAGACTTTTGTTCATGTAACTGATTTCAGCCTGTAATCTCTATGCTACTCTGTCACTTTGCAGTCATTGCGTTTTACAGGAAACTGGACTTGGCTATTTGTTGTGGTAATTAGGAGTTTGCAGTGTGCACTCCTATAACTAAAATACCTTTTGCAAGGGCAGATATGTTATTATACAGATAATGGAGCAGTAGTGAGCCCCATGAAGTGGTAGCTGGGAGTCTGAGTTTCGACAGACAGTCTGAAAATTAAACTTCACTCACCTTAATCTCTTAATCACTGATGTGTTCAGGCTGTCCTCCTTTTAAAACCAACCAAACAAATAAACATTACTGTTATTTTGANAGAGGCTGTCTGTGCAGATGGTAAGTTTTGTTTATGTTAATGGTGATGCAAACAAGAACCTCCTTTGTCACTACCTTTCTGTTAACTTCTGGATTAAAATGGAAGGTAAAAATGCTTGCATAAAAGACTGCAGTGGATTTTTATACACTTCGAGTATTAGGCTTTAAGAGTAGCTTCTCATATCTTTTATATTCAGAGTTTTGTACTCAAAATGTTAATGATTTTTTTCCTCATCTTTTGTCTCAGATGCCTTTCATCAAATAGTACGAGATGAGGGAGTCTTAGCTCTGTGGAATGGTACTTTCCCCTCCTTGCTGCTGGTCTTCAATCCTGCCATACAGTTTATGTTTTATGAAGGCTTTAAACGAAAGCTTTTGAAAACACAGCTGCAAGTGAGTATGTTTTGAGGCCAGATGATGAACATGCTCTGTTACAATACAGGTTTTTTGATATGCATCACTTGAACAAATTCAGAATGTGGGTTTGGTTTTGGTTCTTGTATTTTCGAGTGTTTTTTTGACTTAGTGTATCTAAAAAGGGTTCAGCATCATGAAATGAGATGGGAATCTTTCATGTCCCTAGGGAAGAGATTCCTGTAATAAATTCTTCTACCTGTAAAAATCGAACTGAACCTCTTGTCCACGTTTGTTTGCATACGCTCACAGGTCTTGATTTAAAGTAGAGATTTCAATTCTAATGTATCTTTTATAGGTATTTACATACTGACTGTTTTGAAGTCTGCTTTTAACCCTTTTTGCAGTAAATAATAACTTTTTTTTTCTTGAAGACCTCAATTTTTCAATATAATTTTTCCAAGGATGGACACTAGAATTAAACATAGCATTGCAACCATACCTTCCTGATTTTCTAAAAAGAAGTATAATCACTTTTCTGTCCCTGCTTTATACTGCTTTTCTCTTTCCTTATTTTTTTTCTTGTCTAATCAGATATAGAATCTCAGCTGAACTCATGTTCCTTTTATGTTCCGGCAAACTGCAAAGCATTTGTGTTACATTTCCAGATAATATTGTAACATATTATATCTTTAAGATGTGGTGCTTTGCTGTTCATATGTGAATTTTAGAATGTTAGGTCATACCAGTATGTTACCAAGCCATCCTGTTTTTCCCCAAGACATAGTGAGATTATTTTTACATGAGATTTTGCATCATCAGTGAGGCTTGGGTTTTTTACTGTCTTTAGTTAATACTGCAGCTGTAGCACCCCATTTGTGCCTGATGGATCTACTCAGTTACATTATGCACATTTTTTGAATGATGAGCTTCCATCTGCTTTGTTATTTTCTTGGTGGCTAATAACATATTTATTTGTGTATTTATTTCTTTTAACATTACTTAGTTCCACTTTAAATTAGAACGTTTCTTTCTCCATGATCAGTGAAGAGGGGAAATAATTTTTTTTCAGCTAGAAATGGTAATTTTTCTTTTGGAAAACATTTTTCTTCTTATTTGGTCCTTTCCTGGTTGTCCTAAATATATCAGGTTGACCTTTTTAAAGATGTGCATGTGTAAGTATATTTTTGATTGCAATCAATTTATTTTAGAATATATTTTGAGCATATTTTGATATGGGCACCTACTTATGTTCAGTGATTAATTCACACTGTTAGACTGAGATGCACTGTAATCAGCATAGGCTGTAATAATGTATTTTTATATATATTATATATAATAATAAGGTGCATCCTGGAGCAGTGTGAGCTTTGGTGCTGCAGATGGGCTTCAGCAGGGGTTCTTAACTAATAGGGGATGAGATTTATAGCCTATAGCATCAAGACTAAAATTCTGCCTGGGAGTGTAGTGATTATGTCTCAGGAATACAGAGTGATGTTCAAGGAATCTTCCGCTGTCACCTTTTCACAAGCACCCTATGACTTTTTGGTTTCACTGTTGCAAAAACTGAAATGCTTATTGATTGATGGTATGTTTAAATGATACTTCCTTATCTTTTGTTTACTCTTGGTGCTTTGAAGTGGTCTAATTGTATGGCCTTATGTCAACCATATTTTAGTAGTCTAGTTATATTGAGAAATGCAAAAACAGGTGGAAGTAACAAATGAACTTAAGATGTAGGCAAGTAAGTTAATTCAACCATAATCAACTCTTTAAAATGAGAAGACCCTGAGATTTCATGAAATCTTTATGCCAAAGATCCTTAGATAATCTGGTAGCAGGTACCAGTACAGAATCTCCAAGTACAAATGGGTAATTGGCTGTTTTGGTACTATGTGGAAGTAAATTTGTTCTTTATTTATTGAACAGCTCACATCTTTGGATGCTTTTGTCATTGGTGCAATAGCCAAAGCAGTTGCCACCACCCTTACTTATCCTCTGCAAACAGTACAGTCAATTCTGCGGGTAAGTAATAATTTCATTTCTGACTTGGTCTGTATCATGCAAGCCTTGTTCACATGGTTTGGTTTCATTTGTGTTAGTGGACCCATTGTTTTGGGAGGCATTTTTCCCAATGCAGGTCTCTGAGTAGAATGGCTTTCCTCTTTTGTTTTGACTGAGCTTGGTATACTGGTGCACATTGGTTTCAAGTAGCTGATAGGATTGCCAGTGTATTTTATTGGTGCAGTGTCCCACAGAAGCTGATGCATTGTACTGCTTTTAGGCACTACAAAAATGTACATTTACTTCTTGGAATATAAATGGAAAATGTGTCAAGTGGGAAGTTAAAATTAAATCTTCTAAATCCAGTCTGTTTCCAGATGACCTATGGTAATAAAAAAGGAAGTTCCATTCATAGGTTTTGTTGTTCAGATGGTGGTCTGACCTTGTCAGTGTCCAGAATGTGATTCATCAGGGGAAGCTGAGCTCCCTCATAAATAATGCCTTTAAGTGCTTGCCTGGCCATGTAGACTAATTGTAGTGGTAATGGAAACACTTGCATTTATTCTTACTTGCAATTTGTATATAGGCTGGATAATGCTGCTGCCTTCAGAGTGTACCAATATTGTTGTAATATTGACACAAGACAAAACTGGGGAGTAGGAGGGAAGGAGGAGACCTGGCCATGCGTAAGCATATTGTGCTTTAATTTCTGTGTTTTAAACTCTGTAACAGTTAAATATTAATAAGCGTTTCCACATGAAATACATTTTCCTAAGTAAAGAGGAGCCTTAACTTGCCTGTACAGTAAAGTCATTGTGTATATTCTAAAACTGGGACAAATTTGGAGAATTAATTGAATTACTGAGAACGAGCCTTCCATGCCAAGAGTATCACTTTCAGACCTCTCCAATAAGGGAATTTTCGTGTTAATTGTTCATCTGGAAAAAGTAATTTTCAAGCAAGTTTTGTAATAATTTGTAACTTTCTAATTAGAGTGTAATAAATACATTTTGATTTTTCCTAACCTGCAAAAAGATAGTTAGGATGCTATATTTCAAAGCAAGAGGACTTGAATGTACTTACTGTGTAATTTTGCCAGCAGTCATATTTTCTGAAGTTTTCATAATTTTTGATCAGCTGAACTAGTGCTTTCTTTCAATGCCTTATCCTGTTTTAACAGCCTGGACACATCTCAGTAGTAGCTAAACTAGTAACACGGGCTTCTGTTACTAGTGTGGCAGATACAGAAAAACATTTAAGCAAAAATAGATCTGTTTGGATAAGGTGCAACATCAGTCTGTTTCTAATTTGTGATGCTCCTGTTTTATCCTGGCGTGAAGGAGAGCTGGAAGGAAAGTTGCAGTGCTCTGTTTTAGCCTGAGCATTGCACAGCAGTGCAGGTTTCATGGGGCTGCAGCCACAGAGCAGCTTCAGCCCTTGTTCCTTTCCATGATTCCTAGAGAAGTGGTTACAGTCCTGTGGCTTCATGTTTTTTGTCTCCTTTTAGCTTTTTGAACAAAATTCTTCTGACTCTTAATGACAGAGTAAAAAGAAAAAAAAAATCCAGTGCCAGTCCATCCTCTCCCTGTGATGATGGGGAACACAAGGACCCTGTCTCTAGTTCTGCAGTCACTAGGGGTGACTTCTGTCTCTTTGCTCTATGAAAGAATAGCCAGGAGCCCTGAACACATCTGTCGAGGAGAGCACAAATGTGTGTCTCTGACATCTGTGCTGTCCAGTTCAGACTTGCTCTGCTTTGTGATGTGTTTTCTAATCTAAAGTTGGCATTGTTCTAGTTGATGAAGTTTTTGGCACTCACACTAAGAGATGTTAAAAAAAAGGTTACGAGTAAAGACTTAGTATTTTCAGAACCAGTATTCTGCATGAAAAAAATATAATTGCAGCAGGTGTTTTTTAAAACAATTTTAGCAGATTTGCACACAAACTAATATAAGCTCAATGTTGCTATGAACATATTATAAGTTTCTCTGNATATAATTCATATAAACTTACACATCATAACTAAATTCTGTAATCAAAGTAGTACAGGACTTTTATTTTTTCTTTTTAACCTTAAACCTTTAGAAACTTACTGTTTTTTGAAAGTTATTAGGGCTCTTTGTAATAAAGTCTCTAGACCTTTGCTTTCAACCCTTTGGCACAGTTCTCTTCTTACTGTCATATAATGAACAGTTATCCTGTGTAATTGACAGTGGTAGCAGCTTCCAGCTTTGCCATTTGGTATGTCTTTCTCCCAGTCATTAAAACTATGTGACACTGGTGTTACTCATTATGCAGTGAAACTGTTCTTTAGCCTATGTGTCAGTAAAGAGCAGATAAATTAAATTTGCCTCTGGAGGTACAGCAATACCATTAATGCTCTCAGTGATCCCAGATGAAAAAGTTCTCTTTAAAACTGAAGTCTTTTTTTCTCTGTTATAGAGAATGCTAATCCCTTTGGGAAGTATTCTGCAGTAAACACTGAAGTGTTAACATCCCAGTGAAAAATTAATGATTTTCTTCACTCTTGATGAACCTTTGTTTGTAGTACAAAAATTGTCCAGTGGTGGAGAAAAGAGGAGAATGAGGCACCTAATGGTGGTGTAGTGTGGAAGCCTATGAGTAATCTGGGCAGTGACTGACACTGTAACTTGGAACCTAGTTAGCAATTCTGGGGGGCGTGTCTGAGTCTTTGACAATAGTTTTTAACATTAATTTGTCAATATCAAGTGGGTAGTTGCTGATGAGAAGATTGTGTATTTTGAGTGTATATTTACCTAATAACAGGAGATTTCCACTAGCATTCTGTTGCTGCTGTTTCCACCCAAGTTATTAAGACACATAGTAAAGGAACCTGTATCATCCTAGCACTCTCTTAAAATTTCTGAGCTGCCTAAATCAGCTGGCATACTTTACCTACTGTCAATGGTAATTTCTTATATGTAAGAAATAGCAGTTGCCTGAGCATGTTCTGGGAAAAAACTCATCCAACATGCAGTTGCTCAAGTTCACCTTTCTTAGCACAGAAGCTTAATACAGTCTTCAAAAGCTATTAGGCTGTGCTGTTACAAATCCAAGTGTGCCAACTCTTGTATATTAATAATTCATAGTTACAGCTTGCTGACAGTACTATCAACCTGTGTCAGATAAAAGTATCAATGAATGCTAGAAGAAGAGTTGCTGAAATTGCTAATTTAATTCTACAGCAGTAGCTATCATGCCTACTGAAAAGCAGGTTGGGGATAAGCAAGTGCAGTGAGTAAAAGAAATATTATTTAGGCTGGGTAGGTGGATCAAACAATTTTGAATTCTTCCACAGCAGTTCACACATAAGTGCTCCAAAACCATTACTGAGCAGATAAATTTTGTGCTCAACTATGCAATCTCAATGTAGTAATGATTTGCAGATGTGTGAGAGTCTGAATCTTTGTGAAGTAAAAGCTGAGAAAGCCAGAACTTGCTTTGAGTGTCATATCCCTACTAAGACTGCAAATTATGCTTTTGAGATCTTGAAAACTGCCTCCTCCAAAGCAACTGAAAGAAAGGAAATACTTGTTAGAATCCATATTAAAACCAAACCAAATTACAGTAATATGTACAGTTTTAATGCCTGCAGTGTGAGCTTTGGCCTCTGTTATCTGCTGGTAGTCATACAACGTGGAAAATGTTTAAAGAGGTTTAGGGTAGGCTCTCCAGATTTCATGCATGTCTGGTGTTCTCTGCCAAGTACAGTGGGGAAATAGTACAGCAAAATACTCTTCCTTTTTTTCAGTTTGGGCGTCACAGGTTGAACCCAGAGAACCGAACACTGGGGAGTCTTAGAAATGTTCTTTACCTTCTTCAACAGAGAGTGAGGTGAGCTTCCCCATTTTATTTCTCCTACCATGATAGAGAAGACTTGAATGTTACTAATATTTTGAAAATGTTGCTGGATCTGGATTTTGTTTCCTTTTTCCTCCCTTAAACTTGACATTTGAGTCAACCTGGTTTTTGTAATATATTGTAGAGTAAGCCCACAAGCCCAAATTCTCCTAAATGTCTGTACAGTAAGTGACATCAAGGATTCCTAAAGATGCATATAGATCCTAATTCATTTCACCTCTCAACATGAAAAGAAGCAAGTTTCTTGCACAAAAGACCTTAAATTTCTGTACAGAAAATAAATTTGTGGAGAATTCTCAAAGCCTAACAGAAGGCCCACACAGGATGTATCTGTATGTAAACCTTAAAATAAGAAATGCTGACTTAGAAATGCCATGGAATAGGACAGATATTGTTGAGAGAGAAATGGAGCTAGAAAAAAGTTTTGAAAGATAGCCTTACAAATAAGACTAAATACTTCAGAGAAATAGAACTTTGAAAGATACATTGTAACAAGATCCACAAAGGGTAGTTTTAAATAATTAGCTTTAAAGCATCTAAAGCATGGTGTAGCAAAAAACTAATAGGCCAAGAAACACTTACAGTGTTTCGTAATTAAGAAATAGTTAGCTTCTGATTGTGATGGCATGAATTGTAACATCTGTATTGTCTCACCCTTCATATGAGACTAAAAAATAGAATAGAAAGTTTTTAAAACACCTCTCAGTTGCCCCATCTCTGGGTCAGAAAAAAGCAAAATCCAACATTTCTGCAGAATTTTTTCTTTAAAATATTATTAAACATAACTGGCTCAAATCAAGAATGGGCTTAAGATTCCTACAGTTGGTCATTAACTTGTGATATTGAGTCTTCTTTGCAGTGTACTGATTTACTTTCAGAAAGCTATTCACACTTGTTTTCTTGTTTGTTTTTTCTTCTCCTCCTTAGACGTTTTGGATTAGTGGGAGACTACAAAGGCCTTGAAGCAAAGCTCCTGCAGACAGTCCTTACTGCTGCTCTTATGTTTCTGGTGTATGAGAAACTGACTGCTGCAACCTTCACAGTCATGGGATTAAAGCACTCACGCAGACATTGAAAAGGAACCTATGCCAAAGATTCTGGGGTCTAGAAAACACATTCCATTTCTGAGACCTGGCTGGGTACAGAAAGGGTCCTCACTTTCTCTGCTTCTCTTTTTAGCCACCTATATCTCCAGTATTTGGAGAAATCTGGAATATGCTCTATAGGACCTGTTGCCACAAATTCAGGGATAGCCCATTCCCTATTGTTCTGTGTACTCACTGTGTTAAGAAAAAAAACAGAGACCTTATTTAAGCACTTGACATGAAATTTAAACTATGATGTGATTTGGTTATTTGGTTGATGTTCTTGGCAAGAATGATTATCTCTCACTATGCTTTCTTCTTTGCCCTCAAATTGTCCTCAGCTGTTCTTGTATCTTTACCTTCTGTCAGCAGCTGGTGGGGCTGGTTTTGTGTTACTTTCCTTGACTTGTGTTTGTCACTTCGTATTTGGTTCATTAAAATAATTCATAAAGAATAACATTTTTGGCATGGTTTTCCTTTACCTTCAAGTATGTTTGTGGCACAGGATCTGACGTTGCTCCAAGTACCTGGTGGTGAGGTCTCTGAACTGCTGGAATGGATATTACAGGTGAGTGTGCAATCTGTCTTCTTGAATCCAGCTATTTTGAATCTTGAAAATTTTGAATGCAGATACTGGCTAGATAGGAGGAAGATAACCTCTTGCTTTTTCAAGCTGAGTCCCTCAAGCTGCCTCAAGAAAGTGGGCTTGCTACAAAAATACATGAAGTTTTGTGACTCTGTGAGAATATGTGAATTCACATCATGTTCTTATGCAGAGAGGGGGCACTGCCCTATGCTTCAGAACTGCTATGCCTGCTCAGAAATGTGCTCTGTTTATTTTTCCACTGATATTCCCAGACCATAAAGCCTAAAAGTCATAACTGTTGTCGCAGTTAGTGTATATGTGTATGCTCTTTTTGCATAGTTTTGGTCAGTATTCCTAGACCCTAAAATCCAAATTAAATTGTGCTCTGTCAGTTGTTAAGTTGGCAGTAGGATTGTTCTGAAGAACAGTTTTCTATTTGAAGTTGAAAAATTTCATGGCAATTTTACCTCCAGGAATGCCTAGAAGGAGGAGAAGACTTGAATGCTGCAGGAAATGCGTTACCGAATTGCAAAATGGCACCTGGTTTTTGGAGTCTGAATTGAGTCAATTTTAAGAATGAAATTGTAAAATAATTCTGCAGATAATGTCTTCTGAACAAGAATAAGTGCCTTTACACCAATTGCTTCTTTTAAGAGTATTGAGAGTATCTATACAAGAAGAATGCCCTTAGTTCAATGCTGATTGACTTTCAGTCCAAGTAGGATTTACATAGACAAATAAGAATAAAAAACTGCAATGAGCTGTAATTACACTTTGTTAAAGCATGAAAATGAAAGACTGGAGACCTCACCACTGGAAAAGAATGAATCACAATTCTGAAAATTTCAGTGAAAATACTTTTACTGAAATGAGGTGCCCTGTGGAAAGGTAGTCTGCTGTCTTTTGGGTGTTTTTAATCAGAAATTTGGAATCGGTAATATGGCTCTTGATAAGCTACCTCACCTCAAAATTCCTGCTGTCAGAATCATTGTGGGGAAGCAAAGTGGTTCTTGTGCCAGTCTGGCTGAAATCCACATGGCTGCCAGGAGCTGGAGTTCAGTGCCTCGAACCTTTCTGGTCTATGGCATGAAGGAACAATTCCTGCAGAAATATTTTTCTGGTTGCACTACCTATAAGAAGAAAGTAAATGCTTGCTAGCATTTACTAGCCAAAAAATACGTCTACCTGCCAGTGTGGATTCAAGGGATAAAGTATTTCCTTTTTGCAAAAAAGCTGAATACAGAAGCCCCGTGTAAAAGTGTCCTGGCCTTGGCTGTGTCTGCGTTACCATTAAGCCTGGAACAGACATTTTGCCCTAAACTCTCTACTTGGCTATGCTGACCAATTATAATGAAACAGTTTCATAAAGGAATGAAAGCAAAAGCTACTGAAGCTGGGAGCATCTCCAGTCTTCTTTTAATGGTAGACCTGTGGCATTTAAAACTTTTTTTGCTTCTGCATTCTCTGGTATTGATTTAGACATTAAACTGAAATAACTGAAAAACTACTTAACCTTGTGTGACTGAGCCAAAATGCAGATGGTTGAGGAATTGTTAAGTCATTTGTTCAATTGTCAGGTAAATGTTCATGTTGCAGCTGGTACCTCTACCTAAGTTTTTTCAGATGTAGTTTGAACCGATGATGAGATTTCTGTTAGACTGCCTAAAACTATTTCGGGCTTCAAAGGCGTTGGTGAGTATTTTTGACGTTAAACAGTCCATAATTTATCAAAGCAAACTATGAAACACTATTTTTAATCTTGAATTCATCATTGGCGGATAAATACTGTCCAGAAATGAAAACTAAATAAAATAATTTTACTCTATTTTAAAATACATTTACATAAATTGTCATTTCCTGCTGTCCCCCTCATCATAAGCAAATAACAGCTTCAGGGGACAGTGTAAGATATAATCCAGCTCATCTGCCTCTGTAGATTTTTCATTTCAATGGAGAAAAATAGTAGGAGAACTAATGACATAGTTCCCATCAAACAGCACAAAACATACAAGTGTTCCTTTAGACACAGGTGGCTCCCAATGGACATGGTTATGGCAGTTGGAGCTGGAGATGGGACATGGAGGCAGAGTATGAGGTGGTGTGGCAGAAGCAGCTCTAGGCAAAAGTACCTGCAGTGACTGTCTTGGCTGCCAGTGCTCTGCACTTCTGCTGTGCAGTCAGTAGTAACTGTGTTCCACCCAAAAATTGTGTAAATTCACTTCTAGAGAACTTAACAGAAAATATTTTCATCTTCAGGTGAAAAATGGATCTTCTCCCTATATTTTTAATACTATTTTTGAAAGAAGAGAGAAAGGAAAGATGATTACAAAAGACAACAGCAGAGAGGATCTTCTGTCTTAGCCGAGTTCTGTCATGGGTAATTCTGTCCTTGGCTCGATTTAGGAGATTTAAATTTAATCCTGTGCTATTCTTTTTCTTTCTCACCCCACACTTTGACTGAAGATAGGAAGCCCCTGTGACATCTTAGAGACTGCAAAGCAAGTGGCTTCTTGGGTATCTGTGATGTCTGGGGTGAATTCTGCTCCAATTTGTATTCCAAACCATGTTTCTTGCGATTATAGGTTGCCTGTATGGTAGGGCAGTATTTAACACATTTTAGTTTATTCACTAATGTTATTCATGTGTGTGTATATATATCTTTTAGATATATATATCTCAACATATCATGTAATAGAAATGCTATTCACTAAGCCTCAGGAGGATGACAACTGATAGGATATAATGTGTTCTTTTTGTCTTATGTAATGTTGATTTTCTGAGTATTTGCTGCCAGAGCTGGCTGTACTTTGCTGGAAGAGTCTCTCCATCAAATGGTTTTCTGGCTGCACTGAAGAAAGTTATTAAAACCTGAAAGCTGGTGCATATTCTTTGTGGGAGGAAAACCAGGATTCACCTCCAGTCTGACCAAGAGGAATAGAGCATGCTGCACTGCAAAGCTTCTTGTCTAGATTTATCCTTCTTTACATGTCTTACTGCTCACCTGCTGAGGAAGGAAAAGGAGGGGTGCTGACCCTGCTCCTTGCTGGACTTTTGTAGCAAAGACAGGTAAACACTGTCCATTCAGAGGAAAAATCAGGTGAGCTTTCACAACTGGGATATTCCTTGCACAGGCGTCTGTTGAAAAAGGTCTTCGTTGCCATCAATGGAGTTATTTTTACACCATATGTCAAAAACATTTCTCAGCTGGTGAGCATAAGGCAGGAGAGCACAGGGCTGTGGGAGAGAGGGAGCTGTATAGGAGGCCCATAGTGTTTATGCCTGTCATTGTTGTTTATGTTGGTTTTTTTTTAATCAATATGATTTAAAGCAAAGAAGAATGTGGATGATGCGACGAGGAAGATAAGTATTAAACCAGTTGTTTTTATGTAATTTTTTATTCACTTAATCTAAAAAGCTGAATTCTGTGTCTGCAAATGGTACTTTGTGGGCATTATAAACCTCTCTCTGCCTCTTGCAGTCTTTCACAGCAGAAACAGAGAGGTTTTAGGGCATGGTCTGATGGTCTGTGTGGGCTGAAGAGCCCTCTTCAAAGCAAGTTTTCCTGTTACAGACAAGGGCCAGGTCCATCTCTTGCACAAATAAAGCTGTGCATGACTGCATGGTCTGTACAGCGCTGTTGATGCTGACCTAGTGTAAAACTTTACTAGTGTGTAACATTATATATAACTTACATAGTATTCATGGCTTACAGGTTTTTATAGCACTAGATAAAAGAGGATAGCTTTAGGATTCAGTGAACAACAGCAAAAGAGCTTTTTTTAACTGGCACTGCACCATGCAATAAACTGCCTGCTACAGAGTTGTTTTAGCTTCTTTATTATTTCTTTGCTATCTGTTTAAAGAAATGGACTCTAGAACTTTCTGGAAAATTATAACTAAAAAAAGATTTCTCCACCTTTCAATTTCACTGATGTTTTTCTCTGCCGTTTGTAACAATGTAGTGAATTTGTCAGAGCAGCCTGGAGTACAGCACAGCCACTTCAAGGTAGGGGGCAGAAGCTTGTGCAAAGAGGGATTTATTTCTGTTCTCTGCAGTCAGGGAAATTATCCAGTTACTGCAGCTGAAGGAGGGGGAAAAGCAGGAATTTGGTGGTGGTCCAGATCAGAAAGCCCAGCAAGACAAGAGTCACCATAACTTGCAGCAATGGAAATGTGAAGTGATAACAAGGCCAGAATCTGTTCTCCAGCACATTACCAGATCCTGGTGTAGCACTTGCACAGTGGAGCTCAGATCATGGGGGTGCTATCACAGCAGCAATCAACTACACAGTTCACACCTCCATCTCAGCTGTACCAGTGGTGGGAGGCTTCATTTTACCAATCCCTGACTGAAATCTTGGGTGTATATTCTTTTGGAGCTGGAATGGTCTGGATAGACAGGGGGGTTCCTTATAGAATACCTCATTACTCAGTGCTTTTTATTTGCTGTATTGCTTTCTATGACTTTTCAAACCAGCTGAAGAAAATAATAGGTGTGTCTAGGTTGCTGGTATTTGCATTTGGATTTGCTGCCAAAATTGCATAAGGCATTCAGAAAGTCTCCCAAACGTGGCAATATGCCAGATTGTAAGATGGTTAAAAAGGACTTTAAAGGCACAGACAGTTACTGGTCACACTGGGAACAGCCCCTCAGAGAAGCAGATTTTAACTACAGGGAAAGCCTCTTAACAAAGTTGTATTTGTAGCTTTATCTCTAATGCTAAACACCAGATTGATTCACACGTGCTGGGCTCGGGGATATGTATGCAGAAGAGGCCTGAGATCAGCCCAGGTTTATCCATAGGAAAACACATTTTTCTGACTTCAGCCAGTGCTCAGTTTGCACGGGGGGGTTTGCAATTGTTAGTGCCTGTTATCCAGCTGTCGTCACAGTGCACGTCGGTCTTATTCTTCGTAACAGCTAATCTCTTCTGTACTCTGCCATCCACATATGGAGAATGAGGTTGGGGTTTTTTCCCCAATAGGATTTATTTTGAATTAGAGACAAATGCTGGCCAGGCTTTAGCTGGCTTCTCTGTGGATTCCTTGCTGAAAATTGTCAGTTTGCAATTCTTGGCTTGGCCTTTCTGACCTTCATCTGTCATGGGCAGAAGATTTCAGCTTGTCTGGGTGGATTCAAGATGTGATAGGGCCTCCCCTAATTGCTTCATTGTCTCAGCTGAGTGATGGCACATCAAGGCCCAGAGGTGCTGTTTTGAACAAAAAAAATTTCCTTAGTCCTGTTGTTTTGGGAAGCTCATTGTTCTTTTAATGTCCTTGAGGAGTCATGGTGACTTGTTGATGCGAAGGTTTTATGAAGCGCTGTCTTTCATGAATGCTGATGTGAGAAAATGAATTTGATGGATTTTTCTCATTATTTTTCCTCATGCACATGTTCATGCAGTCCCAAGCCTCAAAGTCACCTGCTGCATACAAAACAAACATCTTAATTTCTTTTGAATTATTTCTCCTAGGCTTGCTTTGTGGCCATGAATCAAGAATACTTTGACACCACTGTTTTCTAATTTTGAGATTCCCAGCATTACAGAAGGCAATTTATGAGGGTTTTGTATTTTTTTCACATGACAACCTTTTATCTTAGTCTTTCCATAATATTTTGAAGGATACAAGTTGGAGATTTCATATGATGCTTTCAAAACTCTCAAAGTATATATCAAGAATAAAGCTGAAATATTATGTTTAGTGGATATATTTAGTGTTTGGAGGATAAAATGGGGAAAATTCCCATTTCCTCATAAGCAGGGAAGAGGACAAAAAAATGGAGAAAGAATTAGTAAGATTTATTTCCTCATTACTTGTGGAACAAATACATGTAAGTTTTTTCTAAAGCTGAAGGAGAAACATTGATGGAAGCCTTGTAGCTCCTGTGTGCAAGATGTTAATACCCCCGTAGTGTGTCACAAGCTTTCGTATTTTTAAAAACAATGAGCATATGCATATTTATATACACAAAAACTATATTAATTTGTGAAGCTCAGCACCCTATCTCATTCCCCTTCTCCATAACAAGTCTGTTTTATTCCTGCGGAGTTAGAAGGGGCTTAACCGAGGAGCCGGAGGGCAGTGCCGGTTGTTATTTGTACTTTCGGTATGTTCTGTTTTCCCTGGGGTTTGGTGTGTGTCCGGCGAAGAAGGCGGTCGGGCGCCAGGAGGTGGCAGCCAAGCCCCGCTGCCCTGCCCCGCTCTCCCTCGCTGCCAGGAACCCAAGCAGAGGGACGTTTCTGTGAGCAGAAAGAAATCAAATTACAATCGGAAACTTTGGAACTTTTGCCTGGAGAGAGGGCACACCAGAAGCTGGGAAGGAGGAGAGGGTCAATGCCATTGTGTAGCAAACTTGTGTTTCCTTGCTGGGTGGTGGTGGGTCCTTGCACTTGGCCTATGCTGTGTGTGTCCAATGCTGCTGGTACACATTGATGAGGTTGAATTTTTTCCTTGGTGCCATTATAGCATTACAGCGAATTAAAACTTTAGGTGAATCTCAGGCCTTTGTTTCAATACAAGCAAAATGTTTGTTTGTTGCCATGTCAGAACATTAACAAATTGAATGTGCTGCCTATTGCCTTGAAAGCTGCTGGGCAAAAAAAAAAAAATCTAGTTTGAAAAATATATGCTGAAACAAAGTGAGACTGTTTGGTGGGAAGAAAAAGAAACAGCCAAGTGGTGGGTTTCAGTACAAGACATTTCAGAGGGGAGAGTGAAACCCATGGAGTTACATGAAATGGAAAAATTAAGTTGCAAGAAGGAAGAATTTGTAATGTGATGGTCACAAAAGGTTGTCTGAACTCAGGCCACCTCAGGGATGTGGTGGGATGATACTTCCATATTGCTGCCACCAACACCAAAACCTGCCATTGTCATGTTTATTTCATATATTTGACATGATGCTGTGAGACAAAGTGAATTACTTAGGCTGACAAAAGTAGATATTGCTCTGTGCGATTGTTGGCATTTTGCCCTTGTTTCTTACTAGCACTTGGCTTAAAGATATCATCAAATAATTTCACAGTGCTGCCAAAATCCATGATTTCAGTCTCTGTTTTCTGGTTTGTACAACTGAGTCCCTGCCAATGATCTGTGCCTTGAGCCATCCTTCCTCTGCCCAGCTACGACTTTCCCCAGCTCTCCTGCCTGAATATATTCCTCCTTTTTTCCTGAGGAGTTACTTTCCAGTTGCATTAGAAGGTCAAAGGTGAATGAGAGAACGTGGCCCGATCTCTGTGGAAAACACACTTTTTCAGTTGTGAAAGCCTGTATGGTTTGTAGAGTGGCTGTAGTTGCTGACTTCCTCTGTTTGAGGCGACAAAGACTTCAAAGCATTGTGTTAAGAAAACTGACTCTTTGCAACAAGAACTGTTCCAGGCAGCCACCTCTCCAGTTGCTTTCAGAGAGGAATTCAGGTTAGTTTCCACAGGGCAGTGATCTAATAGTCTATACATTAGAAGAAATGGGGAGGAAAAGTCAAAAGTCATCTGTTAAGTGAACAACACAATGACCTTGAACTGCTTTATTCTGTCCTGACAGGCCATAATGCTCTGTCATTTTCTCTTAATGGAAGGAAGTGTGTGGTTCTGGAAGGCAAAGGAAGGGAAAATATGATGTAGCCGAGGAATGACACGCTTGTCAAAAGGCTCCTTTGCAGCACTGCTGTACAAACATAATTAATGTTAAAACAGCATCAATGAATCTTGACTGTCCCTTCCCAGCTGCTGGAGCAGCTAATGTGATGTATGATATGACACCTGAGCATGAAGCTCATCTTTCCAATGCCACACAAAATGACATCCAACCGCCCTTGGCAGGGGATGGCAGAAGCTTTGGCCTGTGGTGTGAGGATGATGGGTCCCAGGGCTTGGTGGCTGTGTGCCAGCTGGGCCATGTGGTTTAGTGGGTGCAGGCATTGTCCAGTGTCCACCCGTCTCTACAAAATGTAGCATGGGGCATACAATGCAATTTGCTCCATGTGAAGAGACCATGAGTAGCTCCTCAAGAAGGTCTGGGGGCCAGCAAACTCAACAGCATGGGCTCTGTGATCTTCCAGCTGTCTTAGTGTGGTTCAGATCATGTTGTAAACCTTTCTCAGGTGTCTCATGCTGAGTAGAAAAGGGAACATGTGCTTGATTTTGCAGCAAATTATGGTCTTTCTGTTTGTCTCATCTGTAAAATGGGGACGACATCTGACCCCCTTCTCGTGAGGAGAGACCTTTATGAAAGTAATTTCCTTGTTCAGTGCTTTGGGGTTAATGCAAATGCCATGTGAATGTGACCTGTTTTTAAGCTGGAAAAGTAAGCTGGCTCAATGCTGACTTTTGGAGTGATCACTGCTGACACAGCACCATCATCTTGCAGAGATGTGGCCAAATCAAGTTCAGGGCAGGTTATAAGGCAAACAAGATATATCTCTGAGAGCTTACAGATCAGGTTTGCTTTCAGCACCCTGTCTGCCCTGGTAGTCACTACAGATAACACAATTACCTGAAAGGAGGTTGTGTACAGGTGGGCATTGGTCTCTTCTTCCAGGTAACAACTGACAAGAGGAATTGGCATCAAGTTCACCAGGGCATGTTTAGATTTGATATTGGGAAAATTTCTTCACTGAAGGAGTGGTCAAGTATTGGAACAGACTTCCCAGGGAAGTGTTGAAATCACTAACCCTGGAAGTTTTCAAAAAAATGTGTAGATGTGGGGCTTAGGGCCATTGCTTATTGGTGGCCTTGGTAGTGCTGGGTTAATGTTTGGACTCAATAATCTTAGAGACCTTTTCCAACCTACACAATTCTACGATTCCATTCTCCAATCTAGACACAGCTGCAGAAAATCCGCTCATTCACTAAGCACACAGTGAGAGATGTGAACCCAGCACATCTCTTATTTCTTGTAACCACAGGTGGAGGTGCTTAGAAAAGCCCTGGGTTATCACCAAGAGAGGCTTTGAATAACCCAGGACAGAAGTTTAACATTCTTCTCTTGGCCACGATGCAACTTGTGGCTGGGGAAGTGGCCTGATGCCTCTCAGCTGGTGGGGAATGTTTTTGGAGACCTCCTGAACCTCAACAATTCTGCCCAGAGATGTAGTAAGCACAGGAATTCCCCCTCTGCCTTCTGCCTTGATTAGCCAGGATGAGTTGTTTGATGTAATCAGCTGCTTCTGGACAGGAAGCTGCACTGTACCAACACTATTATCACTGATAATGATTTATTCTTGCCCTGTCTTGCAAGGAGTCTGGTAAGAGAAGCCAAAAAGTGTGGGAATATGAAAGCTGCCTTTCTCCTGGTCTCCTCCTGATTGTCCTTTGTGTGGTGCTGTGTCTTATGGTGAGTTTGTATTTTCTGTCTGTCATTACAGTGATCACTGCTATGGAATATAGGTAAAAAAAATGTAAGAAATGCAAGTATGGTTTAAACTCACAATTGTTTCGTTAGAGGAATCCTGGAAAGGCGAGTTTGGCACACTAGTCACGCAGAAGATGTTAGAGATCATCCTCCTAGCTCTTTTACAAAGAAAAGATCTGTCAGGAATGAGGACAGTCTCTATCAAGCCATTATTTTATACTTCTCTCTAGTGTTGATCATTTAAAAACATGCACACAGAAGAGGAAGGAAGGGCCTCCTTTCCTCTTTCTACCTTCACTATACAGATGCCTTCCTGTCATGGTAATAGGTGGGAACCTTACACTTTAAATACTTTGCTAGGGAAAGCAGTTGTGAAGTTTCTGGCTTACTTTCCCATGTGTCACTTTGCTAGGACTGATACTAGGTGGAAAAAGGGAGAAAACACAGATAGTGGGAAAACAGGTTCATTCTGAATGGCTGGAGTTATGTGTGCAAAATAGGGGTGCAATTTTTCTCTCTGCTTTTCAGTCATAGGATGTGAGGTTGGGATGAAGGGGAGTCAACTGGATGAACTAATTCTCTTCAGGAGAGAATTAGTAGTTTTACAGAAAACTTACAGAAAATATTTTCCTTTGTCCTTTTTCATAGTAGGTTAATAAAAAAACCCTAAAAAACAAGGAAGCTAAAATATTTGGGCATTTTTCCTGTGGTTGTCCTTATCTGGACTGTCACAGCACTCAAGGGAGCTGCATCATTTAGATGGATCTTTTATAAGCCAAGTGGGATGAATCAAAGGGTGACTTTAGCCCAAGAGTGCTCAGCACAGTATTCCCTACTGCTTTTCCCAAGGCGAGAGCATGCGGTCCAGGGTAGCAAAGGGAAGACGCCCCTGCGTGCAGGCAGGGAACAAGTTCAGGCTTCTGGGCACTCACATGAGCAGCTGATGGACAGTTTTCATCTGCCACCTCCCTGTGCTCACTACCAATGTTTTATGTCCCACATTGAAAGCATTTCCCTTCCTCCCAGGCTAAGCTGGGGTGGGTGACCTGGGCAGTCTGAGGTACAATGGGAGCAGGTCACCTGCAGGTGGGGGTTGAGTGGCTCCCTGTCCTGAAGGGAAGGGAACCATCACCTCTCCTGCCCCCTTCCACTGCTGTCAGGCAAACCTTGCCCCTAAGGTGGGCTACAGCCAGAAATATGTGAAAACTCTTAGCATGGGTCAGTGGTTGAATTCTAAAACTTCGCATGTGCATCAGAAAACAAAAGAAAAATAAATCTGTGGCTTCTTCTGTAATACTCAAAAGAGCTTGGGGTTCTTGTCTGAAGTGAAAGCTAGTCTTGTGAAATTTGGGCTGTTTGGTGAAATGTACTGGATGGCTCAAATTTGTGATGTTGATTGTGAAAAGTTGTGGGATCAGGCTTGATTTTTCAAAGCAAGTACCTCTTGTTCTGATTTAATTCTCAGGTAGGTCTCTAAGTTGAAATCAGACAGCAGGTACACATCTCGTATCAAAGAGCACGTTTAGCTTACTGATACAAAAAATCCTCATATTAAGGAGTGTGTATAGATCACTGATACAAAATCCATGCTGGGTAGTTTAAGCAGTTTTGAAATACAGGATTTCTGTGGTGAGTCACACACGTACCATTTCCACCTCCCTTCACAATCTAGACCACTTCACCAAGGCACAGTGGGAGAAGCTGTCACTACATCCCCATGAGCCAAAGCATGTCCAGACAGAGCAGTTTCTGGTGTTCCCAGCTGGGATGGGCAAGGATCCT
The DNA here is from genome assembly GCA_013399835.1 of Leptocoma aspasia. Lineage (NCBI taxonomy): Eukaryota > Metazoa > Chordata > Aves > Passeriformes > Nectariniidae > Leptocoma > Leptocoma aspasia. The sequence continues at coordinate 736,164 of VXAX01004192.1, forward strand.
GTTCTTCCTTATGTGAAGGTTCCTGCCTCATGGTGGTTTCATAACATGCTTTCAGCACCTCTCAGCATCCCCTCTGGGACTCCCCAGTGATAAAAGAGGAAAGAAATCCAGCCAGGTTTTGTTTGCACAGGAAGGTATTCAGGAGCAGTTATCAAAATTAATTTCCTGAGTGTGTAATTGCAGGAACAGGCGAGCCCATGTGTGCTGTTCAGGTTAAGTCATGTTATTCTTTAATTCTTGTCAGCTCTCTCACAGGCAGGTGTGTCCATGAGGGGCTGAAAACTCCACAGCAGGGAGAGCCAGAGGCTCTTCTGCTGATGATACATCTGCCTTTTTTCAGGGCCTTTCTTTTCACAGCCCATACTTTATTTACCCAAGCGTAAAAAAAAAAAAAAAAGACCAAACAGTCCCCAAACTGAAAAAATATAAAAAAACCCCGAAAAACCAAAACAAACTAAACTAACCTAAATCTCCCTGGAAACAGTCAAACATGAAGAAAAATAAAAGAAGTGGAAGGCAACTACAGCAGCCTTTCTGGAGACTGATTTCTAAAGCCACCATCAAAAAATCAGCAATGATACCCCGTTGTGCACAGGTAGGGATCAGTGCCAGGCTGAGCTGGGAGCCTCCCAGAAGAGAAGGGCTGGGTAGAAGTGGCACACTGTGCTGCCTTGAAGGTGAGCAGGCAGCTAATCTGTGGCCAAACCTGCTGCCATTTCTGTCCCCCTGCTTGTATTGTAGCCTGTCTGCTGCTGCCATCACCTGCCAGCTCCTGCCTCTCACTCCAGAGGCCCTGCAGAGGCTTGGAGGCTGGCATTGTCATCATCATCATCATCATCACCATCATCATCATTTTCTTCCTGTGCACTGGTCCAGCAGCATCCCAGCCTCCTAGACTGGCTTTGTGATCAGCCCCCAAAAACACTGCGCTGGAATCTCAAGTGAGTATCCTTCCCTTCCTTTCCCTTCCTGACCTTGCTCCTGGGGGTCTTTCCATCCACCTCATGCCTGTGTAGTTGTCATCAATTCCCAGCTCCTCTGTGCCTTGTGCCCCTCGCCTACGTTGTTTCTCTCTGGTTGGTGGCTCCCTTAGCCCACCCGAGGGGCACCGGTTATTTTCGAGTTTGGAATCTGACACCACAGGCATGCACATCCCCCCGAGGCCTGGAGAAGTGCAGATGGGTTACAGGTGCAAATGGATGGGCTCCTTGTTCCGGGCTCTGAAGTTCAGGGACAGGTGCCTCTCTCTCTTTTCATTGTGCTTAATAACAAAAGCCCTCTTCACCCATCCTTACCATCATTCACCGCCTCCAGCATTTCACGCCCATCTGGCTTTGCTTCCTCCTGCCTCCATCCCAACCCACCTTCCTACTAATTCTGATTTGTGCTGAAATTCTGATCTTTTGGGCAATTGGCAGCTTCACCTCCTCAGTGTGCCAGTGGCCCTGCAGCCAGCGAGAGAGATGTGCTTAAAGAAAAGTCCAGCTCCGTTTCAGCAGGTGTCAGGCATCCTTTGTGCACAAAAGCTGTTGGTGAGGAAGGCACCAGGCCAAGAGTTAGTGACGGGAAAGAAGGAAAATAAGTCATGTTTTTGTACAATGTATCACTTTTCATTGTGAGTACACACCTGAGGGCAGGTGGGTGAGAGCCTACAGAGCCCTGCAGAGGAGGTGCTGTGAGGACCTGTGGCAGGGATTTCTTCTCTCCTGCTCTTCTCATTCATCTGCCCTTTGTTTTTCCACTCCCTCACTTTCTCTCACTCAGATAATTTTGTGCTGATTTAGCTGTCCTTGTCAGGAGCTCAGGCTGCAGTGCCAGCTGTGACTGCCTCTGTATTGGGACCCTTTCCTGCTTTAGGGGTCCCTATAGGAAGTGAGTACTGCACTTTGATTTCTCTGTGAATTCCCAAAATCTCTGGGATGCCCAAATCATAGAATCATAGAATGTTTTGGGTTGGAAGGGACCTTTAAAAATTATCTAATTCAACCTCCCTGCAATGAGCAGAGACACCTTCAACTGCAACAGTTTGCTCAGTCCCATCCAGCTTGACCTTGAATGCTTCCAGGGATGGGGCATCTACCACTTCTCTGGGCAACCTGTTTCAGTGTTTCACCCCTCTCATTGTAAAAGTCTTCTACCTTATAGCTGATGGAAGTTGATTCTCCTTCAGTTTCTCCCTTGTTCTTTCACAATAGGCCCTGATAAAAAGTTTGTCCTCATCTTACTTCAAGGTTTACTTCAAGTACTGAAAGGCTGCAACAAGGTTTCCCCAGAGCCTTCTTTTCTCCAGGACTGGGGTAGTTGAAGTGCTCCAGGAGCCAAGCTGCTGCTCCTTTGCCTTCTCTCTGCTCCCTCAGCTCCTCTGGGAGCAGCTACAAGCCAGTGTGCTGGAGAGGACCTGCTGGCCAAAACCAGTTTATTTTTTCTGCTGTGCTGGTGTGGCTGCCATGGGATGACAAAACCTCCTTGGAGTAGCTAGACAATAGCAGAGAGAGTTTTTCAGGGTTCTTTATTTTATTTATTGGTAATTTTAGCCATTACTTCGCTGATGAAGCTGAATGCATTTGTTTAAATAATCTTTTTAACTATAAAATTTAAGCTTATTTCACACAGAATTTCCCTTTTGTTCTTTGCTTAAATAATCCTGCCCTTTGGCTGTTATTAATTACATCCACAGATTTCTAAACAACTTAATCCGTGGAAATTAGAGTTTATGGGGAGGCCCAAGATCTAGTACATCTGAAAGCAATATTCCTGTCCCTTTTAAACATCATTAATTTGTATTGAATACAGGAGCATGTAAACAAAATGCCAGCTGTACAGCAGAGGATAAAAATTACAGGGCAGCGAAGCCAATTAAATCAATTGTTGTGGGCTTTGCCTTTCCCCTGCCTCCTGGAAAGGGCTGGGTTGGAAGGCTGGCAAACAGAGGTGTGGACAGAAGGACACAATAATTGTCCTCTGTATTTTAAAGGCACATTGTCACCACTGCATCAGATACTGTCACCAACCTTTAGAAAGGGGCCAAGTTGCTATTTCGGCTCTCAAGCCACTCTGCTTGGCATATTTGCTTCCAGTGCATCAGAGTCCTTCTCATCCAATTTTGAGCAACCAAATGGTCTGACTAGCCCCCAAAATAGGGACAAACTCATAATTTCATTAAGAAAATCTATAAACTCATAATTTTATTAAGAAAATCTATATAACTGAAGGGAAAGGTGTTTGTTCACCTGTCTGAAAAGACTGCTTTTCTAAAGCAAGGATGTAAGCCTCCCCTCGGACAGTGGGTGAGGTCCCTGCAAGGGTGCTACTATTTAAGGTTACTTTTGCAGCAGAACTTGCAGTATTGGCTTCTTCAAATGTTCTTTGCAATACAGATTTGTGTTCTAGACCCTTCACCACTGCACTTCTCTGGACATGCTCCAGCACCTTAATGCCTTTATTGTGGTGAGGGGCCCTGAACACAGGATTCAGGGTGTGGCCTCACCAGTGCCCAGTGTGGGGGGATGATCACCACACTGGTCCTGCTGGCCACACTATTTCTGGTACAAAATGTCACAGGCAATGTGTTTATGATGCCTATTTTTGAGCAAAGCTGCCCACTGGGATTTTTAGCCCTTTGTGACTGAAAGAGGTCAATGAGGAGGTGGTTCCACCAGGCAGATTGCTGGCTCAGATGTGGTTCAAGGGGTCCATGTGGTTTCTCAGTGGCTTTTCTTCATTTGCATCAGGTGAGGGGAAACTCCCAGTGAGTGCAAGAGCACACCCAGAGCTTTTGGGACACTCAGCTCTTCCAGCTCATTTACTTCCTTTTTTTTTGCTCCTTGATTGTATCTCAGACTGAGCTGAACAGGAGGTCTGTTTTGCATTGTGTGAAGGGAAGAGGTCATCCTTGAAAAGAAAAGGTTTCCCTTGAAATCTCTTGCTGTCCTCAAGGGCAAACCATGTGGGTGGGTTTGGAGTGCTGGTGGTTCACAACATCCAACCCACAGCAAACGTGGGTCACTGAGATCTGAGGTTCTCCAAAGCCACCCACATTTGGGTGCGCACAAACTCTTCCTCAGGCTTTCATCTCTTCCCATAAGGATTTGGCTGGTGCAGGCCAGTTGGCTTCCATATCAAGCCTAGTTCCATTTATCATGCCATGTGGGACTGCCAACAGCAGCTGGTTGACATAACAACTGCATTTCCCAGCACTGGAAGCAGTGTTTCCTGTTGCCCGTCTTTCATTCCTGTAATCCCGACTGGAGGCTTTTGCTCTGTTTTTTTTTATTTTCCTCTTGAGGAAGACATAAACACATTTCTTAGTTTCCTGTTTTGAGTAAAGTGGCTGAGTCAGGACCAAAACCAGCTCTGTGTGCCTGCTCACGGTGAAAATGGGGACTGTGTGACTTGGAGTAGCTGCAGGGGGTCACCTCATTTCCCTCTGCTCCTAAACTCACCTTCCTATGAGCATCAGACTGGGCTTTGAACAGTCACTGGCTGCCCCTGCTCTTGGGCTTCCTGACAGTTTTCCCTTGACCTCTGAAGCCTGAAATGCTCTGTGTAGCTTCAGCCACTGCTGGCAGCTGGCCAGTCCTGCGAGCACCACTTCCAGCCAGGCCTCCAGAGCCCCTTTCTCCCTCTGAGTCCTTGTGCACCTCAATTTTCCTGTGAAGTCTCCTTGTCCCCCCAACAGACCCCTGCCTGAGTGCTTTGTGTCACCTGGCCAGCAGCCAGGTAGAGTTTGGGTAGGGGCAATGCAAGGATGTGAATAAATTGGACCCTCACCCTGGCTTAATCTTCATTGTAGCATTTAATGCACTGGCAGAGAGCAGATCTGATGAAAAAGCTTTCCTGTTTGGTTTTTTTTTTTTAAAGCTCTGCTTAATTTCATATTTTTCTAAATGCTGCCTACTCAGATTGGTTCTCCCTGGAAGCAGACAGCAATGTTTCAGTGTGTGGCACCATGGGGGTGGCTTCTCTCAGTGGCAGAGCCCTCCTGCCAAGAGGGAGGGGGCTGGGGGGGACCATAATACTGGGTGGAAAGCCAGTTTATGAAGGAAACATTAATATTTTCAAAAGCACCAACCAAACTTTCTACTTGCATTAACAGACTGATGAACAGCAACACCATAAAGCCTTTGCAGTTCTGTTTCCCCCTAGACCCATCCAACAGAAATGGAGTAGCAAATGCAATTCCTCAAGTATTGCTAATATAATAAAACAGCGAGGACAGGGGACACAGAACTGGGAGGAGAGGCAAGAATAGCATGGAGGTGTTTTCCTGTCCATCAGGAAGCAAGCTTAGGCCTGAAGTAATGATTCTCCCCTTCCCAAACAAGGAGTGACTGGGACCAGCTCTTCCTGGGCTTTGCTTGATGCAATCATTCCTAGAGAGGTAAGAAATTTCTGCATCTAAGGGGACTGAACTTTACCAGGACCCCTTGACAGTGTCCCCTTTGGGACAGATTGCCACTCAAAGAAGGCTTGTAGGAAAGGGTCGGCTGAGTCTCTGCTGTGGGAGAGGCTGTAGCCAGCAGATAAAAGGTTTGCATCACCAGGTGCATCCAGTCAGAATGAGTGCTAAATTAAGTGTAAGAGAGACATGCTGTGCCTAAGGCTCAATTAACTGTTCCTTTTCACCGTGAAATCTTGCATCATGCTTTTACTATGCCTCTTGCTTTTTAACTGAGCTCTGACTATCACCAGCTGTTTAGCAACAATATCTGCCTGGGGTTCAGCCAGTTCCACATGGGAGCAGCTCTTTCAGGGCTGTGGTTGAAGTGAGTGGTGAACTTCAAAAGGACAACCTTATCTCACCAAGTGAGTAAGCAGAGCTTGGGCCACAGGAGGCTCTGAAGGGTGGTGTAGCTCTCAGCTATGGCAGCACTGGGAAGCCCAGAAGCCATGTAAGAGGAAGCTGAACTGCAAGTAGGATTGGGGTCTGTGCCTGTGATTTGCTGGAGAGGTTTAATTAGGGTGTTGCACTGTGGATAACACTCACTTCTGGGAGTTTTTGTATTTGCAAAGTGAATTTACCAGAGAAATCCTGCGCAATGACTGTTTCCATATTTATCTTGAAAACTTGACCTTTTACTGATGCTTTCTGCCCCGTTGGTCCTCTTTGGTGGCACACAGAGCTCCAGGTGGTCTTGATGAGCTCACTTCCCCCTCCCTCAGATTTTCCCTGAAAGTTGCTGCAGCTGGTAGCTCACACAACTGCTTCTGCTTTATAACCAGAAGCTTTCAAGGAAGCCAGCTTGCTGAGACTTGGATTTCTGACAGAGAAGAAGAAATTTGAAGGTAGGAACCACATTTTTTTTTTTTTTTAATCTTTGAGTAGTGAGAAAAGTAGGGTCAGAAAGGCACATGCCTTCATTTTTCCATGTGAAGTTTGTCTCTGAACACAGGAGCAGACTCAATCAGTGGATCTAAGTGGGGCAAAAACACAGACAGGTTTCTCCATGGCTCACATATCCATGCCCAGGGCAGCCTGGTTCTGCCCATGGCTGCCATCTGAATCCAGGGTCTGTGTTTTCCTGAAGGGCTTTTTGTGGCAACTCCCATTTAGAGATCTGGCTGTCTTCTTATCCTGCTACGTTGGGGTTTTAGCCTGGATCAGTTCCCTGTTGGGGTTCAACACTTGGCTCTATAACCCATCGTGCTGGTGCTGCGGAGGAGGTGGTTGTGCTGAGGCGCAGCTGAAGGAAGGAATGGCTGGAGATGTAAGGGGGGAGCCATGACTCCATGAGCACAAGCATTGCTAGAGAGAAACCTGAGGAGAGGGTGGCCTCAGACTTCTGTCCAGAATTAAACTGTACAGGCTGTAGGAATAAAGCCACGGCACTGGATCTTTTCCCAGTGATGACCCCCAGTGCCATGCCCTTCCTCAACAGGGGGGCTCTGCTTCCAGGGACACCCCCCTGTTTGCATCACTGGGTTATGGAGCTCTGCTCACAGCAATCCAAAACACAAATAAGCAGGGACTGAAATGGTCTGACTTCATTAACACCTGTGTTTCCCCTCTTGATATCAATAATAAAACAGCTCTTGAGCTGGCAAATATAAGAACACTTCCATCATTTTGGACAGTGCAGAGTTTTCTCAGGATATGGATATCTGAACAGCAAGAAAAGATACAGTCACATTTGTTTCTGCTGATTCTGACCTAGGCTAGGCTTTGTCCAGCTACTTCCATGATCATATTTTCAGTGGCAAGCACAAACACCACCACTGACTCATTGGTGTTATGGACACATCACTAGCAGCAATAAAGGAGGTCGGTGCTCAGAGAGGGTGCAGGTGTTCTTCCACACCACACATCATCCTGCTGGATATCCCTTGTCCTTTCACATTGCTTTGTCTGCCATAAAACAAAAGCAATAGCTCAGTATTGCAGCTTTCTGAAGGTACATGTCTGTGGCTCCTCCAGTGCCTCACCTAGCTGTAAAACTGCTGACCCAGCAAGACGAACAAGGCCACATCTGATTATGAGGGGCACAGGGAGGAAAATGCTAATGGCTGAGTTTACCTGACCCTTCCTCTTACCTAGTCTGGTTTCAAGTTGTTGATAGTGTTGACGAGTGGTGTGGGGAGAAGATTTCTGTGTTGGGTGTCTATGTGTGACCTGTACTGTGTCAGGAAAATTTCGACTAAAACAAGACAGTCATTTCTCCATACCTAAGAGAATGTATTAGCATACACAAGAGAGTATTAATTTCTCCATACCTAAGAGAATGCATTAGCATGCACAAGAGAGTATTAGCCTAACAAGAAAACCAGATCCTCTTTGCTTAAGATTTTCTAACATAGCTATGCCCTGACTTCAGACATTAAGTTTGTCTTTCTATTACCCTCTGCTCCACGCCTGTTGAGATTAGAAGCCATTAAATAAAAACAAAGAGCGATGCTGCTTCGGTTCCTACATTTCCTTCAGCACAGGCAGGCTATGTCCCCAAAGTGCGTGCCATCGTTGAATGGAATAGAGCGTTCCTGGGAATTGTTCCCCCCAGTTGTAGCATACTAGAATGTAACTGGCATTATTTTACTTGTTTCATATATTATTGTAATTATTACATGTTGTTGTATTACTACGAATAATAATGTTAGGGAGACATTGTCCCTAGTATGTTCAGGGGTTCCAGTATTTGTGTTCAACTGTGGGATTTGGGTGCACATTAGTAGAGCAGTAAAAGGGTTAAAACAAATATCAGGACCTATAGGGAAAAAAACAGTGGTAGATATCTGGGAGAAGAGGTTAAAAAACAGGATCTGAAAAGAGAGAAGGATGGGGCTTGGTGAGGACAGCATGGCATGATTAGGTGGCAAAACAAGTGAGGAGATTTAACCCTCCTCTGTGTGCCTTACCGTCGGAGGGCTCAGTGCAGGTCATGCCCCAGCCTACAGCAATGAAGCAGTCCAGAGCCCCTCCAGCAGAGCAGCCGTGCTGCCAGCCCGAGCACAGACAGGGCACAGCGGTCCCGGCACGTCTCCCTCGCCCCCGGGGCCGGGCCGGGCTGCGGGCTCTGGCCCGGGGCCAACCGGAGCCGGAGCCGCTGCCGCGAACAGCACCCGGGCGCCACTGCGAGCGCTGATTTCTGCTATCTCGGGGCACGGCACAAATCCGGCCCGCAGGCTTTGTCTGAAGAAAGATTGCAGGCGTTTGTACGTGCTGGTAATTCCTGGGCCTCGCATGTCCGTCTCATAAAACGCACCAAGGATTTTCCCAGATAAAAAAAGGCACATCACTTGGCAGAGAGTCACATCTGCAAGTACACGAGAATGAAAACATCCGGAGAGCGCTGCCCTTGAAACAAAACGCCCAAGAGCTCAAAACCATGGAGAAGAATGGAGAGTGCCATGATGGCAGCACATTCCTGTCTCCTGTCTCCTTCCTACCAGCGACCATTAGCCATCCCAGGCCAGGAGCCAGCAGATAGGAAAGTAGTGAGCTGGATGCCTGGCCTGGATGCCTTCATCCCAGGGAGCAGGGTAGCAGGAAGGAGAAGAGTGATGGCTCTGTACAGCCTGGCCCTGATGGGGCCAGGCACAGTGGAATGATGCAGGGACTCGCTGCTCGGCACTGTGCCCGTGTCCTTTTAAACTTGTCATCCCACTTTACAGCAGGAACCGTATGCCTTCTTCACCAAAGCATAAACACAGAACAAGGGAACAACGAGTGCTCATTCATTGCACGTTTGTTTGTTTCAAGAACCAAAGTTTATACAGTTGAAGCTTCCACATGCCACTTCCACCAGTGCCCCTGCAGCCTGGTAACTGGGATGTGACAGAGAGAAATAAGCAGTGGAGCACTTTAGCGTGATCTAACAGCAGAGTTATTTGATCTGGGGTTTGGTATGCACTGAAAATGCCAGTGGTTAATGGACTGTGAACATGGTGCAGCAGCTCTTTGCCTCCCTGCTGGCGCAGGAGTCAGTGCTTCATGAAGCTGAAGAGGATGCTCTCCTTTGCAGCATCTGTCCCACTGATCTAGTGACCAGCCTTGTTTTACTACTCATCCATCAAAGCACAGCCATCAATATACAGGTATTTCTAGCCTTCATTTAAAAAAACCCCTTCATTGAAAAATAGAAAAGTCTGTCTGGGAAGATCAGCTTTGGTCTCTGGTTTTGACTATTAGCCTGACTTTAAATTTCCACGTCTTCAAACATTTGGTTTAGCTCCTGCTACAATTTTCTGACACAGTGCCTAAATTTAAAGACCATGTCTATTTATGTCTGAGGTTTTAACATTTCCTCCACTTGGACTGAACATGCTTTATCACATCCTCTAGACCCCAGGGACACTCCAATGAAGAGAGAGCACTGTCAATGTGAAAAGCAGTGATATTGTCCCAGTTTTGGACCCCTCATCTTGCCAGACTCTTACCCAGATCAGACACCTTTGTTTTCTCTGCACTTAAAGCTCACCAGGGAAAGGAAGGCACACACACACAAAAAAAAAGCATCAATTCTGTAATAAGAAGACAAGTCACTCTTGTCAAATGTATTTGTCTCCATAATGGGAAGAAGTACTTTTTATAGGCTTTTTATTTTAGACACGGAAAATCATGATGTGTCTGTCCTCTATGTGCAGTGCCCAACAGAAGATTGTGCCATTCACTGTATGCGTCATTTACTCTACATGCCAGGTTTCTGCTCAGTTTTAATTTATTGCTTCTGAGGGATTTCATCCTCTCCCTTTTGGGGATTGTTCAAATCAAACAGTGATTATTGTTGGCTCTTTCCATTTTAGGCAGCCACCACCACCATAACTTTTTAAAGTGGCTTCCATACAAAAACCCACAACAAGAGTGAAGCTTGCAAAGAACTCAATGTAGTATCTGATACTTTTTCTCTTCCAAAATAACTGCTTGGAAGAAAGGGTTTGTTTGGTTTCTTAGGCTTTGTACAGTTACTTATTTTAGGTTGCTTTATTTAGTTTATATTTTTGTTCCTTGTAGTGAGCCAAAATTTTCCTTTTCTCAAATTCACTTAGGTCCTCCTGGCTATCACACTGGTACCACCATAACTACTCCTCCTTCCTTAACATTTATATCCTCCAGAGCTTTGTGATTTATTATCATCATTCTCTTCTCTATATATCTTGTCATTTAACCAAACTATACATTGGTTTTGTTTAAACATTTTAAAGCATGGAATCACCAGGGAAAATCAAACATCCTTTTGAAGTCTTTCTGGACTCTAGGCACCTCTTTAGGTCCCTTTATATCCCCTTTAGATCAAATACTTTTACTTTTTGGCTTGCTATCTGCCTCTTGGCAAATGTGCAGTCAGTCCCTGCCTGTCTTAGGCCGCTGACCTGACAGAGAGACCCAGTGACCCAGTGACAGCTCTCACCAAGTACAGAGAGGGACGAGCCAGCTCAGTGCACAGCCCTGGATGAAGTGCACATTTCAGGTGCAAGAGCAGATGAGGATCAGTGGGTGTGTGTACCCACAGCAGCAAGTGATGCCATGCCCAGCAGGTAGAGGAGAGCAGACTTAGAACAATCGTGTAGCTCACTTCACCCTCAGCTGGGCACTTTGCTGGGGCAGAAGAGACTTGATCTTTCAGAATAGTTGCATGTGATAAGTGCAGGTCACTAACAGGACACAACAAGAGTAGGGGCAGTGACTGTCACAACCTCTGGCATCATCAGGATAAGCCTGCTGTGGAGCCAAACCAGGGTAATGTGCCCACAGAAGGCAAATTATCAAGTCAGCAAGAAGGGACTTGCAACATCTTAGGGAGAAAATTGGTAAACAGTGGCTAAACATCAGTCTGTGTATGCAGCAGTGAGAGTAGGGGTGCTGGAGAGCTGCTGACATCCACGGCAGGGGAGCAAACATTAGGTCTCTCAGCATGCCAGATCATGGCATCAATGCCCACACATTGACAGATTTCAAAGATTTAGATGTCTGGAACATGGTGGCAGCAGAGAAGGTTGGATTTCTTCTCTACAGCAGAAACAGTAATAGAGATGCAGATAATGTCCAGGAAATAGATGGTGCTCAAGATACAAAGCTGGACAATATTAACCTAGGAGATTGTCTGAAGACTAGATTACTATGAAAAAAAGAAGCATAGTCACAAAATACAGATTTAATATATTTTTTCTTATGTTTGGGAGAGAATCAAGTGGTTGAAAAAGTATATCAGTCACTTGACCTGTATCTTCATCTGTCACATGGTGTTCTTCTGCCAATGAAAGTGGCCTGAAAACAATCTTTGAAATTCCAGCTCATATCTTTACTAACACACCCCAGTAGTAAAAAACAGAAAAAATTACCCCTGCAGGCTACTATCCTATCTGTGACAGAAACCAGCAGAAGATTGTTCCCAGAAAAGTTCAAGAGAAGAATAGGATAATTTGCCTGCAGAGGAAGTTATTTCTAGTCATGGGCTTTCTGAGGTTGCTCTATGCCCTGAAGCTAGTAGGATTTTATCCATCAAACATGAATGAGAGAATAAAAGTAACAACCTCTGATTATCCTCTTTTTCCCCCTCTCTAATCCTACTTAAGACTTAAGCTGACTCTTGCTCTCAATGATGGTCTGCAAAAGCCTCACAAGTAACATTATTCAGTAGTAAATAATACATTTCCTGTACACACCCAACTTTATTCTGTAATAAACGAGTCTCCTGTTACCCACTTCAAAATGCATCCTTTTTGGGTTCACTGAGTCCTCATTCAGTGTAGGAGCAATCAGGGCACTGTAAAACACCTTTACAGCCTTCAGTATTTTTTGCTTTTCCATTATGTTCCCTTTTCTGAATGTCTCCCTGTAAACTCAATAATCACAGGGGGCTTCAGCATAGCAATATCCTCCTCCTTTTAATCATAGCTGTCCTTCAATTCCAACCTACACCCTTTCTCCAGTATCCTTTTTTTGAAATGAGATGTCCCTGATATTTCAGGCAAAGTTGCTTCCTGAGTTCACATACTGACATCACGCACATTTTTGGAGAAATCAACTCCGTGAGAATGCTTTATCATCAGCCCCTTTAACCAGAGATTTAACTCTGACAAATGGCTCCCCGGGAGCAGAAGGAGCAGAGGAATGTTGGTATCCAAGATGCTGAGCAGTCCCAGTGCTAACAAACCGCCCCCGGGCACTTCCCTGATTTGTGTGGGCTCCATCACGAGAGCCCTGGCCAGGAGCCCGTCACTCTTACTATGTTGCCAGCAGCTGGAAGAGCTTTTGGTGTCTGACAGGCAACTCTGCCACACAAGGACATCTTTCTTTGGGAGCAACTTCATCTGCCCAGTTTCAGCGCTGTGCTGCAGAAGGGGCAGGGGAGAGTGGAAAGCAGCTCCACTTGAATTTCGTTCCTACTTCCTATGTTTGTGCCTTTTTGTTTATCTGGAACACTCATTCCTGGATTGGCTATTTTGTAGGAACATCAGGCCTGTCTGAGAGAGGCTGCTGCTGTGTTCCCCAGACAGCATTAAGCACTCATTCTTTTTTTTTTCCTTTCATTTGATCCCTCTTTTCTCAAGCATAAATCAGAATGCTCTAATTTCTCTCCAGAGCTTTTGCCTCCACTGTTTTTAATATATATATTAAATCACATTTTAGAATGTTTCTTATCACAATTGTAAATCTTGTTATTAAGGCTGGAAGGCTGACTATTATGTTAACAAGCCTTACCCAGACTAGGGAGAATTTTGGAAATACCAGGCGTGTTACTTGGGTCGAGGTAAACAGATGAAGGTAAACTGAGGCAGAAGATGAGGCTGCACTCATTTTGGTGAATATCAGCATACTCTGCCATTGCATTGCACAATTTGCCTTTGGTCCACCTTTGTCTGGGCACTGCCAAAATCCTGCTCCTGAGTCCATTCACTGCAGCTAAGCCATGCAAAGGTGATTGGTCAGATCAAAATGCCAAAGGAACCCTTTCCCAGTGGATGGTGATTATTTTCCTCTATTATTTTCTGCCTATGCAGTCTGTTTGCTTTGAAGCCTGTGAGGTCATGGCAGTGTCCAGTTTTACTGACTGAGCCTCTTGAACAGCACACTCTCTGTCCAGCACCTCTTCCAGAGAGTGGGACCCCACAGTGCAACTCCCCCAAGCTCTGAAAATAGCTCTGAACTTTCCCAGCCTCTGCTTGTGTTCCTTGGAACCACAGCCCTGCTGGGTGAGTCAGCTTTTGCAGGGTGACATCGCAGCTGAAATCAGACCGGGCCTTTGCAAAGAGAAATCCAAAGATCCTCTTGTTGCTTCATGGGAAACATTGAAACGAAGTAAAGATGAGAATGTCACACACTTCCTCTCCCCATGCTGATTACTCACCACTCTGGGGAACCCCCAGGGTTGTGTGGGGATCAAATCTCCTCTTTCCAAATCCTCCAGCTGCACTTTCTCTGGCAATGAAAGATGGAGAACACAACTCCTTCGAGAGCAGACCTTGGAGTCAGAACAGCAGCTGGGAAGTAATACAGCCCCGATGAGGATGTGCCAAACCAGAGTGGGCTCCAGCATCTCCTTTTTCCAGCAAGCCTCTGGAAAAGGAGGCTCCATCCAAAAGACTGATCTGCCACCAGAAAACCTTTCCCAGCTTTCTCAACAGTTTGGTTGTCACAGCCTCTTATGCATTCCATATGCCTCTGTGGAAGGGATAAAATGACTTCTGCAAATGCCATGATAGGTGTAGAACGACAGGGATATAAAACTGTATGCAGATCTTTTCTCCAGTTAGTTGCACAATTATCTGACTGAAATATTACCAACACACAGTCTCTGTGTTTTGATTCATCATGATTTAGTCTGAACACTGAGTGGCAGGATAACAAGACAGACCCTTTAAATGTAATGGTCTTTTGAGAAAATTATGTGTTCTGTGTTTTTGCTTAAAAATAAAAGGCTAGAAAAAGGGCACTCTGTCTAAATTGCCTCAGATATTTCTACAGCACTTTCAAATCCAGTGTAGTGACATCTGTTGCCAGGTAAGTAAAACCAGTGTGGAAATATTTACTCTTGCCCCTTACTGCAACATGAATGGCTTTGCCACTTTTCTAAACAGAGATGTCAAGATGCCTTTCTTGGCTCTTGAATTGAGGAAAGAATGTTAAGTTGCTGTCAGGAGAGTAACTATGGTTTCTTACTCCCAAAGACTGGAAATGCTTACTCCTTACCCTGTAATTCTCTTATCCTTGTTTTGCTGATAGCTGTGTCTGTTTTCCTTATGCAGCTTTTTGATTAAATTGCTGCAATTTAACTATCACTTCACAGATGGCAGAGACTCTGAGCTTCTCTCTGGTCGCTGAAGTTCCTACTTTCTATTTCAAGTCATTGCACTACAATCATATAGATCCTAAACATTTTGCAGTGGGAGGCCAGAGTCACAAGACCTGGTAGATCAGAATTTTGCCCAAGATCACAGTGCGACATGGAAGGAAAAAGCCTCCAAAAGATGCTTTCTAATGCCTTATCCATTCAATGTGCAGATGAATAGACCAGTAGCAAAAGCTGTGATATAATGTGTGGTTAGGTAATATTTGTAACAACTGAAAAAACATTTCCCTTCAAGCTGAAAGGGAAGGTCAGTGTCAGATTAGTGCATTTGTGTGTCACTGTCTGTCACCGTGGCACTGTGGGAACAGACCTGGGAGGCAATGAACCAGTATTAGGAAGTCAGTCTAGGGGAACAGGCAGGAAATGGGGCTTAGGGACCCATGACAAACTCTGATTCTCTGATTTTGGGCAAGTTGCATGCACTACTGGTGAGTCACGGGCAGCCGGACGATGTGAGTTTGGCTCCATCTAAGGGAACCAGGGAAATACTACACAGCCCCAGAAACGAGTTGGTGTCTGGTCCAGTCCTTTCGAGCCAAAAGACGATGGCCAACCTTCACCTCTTCTCAAAACCACAATGTAGCTTTATCCCTGCGCTTTTGAATGGATGAGTTTGTAAACTGTGTTATTTACTACTGCAAGTGTTTTTCTATCTATGTGGGTGACAACGTGGAAGTCACAGCCTCATGTTAATGATTAATGTATTCTTTGATAGACACTTATTATTAACCCTGGACTCTGATACTAGTCCACACACTTTTTAATGAGCACTTACACTTCCCCAAACAATTTCTTTATTGCAAATTCTCGTGCTTGATATTTGCATAAAGGACATTTAAAAAGGATTTCAGTTTTCTTTGCTCTATTTTCCCCGTATGTTACTCTTTCTTTGAGCAGCTGAGCAGGCAAAGTCCTCTTTTTGTGTAAAGGGCACACAGGAAAGTAGATTCCCTGCCCAGCAAAACTTAGATTAATAGAAATACGTTGGTGTTTACCAAACTGAAACTGCTGACCCATTTCAAAACAGAAAATCCTTAGTAAGACAGGAAAATGAGTGTCTCTAACATTTTGAACAGTCATTGAACTACCTCTCTAGGTAGACATGTTTATGTCCTTGCCCAGCTCCTTTCTCAAGAGACACTTAAACTGTAGGGATTATAGGACAGAAATCAACCACTGATGTGCAGGTCATGGAAACAAAGAATGAAGCCATGTAAAGAGCAGGGTTCAATTTAAAAAGTGAAAGCAACTGGCCTCACTGTAGGCAAGGAATCTTGTTAGGCACTTTTTCCAGTTGTCTCTTGCTTGTCAGGACTTGATTAAATAAGGCTGAGAACACACCATCTCCTCCTAGTTTTACAATGCAACCCTGAAGTCAACAGCTCCATTTAAAGCTCTCACAGGAACTCCCAACACAGCAGGACTGTGGCACCACCGCGGGAGTTTGCAGCAGCTGCCCTCTCAGAGCTGGACCATTCACAGCCCTCTGCTTTCCATTAGGGGCCCAATCCTCAGTGTCCACAGCCTACTCCTCCTCCTGCATACTCAAACACGTGCCTGAACTCCAGTACTTCTGCATCCTCCTATTCCTTTCCCAGCCCAACGTTGTCTGGCCCATTCTCCTTCTCAGCCTCTGCCCTGCAGCCTGTGAGGGAATTGTAGCCTCTGGCCCGAGGCCAGACAGGGAAGCCGAGTTGATGAAGTGATGGACAGTGCTTGGTGTGCTGTAAGGGCTCTTGCAGCCCTGATCCAGGCAATTATGGCTCAGCAGAATCTGTCTATATGCAAGTGCTCACCAGAGCTGGTGGGGTAGAGGCACTGCAGGGGTGGCTTCCCTTGAGCACAGGTCTTGCAGGAGCCTGGCCACAGCAGCTGCTGTGCAGGCTTTGCTGAGCCCAGGGCTGGCAATCATCCCTGTCTGGCCAGCTGCCTCTGGAAGGATCTTCCCCAGAGCCCTGGGAAGCCCCTGCACACTCTTGCTGTGAGTACACACACACGTGAGCACCTGCTGCTGTGGTCTGTGCAAACCACTGGAGAACCTGGGATCTTGCTGAGCTGCTAAGATGAATGTTACCAGTCAGCAGCCAAGATAGCAGAATTCCTTACTCCCCCAAAAATGAAGCTGGACCAGTTATCTGTGCCAACAAGGTCCTTTCTCCATCAGGAGATGATTTGTCCATCAGCCTAATGCCGAGGCACTGTTAGGCATATTCTGAATTGTTGGGTCATTAAGGTTTCTGTAAGTTTGTGGTTTTAAGCAGAGTCATCTTTACATGGCTGAAGACCATCCAGTCTTTAATGTTAAGCACCACATTGAGCCATTTTAAGAACTTTATCTTTAGAACTGTTAGGGACTGAGTAAAGTACTCTTTACTTTACTGAGTAAAGAACTCTTTACTTTGTTCTTTTTTGATTTTTTCCCCCTCCATTCTTGCAAAAGTGAATGTAATGCTAAGTCAATGATGACTAAGACATCAGGTCAGGAAGATCAAATATTTCTGCATGAGATCCCAAGCTTAGTTGTTCACGGTAGGCACCCAGAAGGAACTTGATTTTGTAATTATGCAATTGAGTTCAGAACTGCACATATACAGTCTCACTGTAATTGTATTGAATTCTATTGTATTCTGTTACACTGCACTGGGGCCTTCTTTGTTCAGTGTAAACTTTCATCTAACATTAAATCCAATAGAAGTAATTCAGTAGACTTGATTTGCTGCCTTTACTAATGCTGCAGATGTTCTTATGCATTTGATAATAAAATGTGAATTTAGTTAATTCATTACGAGTCTTAAGGAAATTGAAAGCTACTGAAAATAACGAGGTCTTCAAAACTAAACCAAAAAATATAGCTCACATGTATTATGTGTTCTTCACCTGTCCCTGTTCCTGGTGAAGACAGAAAGATTTTATGGACAAGCAGAATTATTTCTTTATAGTTTCCCCTACTGTATATTTATCAAAGCCTGTAAATACCTTTGACAACATAGAAAAGCATAGTAGTACCTCTTGAAAGCAATCTGTAACAGGCAGAGTTTTTAAATCAGTTCCATCTCTTAAATGTTCACCTGTTTGAAGTAAAATACAGTGAATAGGACTTAAGCTTGTGAAGTGGAAATATGGGCAGAGCTGTGAGTTTGGCCATCAGTTTGTGGTAAGCCCTTGCACACATCATCTCTCCTCCTGTTCTGTAAACAGATCTATTAACAAGTCTCCTAAGCAAAGGATTTCAAGAATAAGCCACGCACCATTGTTGCTAAAATTGGCGATGTAGAACAGGAAGACATCCATGCTTTCTCATTCACTTGGAGTATTTGTCTCAGACCCCTAAAGAGCTGTTAGAAAACACAGGAGAAAGGAAGGTGAATATTCCTGACTTATCACTAAACCTGAAACTCCCAGAAATACCATCATGCATGGGAATGTTTTGTGTTTTTGACTTTGTGTTTTTGACTCTATTCTTCCACTAAACTACCTCTGGAGGGCTAACCCTGTCAAACAGCAGGAAGAAGAATTATTACTTCAAAGTTACTTCAAAGATTTATGCGTGTAGCCAAAGCTGAACTGGATCCCTGGGAATGAAAAGCAAAAAGCTGTAAATGTCAGGATTGGAAACCAGGGCAAGATAGTGGCTGACTGGCAGTAACTGGCTAAGAATTTGGTTCTTCTTAACATACTTGTACCATCAAGCTTCTTATCATGAAGTTCACAGATTAATTGTACACAGCACAAACATTTTTTCCTAACTACTTCACATACATTGCTTTGCAGTTATATCATGTCCTCCAGTTCTCTGACTGTATGAGAGAAGGAGGAAAGGCCCATGATGCCTTCTTTATATCACTTGTTACTGTGTGCCTCGCTCTTTTCTTTGTTTTGAAAGGTGATCCTAACTTTCTCAGCTTCACAGTGCCAGACAATCCTTCACGGAGCATTGTTACAGCCTCTGTCATGACTCTCAGTCCTTTTGAGATACAGTAAGCAGGGGTGAGAACATCACTGCAGGTAAAGTGCCCTGCTGTTTACAATGATATTCCAACACTCCAGCTATGTTCCTCTGCCCTGCCCTTTAGGGATGCCATCATTCCTCTGTTTTCTGTGCAACCCCACCACACTTAACCCAAGTTTGCATTATGGGCATTTCACCCACTTGCACCATTTATTTTCCTGGCTTTGTACCATATCAAGAAGCTCTGTGCTTCTCCACGAGAAGGACCAGAGCACCCTGCCAGGCATCCTCCAGTTCAGCCACAGGTCAGGCAGTGACAGCAGCACAGCCCACGTTGTTGGCTGCTCTGGGGTTTTGACACTCGGGTACCCCTGAAAGCGCTTTTCACACGTGGAAGTGTGGAAAAGTTAAAAATGCATTTCATTTTAAGATTTCTGCCGGCCAATCCCTAATTTCCAGTAAACTTGCTTCACTGAATATTATCTTCTGATTTAATATTGCGCCAGGCGGGCGGTAAAGCTGAACAATCACCGCGCTGCTGCATTTCCTTTCCTGCACTTCAGATCTGCCGGGAACCCCCCATTCCCATCCCAAGGATTAGCGGTGGGCAGTGCTGGGCGAAAACACGGGAGAAAGGAAGGTAAATATTCCTGACTTGTCATTAAACCGCAGCTCCCAGAGCTGCCAGCACGCACGGGACGTTCCACGGTTCTGTCCCGTCCCTCCTTTACCGACTCACCCCCACGCCCCACGGCGCCCACAATGGCGGCGCTGCGCCTTTAAGGGCGAGGCCCCGCCCCTCCCCGCCCAACAGGCACCCACCCCTTTGCCCCGCCCACGATGACTTCATCTCTGCNCCTCCCCGCGCTGGGGCACGGCCGCTCCCCGCGGGCGCGGGGCGGCTGCGCCCCCTCCGGAGCCCCCGCGCCGCGTCCCCGCTGGCCCGGAGCGCTCTGCGCCCCTCCTCCCTGAGAGGGGTCCCGGGCGTTCGGCGGGCCGGTCGGGGTGGTTCTGGGGGCTCTCTCCGCGCTTGAGGCCGGGCAGGGCTCGGAGGGCTCGGGCAGCGGCCGCCGCCGTGTCCTGCCACCCCCGCCGGTCTCCCTTGAGCGGGCTGGTTTTCCCCGCTGGGAAGATGCTTGTGCGTGCTATGGCTGGGTGCTTATTTGAGGTAACATCCGCGTGTCCCAGCCGTTTGTTTTCCTCGCTGTGACTGTAAAATCTTGTATCGAAGGGGATTGTAATTTCGCATCTCCCCCGATCGCGGATGAAAAGTGACAATTCTGTATGTGTGTTAGTGGAAATAATCCTCCTGAGACCTTTATGATCTGGGTCTGTGTAGCCTTTCACTGCATCATGCAAACTTTGCGTTCGTACGGTTCTGTGCGGCTCTGTTTTACAAAATGAGCCTTGAGTGAGCTGAATAAAGGGTTGCAGGTTTGCTGCTGCTTATAGCAGTCCCTTCCTGGTATCGTTTGTCCAGACACCACCGAGGCCTGTGCTGTGAAACTGCATTTTAACCTACCATCCATAAAAAATACATTTTGAAGACATTAAAAATGTTTTTATTTAAGTCTGTAGCTTCTTTTCTCTATCTTGGAACCCAAAATGTGCCTTTTGTTTCTTGGTAGCATCTGAAGACCACAGCTGTGAATATTTGGAAAATATAAAACGTAGCTATTCTGGACTGAATGTGTATATCCCAATATTGTGTCTTTATTTTAAATTTGTATTTGACATTAGGGCTAGTTGTGGCATAGCTGACTTATTGGAAGTGTGTTTTTTACTTATGTGTTGGTTTTCAGATAAAAATACAGATGAACTTCTACCACTGATTGTAGAATATATCTGCTGCTTGCATGAAACCCCTCACTAGGTTTCTGTAAAATCCATACTGTTGAACTGGTAGAAGTGTGATGCCTTTAGATCTTCATAAGTATTTCCAAAAATATTTCAGTCATTACTGAATATGAAATGACAGGGACACCAATTTGTTCCCATTTGCTGCAGTGATTTAATGAGTGATCTAATAGTTGTGATTAAATAGAATCTAATAATAGAATTTAAAATAAGTGTATGATCTGAAGCTGACTGTGAACTCCTTTTCTGTTCTTTAGATTCGTGCTTTCTGCTGAAAGGAGAAAAAGACTTGGGGCTAAAAGCAAATGCCTTAAGCTTTCCACAAGTAGGCAAATTTGCCAGTTTGCCCTTCTTAATTACAAGATATTGGCTTACTGAGCCCTTTCCACTCCTTCCTCACTTATAATTTAGAAACCAAATGTGATTTCAGGAAAAGAGTGAAATATTGCCAGTTACAACTTCTTGAGCATCAGACCGTTCTGTACAAAATGTGAGCAGTGCTGTGTTCATTGGTTCTAACAGTTGTGGAAACAGCTTTAATTTCTGTTTAATTAAGGCCATCCACTCCTATGATCATGTGGGAGAAGGCTCCCAAATCTTCAGGCAACAAGCAGATAATGAAATAAAATGCAAAGAAAGGGAGTACAGAAGACATTTTGATGTAGAGCTAAGAGAATGTGGCATTTTTCCAAAAGCAGTCTTTAATTTTTCCTCCTCTTGAATATGAAATAATGGGAAACTCTTAGGTTTGAGGAGGAGTGCTTGCTTGCTTGTGTTTTTTTTTTTAATGCTGACTTCTACTGGCATGGCAAAGCAGCAGCATTTTTCACAGACTTTCATCCTTGAACCTCCAAGTGAAATGTACATTCACGCAATAAAAGTACCCTTTAATTTAATATGATGAGAATAATAATAATAATAGCAATCCCTACTGGATTTCCTTCACTATTGAGCCATGGTTAAATTCCTGTGTGGTATTTAGTGGTGAAAACAGCAGCTGTACTAGAGAGAGAAAAATATCAGAACAAAAAAGGTTTACATGTTGGAGGAGAAAGCAAATGAATTCTCATGATGTGTCAAAACATAATAACAAGATTAATTGTTGCACTCATTTGGAATGTGCAGGGTGTCTCCTTATGTGCTTTTTACCTCAAAAGCACAATTTATAGCGACTCCAACACTCTTCTGCCTTTACTCTCTATACTCAGCTGTCCTTCCTGTGTTGTAGATAATACAATTGGACTATCTCAATGTCTATTTACTTACTGATAACTCAGTATTTGATTAAGATTCCTTTTGAGGAGTACAGTTGATTTCTTCCCTGTAAAAAGTGGTAATAATTACCAAATCATATTACAGTTATACAAAGCTCTTCCTCTAAAGTTGGTTGGTTTTTTTTTTTTTAATCAGTTGTGTCCTGAGGGTCAATGTCTTTTCCTGAGAAACTGTTGGAGAGGAAGCAGAAAAAGCAATTGTTCAGCAGTCTCAAACTGTCAGACACCTACTCTGGGAAAGCCAAATCTAATTATTTCCTGTTGGACATATTTGCTGAACTGAACTGAGACTGCAAACAGAGGATGTGGTTACACAGACATTTCTTTTAGTGGTGGGGCTGTCTTGAACAGCTCATATTCCCATTTGCCTTTTTCCCCCCTTCCCACCATGTGCTGTCACCTCAGTAGTGATGTGGAGTCTGTGGAGCTGCATGCTAGGCCAGGTTAGAGACCTGATTTTTAATCTGGGCATGTTCTATTCCCCTCAGACCCCCCAAATAAAAAATGGAGGAGAGCTGCAGGAATGCATAGCTGGAGTGGAGGAGTGGATTAGTAAGAGCTACAGCTAGAAGGAACTATAGTTTAAAACTGTTCCTATGATTCTTCTTTTATGTGTGGGTGTCAGATGAAATGGATGATGAGTTTGTGTGAATTCAGAAACTAATTTCTTTGTCAAATACTCTGTTCAGTTCTTCAGGAATGCTGTATGTGTGGGTAATGTGTATGTTTTACCTCCAAACCTTTGATTGCTTTCTGGAGTGCAAACACTTCTAAGTGGCTACTTCAGGGGAAATGAATGGCATTGGGCTGAGGACAGTTCTCATTATCAGACTTAGATGTGCCACACTGGTCAGTCACAGCCTTCAGATTTTTAAATGTGGATTGTCCTTGTGGAGGGCAAACAGTGCATGCAGCTTGCACAGGAATCCACCCTCACTCTGATACTCTGTTTTCAGATGTGAAGAAACAAGGCTGCTGACAGTATTTCACTTCCTTTGATCCTTTCCTATTTCTTATTCAAGACACTTATTTTCCACACAGATAAATCTTAGAATTTGTCACTTAGTGAGGTATTGTAATTGTTTAAATTAATTTGGTTTATATTTCAGAAATGGATGTAATGAATTTAGTTTGTGCAGCATTCCTTCCCCATTTTCTTGTGTATATGTGTGCAGCATCGTTATTCTTGTGCGAAGAAATATTTTGGATTTAGGCACACAGCCATATTGATAACATCTCTGCAAGAAGGTGAAATTTAACATAGAGTCACAAGTCTTTTTAAATCTTAAAAGCTAAAGGCTAAATTGAATCTCCAATTTAATTGGAGATTTCTGCACCTTAACCTCATGCCATCCATCTGCTTTTGCTCTCCTTCTGCAAACTAGTGTGTCGACTACTTCTGCTTATCCTTCTTAATAACTTGTGTTTCCAATTTCAGCTTGTTTTGGCCCTGCTGATCCAGAAAAGCAGAGTTTTTGTGGAGTACAGCAGAGGAAGCATGGTAGCTGCTGCTGCATGTGCCAGCACGTTATTTGTTAACAGCTGATCACTGGGGGCTGGCTTTGTGGCACTGAAAGAAAAACTTTCTCCTGGACAGGGCCAGGAGTTGCTGCTGCTGCTGTTGTCTCTGCTTGCCATGGGTACATATTGAAATGTGTATGTACCACAGTGCAGGGGCCCTGGCATAAAGCAGTGCAGAAACTTCCCTATTTTGCCATCTTCTAGTGAGGCAAATAAATGTGCTGACTACACGTCATCTTCAGAGTATCTTCATGTTAGGGGAACAGGAGACTGAAATGATATGTCTAGTTCTGTGAAATTAATTTTGGTCTGGGACAGTCTACATCACAGATTGTTTCAACCTCAAATTAATGTTTCCTGTAGTATATGGCAATTACAACTAGTTACAGACACACCAGGGAGGGGATGTGTGGTTCCTTGAGTCCTACCCTTCCCGTGGTTTACTGGAGCACTGAGGATATAGATCTACGACTGATCCATATGGTTGACACCCTGTTCAGGCTTACTCAGATGAGATCATCCTTTACACACAACCATAGCCATGTTATGATGAACTCATTTGCTCTGCAGTTGTTTATATGTGTGATGGTACAGCTCTGAGCAAAGATGAGACAGGATTCACTTTCTGTCAATTACAGGGACACTTTTCTTCCTTCAAGCAGAAACTTTTGGGAAAAAACATGGAAAGACTCTACTTGAATGATTTTTTAAAAAATTGCTATTTTTGCCCTCCCTTTTGATCTTTTTAGTAATATAAGAAGTTTACCAGCAGAATGTGATTATGATCCACATTGTAACTTAATTTCTATTCTACTATGTAAAATGGACCTGCATCCAGATGAGAATTTTCTCTGAGTGACGGGTGGGGCCATGTTAATGTTAGGCCTAATATAACTGTCTCTAAATTTGCTCTCATATGCTCTCATATGTCCTGTTGGACATGATTTACAGGAGCAGATCACTTTGAGTCTGAATCTTTTTAAAGCCTCCATCTGAGAGAAGGTCTGGGTGTTGGAAGGGTGGGATATGAGTTCTGCATTGCCATGTTCCAGTCAGAGATACAAGTCATGTCAGTGAGTTTCTGTGTTGTTCAGGCGTGCTGAAACTCCAAGTCACCAGTGAAGGCAACAAGCCATAGTAATCACTGGAATAGCAGCCATTTGGCTTGAACATGTAAACACTGACATACAAACTTTTCCATTGGATGGAGAGGTTTATCAGCAGGATGAGACTTCTGCATTTCTTAGAGATGACACTATTTTTTCTTCGGAAAATCTAGGACAGTAGAGTTCTGCCTGCATTGACTGTAGTGAGAGGAAAAAGGAGTGTTGGAGGAATGTTTTGATTGTGCTGTGGGCAAAGACTAGCAAAAGCAGTTTAACTGTGGAATTTTGCCAGAAAATGTTTCAGTTATCAGATTAATCTTTACTCACTCACTGCAGTGTAGAAGGAGCAGTAAAGAGTTTGTCTTTCATTACAGTTGTAGGGCTGTTCTGCTAAATATTTGTGAAGTTTGACTTGTTAATTTTGAAGGCAGGGTGTGTCTGGGTTTTCTGTTTCGTCTTGAAGCTGGATTGAAATTTCATGGAGTGAGTGAATAAGAATAATGATAGGAATATGTTATACCTGCAGCATCTCTTAGCTTAATAGCACACACATAGTAGAAAACAAAAATTGATGACTGTTCATGCCTGTTGCAAGCCAGTTATCTCCTGTTTGGGATTCAGATGACAAAGCAGTAAATTGCAGGATGCAATACTTTAACTGTCTCAGATTGAGCGGGAACTTTGTTGGCAATTGGGACTGAAAATTTTAAAGTTGACCTTTTATTGGCCAGAGTATCTGGAATAAAACTTTAGTTCTTAGTAGAGAAAGTAAGAAAAATGTGTGATGTCTGGGAGGGTGAGTTTGAGTGGGAGAACAAGGATCTCTAGGCACCTGAGAAGGCTACTGGAAGTGTTGGAAAGTCAGGAGAGGTAAATCAGCTAAGGCAAGGAGAAAAATGCACTGAAGAAATTTTTGCAGAGATTATTTTGACTGGTTATGGGATTTCACTTCTGTAGAAAATTAGCAGATTCCCTGTACCAGGACAGGCAGATCAAGAAAAAACTCACTGTTGGACCTGTCTTGACCCAGCTGAGACTCTGGAGAACTTGGATCTTAAGTGCTGGAAACTAAATGCAGCAGCATGGTGATTGTCCAGCTTTATCAGTGCTGTTGCAATCCTAAATTGGAAGATAATAATCAGTGAACCAAGATTACTGGAAATTAGCGATTGGCCAGCAGAAATCTTCAAATGAAATGCATTTCTAACTTTTCCACACTTCCTTATTGTGAAAAGTGGTTTCAGGGATACCTGAGTCTCAAAAAAAAAAACATTCCCAAACAACAGCAAACTAAAAAATAAAAATCCCACTCAAAGCCAAACTATGCCAACAACTTGCACTGAAGTCAAGATTTAATATATGGATAAATTTCACTTACTTGTAATTTGTAATTTAAAGAACCAACATCATCACAACTAAATTATCATGTTATGTGCTTAGTGTTGTCAGGAAGAATGGTCTAGCAAAATTGTTTTGTTAAATTCTCAGGTACCTTGTTCATCATGTTGCAATAGCAAACTCTTAACAGTGGTTAATTGTTTGCTATCTTTGTGGAAGACTTTCCTTGAGTTCTTGAGGTCTTTTTGCCTTGCCTGTTAGGAAATCTAGGATCTGCAATTCTGTAGAAAGTACATTGTAAGTGTATACTTCATTGTGTAGTCTTGCATCATTATTATGTTTTAATTACAGTTGTATCAATTCGACTGCTTTATTAAAGAAAAATAATTACTTATTATGTGTTCTCACATTAAATTAAGTAATTGTAAGTAATTTTAAATATTGACTTGATGACAAATACTGTGAGAGGTAGCAGAATGACTCCTTGATTCTCTGATAGAGCCATGATTAATGTGTGCTGGCACATTTTATTCAGAGAAAAATAGGAATGTTCTCTGTAAAGGAAGTTTCTGAAGTAGCGGTGTCCTTACTTGGTTTTTTTTCCCCCTTTGTACCAGTATTGTAAATCCCTTCTCCTTCAAATTAGTGGAGTTAAGTGGAGGAAAATGGACTAAGCAGATGTGAAATTCACTACTTGTAGCTCCTTCTAAACAGTGTGAACAGAATAAAATTCTTTTATTTATTTGGGATCAGAAAACTCACATTTTGTGTTACGCTGACTATCCAAGCATCAAGACCAATCAGTCTAACTGATCTTATTTCTTCTGATGTTGAAGTAGTAGGTAGCTTATACTGTTTATTTTTAAATGTTTTTTCCTTTTCAGTGGAACTATGTAATACTCGTGTCCAAAGTCCATCTGGTCTGAAGTTTGTATTTGGGGAGGTGCCTGTTTCTTTTTTATTTTATCTTATTGACAAAATATCATGGCATCTTGACTGCAGTTCTGTGCTTCTGATGTCTAAGAAGCCCTAAAGTCTGAAAAGCTCGGAGGAGGAAATGGAATGGAAACTTTGATTATGTGTATTTTTTTTAAAGGTGGCTAAGGAAGTAGGAGTAAACATACGGCAGCTTCTGACCCTTTTTATTGCCATTTGAAACAACAGTCTTCTAGAACCTCCAAAGTAATTATTTTCTAGTTAGCTGCTGCTGTGTATGCCTTTTAGAACTGTATTGACAAAGAAAATGGAGTGTTACTTCAGTACATGCATGAGTTTTTAAGGTGTATGGGATAGTTCTTCTCCCCCTCCTCCAAAATGGAATTCCCATTGCTGTCTTGACAGAGCTATGTAATGTACTTTTATCTTTTCTCTGTTTTTGTGTGGATGGATAACCTGATGTCATAAACTAGTTATAACAGTCTCCAAGTTCTACTATCCAACATTTAAGAATGATTTCAGTACAGGGACTAGAAAATTGAGTGTATGATTTGTGACTATTCTGCCTTAGTAGATCTCAAACAATGCATTCTTCAGAACTGACAAAGCAGCAGTCCTAAAATAAAAGTTCTGCTCTGCAAGCAGCATGGTTTGTGTATAGCAGCATGGCAGTCTTGATGGTATTTCAATCCAACCTCTGTAGTGTGTACCAAATGAATTAAAAATTCTCTTTAAAAAGAATCCTGGATAAAGGACTTTGCTCCTTACTCTTAAAGGAGAAAATGGGATGTTTGGTTTTGTTTGGTTGTTTGTTTTTAAAACTCTGAGTATTTGTGTCCTGTTTTCTCTTTCAGTGACTGGGGAGAGAGCTGCTGGCATGGAAGTGAGCTGGGTTTGTCCGTGGGAACTGTGAGTAAGGTATGTGTTGTGTTCTTTTTTCTGTCTTTAGTCTGCAGCTTTTGTTCTTAGGTTTTGGCTTGAAAATTGCTTGTGATCACTAAAAGTGAGGGATAGTGTTGTTTAGAGATAAAATATTTTGAATTTGTATTAGTGTGACAGCTGTGCAGCAACGACTTTATAGTGTCAAGAGTATAAGCAGCACACGTGTGCACTTTTCTATGCTGCTGAGCAATTAGTAAGACTTGCTGTTTCAAAGAAAGAAGCAGTTGAATTTGGTATCCTTTGAATTGGCAAAGAACAGCAGCTATTCTGATTCCCCCATCCCTACACCATGTTCTTTACTCACATTGTTTAGGTTTCCATGTTAGGGAGTATTTGCTACTTTTCAATAAACTGGTTAGCTTAAACAAGACAGTAATATTGATCTTGGCTTCTCTATGAATCACTGAAGAAAATTCTTACCTGTTTTCACTAGTGGGGAAATCCAAGGGTGGAAGGTCAGCTGTTGTAAGGGAAAGAGGGAAGAGAATATCTAGTAAATCAATTGCTGGGCCTTCCACTTAATGAATGTCATGCTGTGTAGCTGCATTAGAAGATGCCAATAAATACAAAGAAATTTGAATTCCACACCCAGTGTCCGTTGATGGGGAGGAGAGACTAAACCAACTCAGATTGGTTTAATTTTTGTAGACAGTTTCATACTGTCATGACTAAAGAATGTGACTGGAGTCAGAAAACTTCTTGTAGAGTCTGCTTCAGGCTTTGGTTTCACACTGTACTTCACATGAGGTAAAAGAAAGCTGTCATTTTTCAATGGGTCCCTGTTTCTTTTTGCTTTGTTTGTTGGTTTAGGGGTTTTTGTTTGGTTTTTTGTTTGTTTTTAATGAGATCTGAGGAATCTATGGTTGCAGGATTCAGATTGGTATCACAATGGGAAAACAAGCATGTTTCAAGGTGTAGCTTTCCATCAGAACAGTAGCTGAATTTACTTGCTCTATGGCTGCAGAGTCACTGCTTGAAGGAGAGAAGGCAAGAATTTCAAATTGTGGTGTGGTGATAGAATATGGACACACAATCTCAGTCACAGCCTGTGATCAGACTGAACTAGATAAAATGTAAAACTGCTTCCTCAGATGCACAAAAGTAAGTTGCCAAAAAATCCTTAAGATTCTAAAGTTTTGCAGTTTTGCCTGCTGCTTTGTGCTGCAGTGAGTGCTTGTGCCAGGAACTGAACTGACTGAAATTTAACTACTTTGCTTATTTTAATTCTTCCTTTTCTGTTAAAAATTTATAAATTAAAAAATTTACTTTATTTTAGTCTAGATATGTTCCCCGAGCTGTCTTTGCTGCCTTGCCTAAGTCACCACTTTATTTTGCCCTGTGTCATTCAGTTCTAGACCCAAATTCCAATTCTTCTGTCTGAAAGTGTATTGTTTCTTCTGAGACCTCACTTCCATGCTTTTCTAGTCCAATGACTTTCTCACCCCAGTCTGCTCTAAATCCATGTTCATACTTTTTCAGCTGTGAATTCCCAACTCAAAGCTCACATCTGGCTGCAGATCATCAGCATTCCCTTTTCTAGTTTGCTGTAGCCTCCCTGCTTCCATTGGTTGTTGGCATCCACTGCCACATGCCTTTGCTGCTGGCTGAATCCATTGCTTCCACTACTTGCTCCTATGGGGTGAGGAGGAATGCTTTGCCTTTAACATGAAGGAAATTTTAAAAGATGCATCAGACAGTGATTGCAAGGCAGCTAGCCACTCAGAAGGTGGTGGAAAGCAGGCAATCCTGTTCTAAACACACTGCAGTTCATCATGCATTTCTTTGGCAGCAGTGCAGGCTCAAACAGCTTGCTCCCTTTCTCAGCTCCCTCTGTTTTGCTGGCATAGCTGTTTTTGTGGCCATGGTGAAACACTCTGGGGAACACATCCTCCTGGAAAGAAGTGTTTTTCTCTAGATTATTTTTCATCTGGTCCAGTACATGTTGTCTCTGTAAGATTTATGCTGGTCTCACAATGAGGAAGGTATGAGAGTGGGAATGTGTAGCAGGCTGCCTAAGTTGGCACCACTGCTAGATATTTAAGTGTACTCTTTGACATTACAGTTAAGTTGATCTTTCAGTGTGCTGCTCTTGCAAAGGCAGGTCAAACCTCTGCACAGCCTTGCACTCCTACTTCTTCCTTTGCATCAGAGCTGGTGATTCTGCAGCTACAGGGCACGGCCAGCCAGCCGACTGATCTGGGAAGAAATGGTTTCTGATGTTTCACAGGGTGAATTGTCTGCTGGTTCGGCTGACCTGAGTCACTCCATGGGTGCACAATCATTAGATCAGACAAAAGGAAAGCAGCAGGAACCAGCAGCTTGATAGCAGTAGGCTGAATTCTTCTTTTAATTATGATGTTGAACTCTATTGTGACCAAGGCCTAAAATACATTAGTGTACCTACTGACGCATGGCAATTTTTTTGCTCTCTTTTGTTCTTTGAACTTCAGCAAAACCTGTTATTTCTTCAGTAGCTATCATCTTTAGTCTTACAAACGAGATCATTCATTCAACACACTGAGAGGTATGAGAGAATTAGGTGTCTATGAAGGACTTCACCAGTTTGAGGCTTAACGTCCTCTGGAATTAGCAGGATGTTGTCCTCATTCATGCTTTGAACTAAAGTAAGAACTTCAGAAATTGGTGGAGAGTTCATTTTTTTTTTCCAGCAAGGATTGTTTGTTCTAAATATCATTGCTAATCTCAAAACTAGCTTTGGTATTATCAGTTCTCTGTGTACCCAAAGTTCCATGAGCTTGAAAGCCACAAAGTTCCTCCAAATACATATTGAAGAATGAAAAATATTTCTTAAAAAATAGCTGGAATGTCAAACTACATTTCTTAGCTTGCTATTTGTGGCTTTGAGAAATTAATGTTTAATGATGATTTCTCAAGACCTCTTAAAAACTTTGTATCACTGCTGGATGGAGTGAAGCAAATGTTAATATTTTATGAAGGAAATATTTAGGGCTTGAGAAATACCATAATTGATGAGTGGTTGTTAAAATCATGTGCAAGGCTGTGTTTGTCTACAGCACAAATGATGCAGTTGATTGCTTTGCACTAGATGTGCATCTTTTCTCCCTCAAGTCCTCACATCTCTATACAGCTGTTCATGCCTTTTGTCTTATAACATTTCTTGCTGGCCCAAGCATATTTGGACTCTTGTACTGCTAGATTTGCTGGAGGTGGTAGCAAGGAGAGATGGTGAAGATTCAAAGATATCCTCTTATCACAGCGTTACTGGCACAGCACACATACAGATTTGGGTTCTTTAGCCCAGATAAAGTTGTGCTCATCTGTATTTTAGTGTCTTCATTCCCATGTGTTGCAGTCTTTACCTTTATAATACAGGGTTTGCAGTGTAGTGGCTTGTGGTCATGGCAAAATGGAAAATTTACACCTCCAAATCATTGGTTCTAATCCAGAATGAACTTGGTTACTTTCTGACTGCTTTTGTGCCTCTGCCCATCCCTGCTCCCAATTACTTTGGAAGTGAAGGAAGCTGATGACAGATTCATTTTGCAGTAGTCAAGTGCATGTGGAATGCGTGTGTTAAAGTAAAACTCCATAATGCAAGGTGGGCTCGTCTTAGTGGTCTGCATAGTTTAGTTTCTTAACTTAAGGTGGTTCCTGAAGAAGAAGTCCTCAAGACTGTACCTCTTCCAGGATACAGTCTTTGTCATGTTTGCCTTGCTGCTGACTCTGTTGTATATTCTTTATGGACAGTGTCATCATGTTATCTCTCAATCAAGGGAGAAATAATTCTGCCAACAGTTGTGTGCCTGAGTTAAGCTGACTGACAGGAAATTAAATAATTTTTTTTAATACCGCTTTGTAGGTTTTCCTGTTGGTGACTTTGATATCTAAAGCTATCTCTTGTTCTGATTGTTATAACTTCTCAAGCTAATGTAGTGCCTCTGCTTCCAACTGCTGTAAACTTCACTTCTCCTGGGTTATTCTTTTAGTTTGTGATGACCTGGGGGACATAGTTGCTTTTGGGTATGTCATGGCATTCTCTTCCAGTCTTCTGGAATCATTTCAAAGATTGGTCCACTTAAAGCCACTTTGCCCCAACATTGCCTCTTGGCTGGCTGATCTCAGCTGGCATGATAATTTAACAGAAGGCTGCTCTTAAGTTTAAAATAAAAAAACGCCCTGTCTACTCAAAATAGCCCAGCTGCACACACATGCTGTTGCTGTTAGGTGCTGGAGGTTGCTTAGCAATTCTTAAATCAGTAGGAAATTGCTATTGCCCTGGCAACTTGGTCCTATAATGCAAATAAGGGAAAGCTGTTTAGAGAGGTGTGCTTTCTTGATTTGGGAATTGCATGTGTTTTGGGTTCTTTTCCCCATGCTTCTTTGATTTTTACTCACTAGTTCAGATTTTTTATTTTATGGTTTAATTTTAAGTTAAAATTCCTCTATGTTTTACTCTGGTTATTGAGTTTTCATGTAAGGGAAGGTGATAAGTCCTTGGTTCATTTAAATACTGACTGTCAAGATCTTAATTATACCATGAGCATGTGAATATTTCCAAAATCATGCAGGGGCAATAGTGTGTTCTCAGGAGGCAGGTTATGTTGCTATAAAACACAAAACCACTGTCACAACAATACAAGCATGACCCATGACACCTGGGAGGAAACAGATCGGCTGAAGAGAAACAGTGGACATTACTGGTAAAGAGTAACTCATCTATTTCTAGTTTCTCAAGGCATTTAAACACTTCAATTTCAGATAGACAAACAAGACAGAGTCAGTTTTGCACAAGATATAAGATTAAGAACCACAGACATAAAGAATTTTCTGAAAAATACTCCCTTTATCAAACCTGCAAACTACAAAGACTTGTTTTACATGGTAGCTGTTTAAGTGCATCCTGTTGCCATTGCAACACCATATCACAGTAGACACACAGGAAACCTGATCAGCTTAGTCATTGGTAAAAACAGTATTCTGCTTTACATTTACCATATGACAAAGTTACTTAGAGAAATTTCTCTTAAAGCTGCTTATCCAGGATCACCGAATGATAGCTCAAGGCGCGTGAGGTGAGAGGGAAACAAAATAGACAGACACATACAGTATGGAAACCTCTCTGGCCAACAGTAAACTAGTGAAAAGTAAACTGGGAGGGGGAGAAGGGATTAGAGTTAGTTTCCTGTCATTTTAGCTCCATTAATCATCCCATCGTAAGGGCAGACAAGCACCAGTGTTGGCACAGGGAAGCAGCAAAGGCACACATCCAAGACCTCCCTTTTTGGCAAGAGCCAGCTTAGACCAACTTAGCTGTATCATACAACCACATCCTCTGGTTAGACACTAAACTGGCACTGCCAACAAAAGGAGCAGTCCAGCCTGCTCATTCCTCACCTCCTGTCAGCCAGCACAGGCTGCACCAGATCAAGGAACTGATCTGTGTTCAATTCGACCTTGTCATATACACACACACACACACACACACACACACACACACAAAAAAAACTGGTTTTAATCTGCATCTGTTACTGATCTGGCTTGCCAGCCAGCCACACAAAAACTTGGTTATCCTGAGGGAGAATAAGGCACAAGGAAGTAAAAAATAAATCAGGATGGCTACTTTTGGTAGCAGTCATCTTAAGGCGTTATTAAATGATTTTAATCTATCCAACATTTATGTTGGATATGGATACATGCACTGTGGTGACACAGCTGTGTGTGTAGTTGGCAATGGACTGGGGAACTGATTTTGTTGAATACCCAGGAAAAAAAATCTGCTTTTCAGCTAAATAGATTCCCCAGTCAAAGAAGGAGCAGTGTAGGGACAGAAGTGAGCAGCTGGACAGTGGAAGACTTAAAGATTGCTTAAGCTGATGTTGCTGCTATAGAACATATGTGGTATCACAGCCACTCTTGTCCCAGAAGCAGCTGGCCTAAAAGTAGAAAAATGCCATGATAGAAAGGTTTTGCTGGGTAAGGCAACAGATACAAATCCTTGAGGGTACTTACTCTGAAACCCTTATAGAGGATATGAAATACTAGCTCTTAATACTGTCCATCAGCTTCTGGATGACTCACTTAAAGATCATGGCATGGTACATTTCTTTATGGGAAAGTTTCTAGTCTGGTTGGAAATGACAGGAAAACAAACATCATAAAATTTTAATGAGGTTCTAGATATTAATGTATGTAACTATCTGATTGATCCTTCTACAATGACATTTATAGAGTGGTATAGCTGTCTGGGAAGTCTAGAAACAGACTTATGTTGTTGTGCAGAAAAGGATTCCATGTCTTTCACAGGACTTACAAATACTGTAGCATGAGTGTTTATAAATCCTCAAAGCATCTTTCAAATCCCTCTCTGCCCTCGTCAGACTTTTAATTGAAAATGTTTAAATCAAGCTCATTCAATTATAGCTTTTATTGCAATCTTGAGGACTGGATGCCTTTTTTCTTTTTTTAATTGTGGGGATGTGTTCCATACCAGAACTTGGCACTGATCTGAAAAAGAGTCCTATTTCCCTTAGGAAGAGGCTGGATGTTTGGATGTACTGATGGTATCATCTGGTTCTGTCCCTGTGAAGTGTTGGCACAAGTGCTGGTGATGCTGCACAGGGAACTGCACTGGGGACCCGACTTAGCTGGAGTGTGAACCAGAAGACTGGCTTTTATTCCTGGTTTATTGTGTGTCATTGCAGAGGCTTGTGTTGGCCTGAAGTGGGAGATGATGTGGAGGAAGGACAGGACAGGCTTACCAAATGCATTTTAATTGTTCGTAATGGTTCATCCCAGTTTTGTTTCATTTGAGCTGCAGCCCTACTTGAACTAACAGAATTGTTGTCCAGACTGACTGATTTTTTTTTTTTTTATTTTGTGGTGGTGTTCCACTGTACCACGCTGGTTCAACTGTGCCTTGTATGGAGGAATTGATCCAGATGAAAAATTGCATTTCAGCTGAATCAGCTTTCTGATACAATTCACAGTATGGCTCTACAAGCAGCACTTGCAGCACAATTCAGGACATAGTGGTGGAGCAAGAATGAGTGTCAAGCCAAGGTTTGCTTAAGCTGTGTTCTTTTGATGTGGCACAAACACTGACTGACATGCCAACTAGGATTAAGATACCTTCCATCTGTCTTTTTCTGCATGAGTTAGGAAATGTGCAGGTCCAGGTGCAATTCTAGATAGTCCAGCTGCTGTGATGAAGTTTTGTTGGACAATTTAATGGAGAAACTCTGGTTTATAATCTCAATCCCTATTAACACCCTTTGGTGTGGTGTTGCTCAAGGTCGTATAGCAAAAGGGTGTGTGAGCACGGGTCTCTTGCTCCTTGTTGTGCTGTAGCTGGCTCTGCTGGACTGCTCTTACTGTGGCTTGGTACCATGCTTTTCCATAAATGATACAGTTTCAGTACCCTGGCTAATGCCAGGATACTGATTGGGGAAATAGATTCTATTTACAACACTGTTGTTAAAGTGGTATTTGAAATGTGATTTTCCTAGTTCATCATGCAGGTTATAAATTCCTCTTGAAAAGAAAATCCAGTACGTTCGAAGTTCCTAAGGACGTTTGCTGTTTACCTAGTTGAAGCAGATCTTGTATATTTGAGACATGTCAAAGGTTTTTCTTCCCTTTTGGGAAGAGGAAGAAAATCTTTCTTTTCCCAGGGTAGGTTGTGGAGGGAAGGTTGAGAATTCTGCCATTCCATATCCTTGTGGGGTGAGTGTTAGATATGTCTGTCACCTGCTTGTGATTTCAGGCCTGGCTGCACTTGTGCTTCCGCATGATGTGACCACCACGTGGAACTAGGCAAGGTGTAATGTCTCCAGTACATCTCCTTCCATAAAGCAGATTGGCTTTGGCTCCTCTAACGTAGTGACAGCAGCCTTTACCAGCCAGCCTCTAACGGGGCAATTACTCTGCCTTTTAGCTCCTTTCCATGAGTCTTCCATCCTATGGGGACAGGGCCTGAGGCCAACTCTATTAGTTGTGTTTTAACTCTTTCCAGCCTTTGCAAAGGTTGTTGTGCTGTACCAAACTCTGTTCTTTTAAGTCTCTGGTTAAGGGCGTGTGTTTTCAGGTGTTCTCTATCCATTTTTAAGAGAAGGGCATGATACCAATTTTTTCTCTTTTCAGATTACCGTTACAATTTGCTTTCAAATAGATAGGTTTGCTATGGACAGGAAAAATACCAAGGAAGGGGTAGGCACTTTCTAGCCAAATCTTAACTAAAGTAAAAGCAAATACTTCATATGGCAGTAAGGTTTGGCTCAGTCTCATTTGTTTTGTTCTAAAAGCACCGGCTTTGGTTGGTGGTTTTTGTTGTTTTCTATTTTTTTTTTCTCCACCCTTCTTTTCTTTGCTTCTCTTCAGATCATGACACAGGGTCCTGGGAATGAATGTATGACAACATGGATGAAATAGCATGTTTTCATTACCAGTGAATTCTTATTGTTGTCTTAAATATACACTGAAAAAATTTTTGAAACAAATTTTTGTACCACTTATAACTTTGTTCTGGATATTACAGAACAAATAGTGCTTATCAACTGAAGTATGCAAGTGGGGAAAATGCCTGTTTAAGCTCCTTTGTCAGCTGTCAATGTGTTGACACTGTCACGCTCATCCGGGTTAATTATGAGTGTTAAGTGGGGAATACTTAATAAAATCTGTATTGTTAAAATCCTTGTTTAAAGCTTATGCTTTTTGATTGGTTTCTGGAGGATTATCTTGATGGTTTTGACTTTGCTTTACCTGTGTCTTTTTGAAGTTGAAGGTTTGTGTCTGCAAACACCTTTTGCTTGCTAAATGACAACAGTGCAGCCCAGTCTTCCGAGTTGAAACAGCAGTATGCTGAGAAGCAGGAGACTACCGTCCTCATTAATCAAAACCAAATATGATTGCCCTTGTATAATGTCTGTTATTGTTTAAATGTTGACACTGTAACCATTTCACTGGAGACTTACAGCTGGTTTGTTTCTGTTTAAGTTGCTGAACAGAAAAGAATTTTAATTTGAACATAGAAGTGGCTTTTGAATACTTACTTAAAGAATTATGGAAATATAATAAAACATTTTAAAATTACTTATTTTGTTAAAGCCCTTTATATGTTGCACATTTTGGTTACTGTAGCTGAGGTTTAAGACAGGAAAGTTTTTTTGTTTATGTGGAATATTTTTCCTTTATTCACTTTTACTGATTGTGAATGGGGAGGACAGAATGGAACAAGAGAATTATTTTTTGACATGCATTTGATTTTTATCTGAAAATCCTCATTTGTTGTACTCAGCTGTCCTTCCAGGTTTATTATGAAGGATTACTTTACCTGACTGGATTTCAAATAGACTGTTGTTAAAACACTTGTTGATATAAATCACAGTAGTCAAGAATTCAGCAAGGCTCTAAATAGGCTGACTTCACTGGAATGAATCAATCTGTTCATCTCAAGACTGGGTTCCTGAAATACCAAAAATTGACAATGTTCTCATACTTTCTAAGAAAATTATAATAATCTGTAGTTTCATCAGTAGTTTCTGTGGTGGTGCTATTGGAGGTTTATTCAAGTTTTAAAATTGCTGAGTTGAGCAAGTTTCATTGGATTTCAACTGATGATGATCACACAAACTCAACATGTTTCTCTGTTGGAAGCACCAATCTCTATTGGAAGCACCAATCTCTCTTGGAAGCATGGAAGACACCATGATGAAGTGGACATATGGCTAAGACTCTCATGTGAGATTTATGGTCTGTTTTTTGCTGTTTTGTCTTGTAGGTTGCCATCACGAAAGCCAAAGTGGATTTCTCCGGCGTGGTGTGCCTGCCCCCTTCCGTCATTGCTGGAAATGGGCTGGACGGAGGAGGGGCTGGCGAAAATGACGATGAGCCGGTGCTGGTGTCCCTTTCAGCGGCCCCCAGCCCGCAGAGCGAAGCTGTTGCCAATGAGCTGCAGGAGCTCTCCTTGCAGCCCGAGCTGACCCTCAGCCTCCATCATGGCCGGAATCCCAACCTCCCCCCACTCAGTGAAAGGAAGAATGGTGAGTGCTGCAGTGTGCTCATGTCTCATGTAGTGTGTCCTCACCAGCTAGTGGTGTGGTGGTAGATGTTCTGATAACAGGTCTGCTTTTTATTTCTTCTTACTATGTGTTTTTGGTAGGAAAAACTGATAATCCAAAGTTCGCAAGAGGTATTTACGCTGTTTGATTGGAAGGATTGATGTTAGTGGCTGTGGAAGTTCCACAGAGCTCCAGTGATAAATGCTTTATATAATTATTTTAGGTGAATACCAGAAACAGCTTCCCTGTACTTTGTGGTGACTGGGTTGTGCAAAACTGAGACAGTCGGTCAAAGGAAGTGTTAGCTCACCTTTAGACTGTAGCCATCTGTAGATTTTTCTTTGTCACCTTGGTCTGCTCTTGCCAAGGGTGAGTAACTTTCTCACTGAAAGGTTCTTTCAGACTTCTGGAAGGAGAAGCAAGACCTAGAGTTAAAAATTAAGTGTCCCAGTAGGCCTTCTGGTCCTAGAGTAAGAATGACCTGTGTATGTTTATCAACTTGCAGGTATCTTATGGGCAACTATATAGTGGGTTACAATATAGTGGCAAAATACAAGGCTACTCAGTGACCAGATTTCTTGGCTTTGAAAGGCTGTTAACTGTCTGAAGCTCAGGATCACCATGCTGCCATGAAAGCCTTTGCATGTTCAGCCTCATCCTGTGAGAGAGATGAAACCATTTTATATGTGATGGCTTCTGTTTGTGAATTCCTTTTGGTGATCTCCCTTCACTCCATCTTCTGGGGTATATTTTGGTTACTCTTGGCAGTATCAGGGTCTTGCTGCAGTCTGAATTCATGCTATCACCTGCAGGGTACTGTGGATTTGAGCATGGTCAAGTCCTGTGTGCCTTAGTGTTGGACATCGTGGAGTTGCATGGCACAGCATATGAGTAATGCTGGGGAGCATCACAGTGGCTTTATAGCCAAAACATAATGGTAAAGTAATTTAGAATATGTGCACTGTAGGACAGTACTTTGGGTTGAAGGGTTACCTCACTTAACATGACTGGATCTTTATATCTGTAAAATGACCATGCCTTTCTCTGAATGGTCCATCAGTATTTTGCAATTTGGAAGAATTGATTAACTTAAACCCAAAGTGTTGGGTTTTTAGGAGGTTAAAAAGAGTTTCCTCATTCATATACATTATACCATCGTTGTGTGATCACAGTTATATTTACAAAAAATGGAGAAGATAGAAGTGACAATAACAGAACAAAAAGCTTCTAATCCTTAATGTTTGCAGTCTTCAAAGATAAAGTTACACCAGGTGGAGATAAAGGTGGTGATGGTAAGTAGAAGAAAATTGGAATGTTAGTCAGCAAGGTGGACTGTGATCTCAGCACATCTCAACTAGTGGTAGACTTGGGCATTTTATAGTTATGAAAGCAAGAAAGGATTTCAAATGGTATTTAGTCGAGATAGCAGTGAAACTGATAGAGAGCTGGAACATGGGAAAAGCATATGAGCCTTTGTTTCCAGCACCTGACAGCTGGCCACCTGAAGGTGACATCGTGATTTTTCTGGAAGCAGGGTTCTTCTCTTAGCCAATAAGGCATGATCAAGGGTCCTGAAGTGGGAAGAAGCAGTTTATTTTTGATGCCACTGGGAAAAGGATACTAGTGCTGGGAACAGATAAGAGTACCTTTCAGAAAAATGAAACTTGTAGCAGCACTTTGAATGGTATTGTTATAGTCAGAGGAAAGGATATTCTGGCACAGGAATGAAAGTCTTTACAGGATTCAGTTGTTTGGATAAGTTTAAAAATTGGTGTTTTGGGAATATTTAACAGAAATAGATGGTTTTCCTCTATCTGAGTAATGTTATTTTTATGGACTCGGCTTTGAAGCGGTATCATTGTGGGCTGCGAATCTGCTTGACTGGAACAGGTAAAATAGAGCTGTACTTTAAAAGTATTGAAAAGGAGCACCTCTGCCCATATCTTTTGCCAAAGAAAATTAGGATATTCCCGGAAATGACTCATTAGGTGGGTCTCTTCAGACCTGATTCTTTATCAGGGCTCAGCACAATAGTGGGAATTTTATTGCTAGAAGGGCAGTTTTTCAGGCGAGGCATAAAGTCCAAAGTCCCTGAGCTAGATTATCTGAATATTCCTTATCTTTGGAGGTACACAGGAGGTACACAATGCTCTTTTCTCCTAGGCTGCAGTATTTTGTTATATGTTGTTTGTGTGTACATTCATTAAAGTATTATGGGAATTAAAAGTGCTGTTGAAATACGGTTATTTGCAAACTGTCGCAGCATAAAAGAACACTTGGTTTAGTGGGCTGCTAAGAAATTTAGTGAGCTGTTAAGAAATTTAGCTGATGCATTTTGAATTAATAAATGTCTTCCTTCAAATGGGAACTTCTCAGTTATCTTAGGGTGGAGGTTGCACAGCTGTTGAAAGCTGTTGAGCTTTTTAAAACTCCTTTCTTAAATATGGTGTATCTTTGTTGTTGTGTCCTCGGTTTCAAGCATGTTAAAAAAGTTCAGAGATGATCTGCCAGTTGAGATGGCAATCTGCTTAAATATTTGAGCAATCCAAAGCGGTTGTAGAATGTGTCTTGTGCAGTGAAACTGCCTCTGTGACAATTTGCCAAATCCAGGTATGAGGATTCAAGCTGAGTGGCAGTGGGAGGGGAGGAGATGGTAAGTAAGAGACTTGCTGGAAGCTGCCTATCTGTGTCAAAGGGTCTCCTGTTTGCAGTTCTAGACAGGCACTGCTGACTCACAGCTGAACTAACTACTTAGCTGAGAGCTTCTAACAGATTAACAGTTTCTGTAGCTTTTGCTAAACAGGCTTGGCTTATCTGTAGGTATCTGTAGAAAAGCATTATATGGGTTTGTACTGTGTTTGTTGCGACAGACTGTGGTTCTGGAACATAAACTATTAGCTGAGTTAAAATAGAAATTTCTTTGGCTTGTGAAGCATCATGGAATTATGTATCCCATGGGAAAACTGGGAGGGCAGTCCTGTATACGCGTGCTGCCATATGCCCTAGGACAGCAGATTCCTTTTTTTTTTCTTCCTTCTCTTAGAACTGAAGAGCAGCCAGACATAATTTCTAGGGGTTTTCTTGTTGGTTTTGGTTTGTTTCAGATCCAGACTTCTCTTCATATTCTCCCTAATCACAGCTACACATTCTTCTGGAAGGATAGGTACACCTGGACACAAGGGTGTAAAGACTGTGAACAACTTGACTGAACAGCTGCTGTTAAGTTACACAACTAAAGTGCAATAATAGATATTAAGGATATAGAATTCCAGTATGAAGCATTTGAACACAGCTAGGAAACAATTTTTTGTCACTTCAGTGGAAGGAAACCTTATGTGGTAAGGTGTTACTAAATGATTTTGACACAATTATGAAGGTCTGTTCAGACATCAAGCTTAATGGGACATTTAAGGTGTAGTTACTTAATTTGTGCTTCAGAATGAGTTTTCTACCCCAAATTTACATTCCTTCTCCTTTTTTACCCATGTTCATCAAGGCCTCAATTTTCTTTAACTATGAGAGATTACCTGTGACTGACTCATTTGTTGCCACACAAGCCAGCAAAAGGCCATTACAGAGTCGTCTGAAGCTCTTCAGTATATCTTGATTTTTCTCAGTCACCTGTACTAAGATGCTAAGATAACTTATCCCAGCCCTTGGGGCAGGGTTAGAGCATGTCCCCAATGAATGCATTTACAAAAAAAAAAAAAAAGATAAAAACCCCCCAGATGATAAATATACGTATCTTAGGTAGTTTGATAATTTCTTAAAAAAAAAAAAAAAGAAGAAAAGTCCTCTTCTCCTTAAGTTTCATTTGAAATTATGGTAATTGTTCCACTAACTTATTGACCCTTTCCCTTGACCTGTTTTCCCCAGATGAATTCATAGTTATCTTTGTCCAGGGGTCATGAAAAACATGGTGTTAGAATCCTCTGACACTCCTGGTTTCTTCACACTGTGGGGCTGTTTAAGATGAGGTAACATTCTTTCCAATGAACTGTTGCATTTTTTGATTACTGGTTCGGACGGAACTTGCAGCAGCTTGCCAGTGTTTGGGGTTTACTTGATCTGGGATGCTTGCCTTCTACAAAGTACCATATGTCTTAGGGGTAGAGATTCTAGTTGGAATGTGTGGAATTTCAGTATGACTCAAGTAATATAAAAGGCATGTGCTTTAGGTATGGGAAGGTACTCCTGTTAGTGCTGTACAAAGCATGGGATAAATAGTTGATATGTAAGCTGTTGGTCATTATACTCAGAAATTGCAGAGCTGAACTTTTAAAATGGTTCTAAAGACCTAATTTGGTGCCTGTGTTTTTATGCCCATTTACTATTAAAATACATGGGTCTTAGGGCACCTTATTTTATTTTAAATAATTGTGTAGGTGATTTGCTCCTATAATTCTTTTATTAGGCTATACATTCCTATCTCCCTCCTCTGCTATCACTTTCCCATTTTGAATTGTCACTATACCGAATACAGTTAGATTCAAATATTTAAAATATAACTTGTTATAAGGGATTGGAAAATTTTATTGTCTTCCTGTTGTTCTAACTTTAAAAACAAAAATAGTGTTTTCTTAAAATCCTGTCATAAACTGTCATTTAAAAAAGTAAATTATGTGACTCGTGGACTCATTTGAGAAGCTAGGCATGATTACTTATAAACAAGGATGGTGTTTTTTCCTGAGAAAGGGTTTTAAAGAGATAAGAGTATTCTGAAATTGTTTTCTCAGTTTTTGAGGTCTGATTTTTTTTTTTTTTTTTTTGTTCTAGTATATATCTGCCTTCTGGGGACTCATAGTTAAATTTAATTACCAAGTGGTGGTTACTGCCTCATCCAGAACTTAGATGTGAAGAAGATTAAGTCTGTATTGTAGCAAAAGGACCAAGACAGGAAATATATAGCTTTCTCTGATCTGTCCTTCACACACGTTCCAGTGAGGTTTGCTGTTTTCTCTTTTGTGAGAGTAAGGGGAATGGTTGTTAGAACAAAAACAACCAGTCTGTCTTGGATATATTTGTGTTACGAGACTTTATGTCCCAGGAGACTATAAATTTAGCATGCTGTCTGAAAGTTTCTGATACAGCTATGAGATCCAGAGCATGACAGAAATGACTGGCTTGTTACTGATGGGAGCTACCAAACAACTGAAAGTGGTAATCTCCTTGAAATATTTTAAACAAACTTTTAAATAGTGATGGGGGAATAGTTGAGCTGGAAAGAATAATGCCAAAGACAGCTTTAATGTAGTTAACAAGTCAGCTCTCAAAAAAGTTTTTGTTCCTTATCAAGTTAACAAGACTAACACCCCTCTACAATCACTGGCTCATAATATTACTCTCCCTTCTGTTTTTCCTTTCTAGTTTCTCTCTTCAGTTTGCCTTTGAGGTTTCAAGGTTCAGGGCTGCTGGATGAATGTTAGATATACAATTTGATAGCTGTTTAAAAAATTCCTTTTTCATGAATTTAAACTGCTTACTAAACAAGTCAGGCCCAGACCTGGGCAGCTGTTTTGTCTGAGTAAGGATTTCTGTTGCTGGTTTT
This sequence comes from Leptocoma aspasia, assembly GCA_013399835.1. Lineage (NCBI taxonomy): Eukaryota > Metazoa > Chordata > Aves > Passeriformes > Nectariniidae > Leptocoma > Leptocoma aspasia. Next base: position 779,455 of record VXAX01004192.1, read on the forward strand.
GCTGTTTTGAGTGTTAAGGGCAGTAATGGGGAAAGGAAGCCTGGCTCTTTAAAGGGAGAATGCCATTCAGCAGGATTCTCAATGTGTTCTACTTAAACAGAGAGCGGCTGCTTCACGAAAGAAAGATTGCACTATTTCACAATAGTCAGTTGCTGTTAGTGCTTAGCCAGCTGAATCCTAGCTTTGGGACCTTAGCTGCTTCTGTAATGTGTGGCTTTCTATAACTCATTTTTATTGGAATACTATCAGCCACTTCTGGAGCTATAGCTCTGCCCCTGCCATGATCAATACATTGCCACAAAGTATAATGAAGGAATCTGTTGGAAAACATCTGGTAGTGCAGTTTTCATCTTTCTTGCTGGTCAAATGAACAACATCCTGCTTAATGCTTTAAATTTCATCTGCCTGTTCGTGGTCACCAACAGTGCACACGTGCATACTTGAGTGAGTTAAGTGATGTTCTGGAAACTGTAGGAAAGGTTTCCTTTCCACTTGGGTCATACTGCTTCCTCTTATATTTCCATGTATCACAACAAAAACAAGCATACCTTCTGCTAAAAATGGATGTTTCCTTTATTTATGATGCGTATGGATATTCAGAGTAGGTGGTAAAGTGAGTTATTTCTGTCACTAGTGTCTCTGAATGCTCAGGATACAGTGCACTGCTGCAGTTCCTTTTCCTAAAGATTGCATAGCAGGAAGGAACATTTTGGGCCTGTGATTTTTGCCTACTCTGACTGCAGATGTAGGACTGCAGAGGTGGCGTTTGATTACGAGAGAAACCCAAGTGAGCTGATTCTTGTCCTTTTGCAACACTACTGATGTACTGAGTGTGAAAACCAGATAAATACTACAATATCATCACTTCAAGGGATTTTCCTGCATTGTTTAAAGCTGCTAAGTGAGATTTTCCTGCCTCCTTTAAAGCTCCAGATGTGTTTGTGTGTAGGAAGGAAGATATGCTGCTAAAACCTGCCATGCTCTTCCCTCAGCAGTCAAGCAACTGTCTGGAAGTCCTTGTATCTGAGTGGTAGAGAAGTCCTGAAGTTATTTCACATTAGGGGGGTCAGAAAACAGGGCTTAAGCAGTTTTGCACACCTAGCCACTCATTTTTATACATACTGTTGTGGCAGGACAGGGATTCTGACTTGCTAAAAAGGGTTTTAAAATCTAAAAACTTGTCTGTATCTTAGATGTGCACAGCTCGATATATTTTAGGGCTTGGTACAAATATATGCAGTTACTTAGATGACCTAAAGAGAAACGATGATGAGCCTTTTGGAAAGATGCAGAATAAGGGAATGATGCTCTGGGGACAGAAGTGTTGGAATTAGTTTGTTAAGATAATTAAATTATCTGTTGGGCAAATTACTTGAGACTCTTTAGAGACCAAGACTGAATTTCCATTCTGCTGGGAGCTAGAATCATCTAGTGAGGAAAGACTTAATTCTATTTTTATCTTTTACTCAATAAATACTTGACTGTAAAATTTTTGTCCACTATCCCAAATAATCTGAAACTGACTATGTGGATGTGGGAAACAAGACTGAATTTTTTAGCCCCTAGTCTGGTTAGATGGAGGGTGTGATCCACGGTGGGAAAAGTCTGAATGACAAAGGGCAGATTTTTTGTTTTTAAGAAACAGACACTACCATCTGTTAGAGTAGCTCATGTTTAGTGATCAGCAAGGGGAGTTGATTAGGGGAGTAGTTTAATTATTGAGAAAAAGGACTGGCAAAGACTGAAGAAAAGTGACTGATCTATCAGCAGGATGTATATGACTTTGGCCATGTTGTTTCAAAGCCGAGGATATGTGCATGTTTATGTTAACACTGGATCTCCTTGTCCTTGGAACGAAATTGCTTCATCAGCAGAGCCCCTTAGGGGATTGCAAGTCTACCCAAGACGTCATCCTCCTCTTATAAAGGGGAAAAACTGCCAGTTCTGGTGTCTCTGACCCCTTCCTCCCCGCTCCCTTCAACTTACGGAGCATCAGGGGGCGGACCTTACTTCTGCAAACTTCACATCTTGCTCTCCCTTGGAGTATTCATTTTTCTCCTAGCAGTAATTTGACCTTGGGCTGTTCCAACTTGCCTATAGTGAATAAGCAGAGAGCTGCATATTGAAAGACTTGAGTTTTCTCACTAGGCACAGTTTTATGATATAAGGATGAGAATGTCTTGCAAGTTTTGAATGAGATTAAAGTTGAGAGGTCCTCTTGGATTACGTTTTTTCCTTTAACGTATCTATGTCTGTATAAAGAGAGGTCTTTGAGGGCTCGTAACTGTTGAGAAAAGGATCAACATGACACTGCTGGAGCCAGAAATGCAGATGACAACACTCCAATCAGGTACCACTCCAAACATGTCCTGTGGTTAATTTCTGGTAGTAAGTCATGGTTGCTAAACTATACAGGAAGTGCTAGGAGGCTGCGTGACTTCAGATAAAGAAAAATTAGAGAACTGTGCTGATTTCATGTGCAGGTTGCAGATGGGTACTTTTTGGATCTAAGTACTGTTCAATTTAGAGCTTCATCAGAGATAAAAATACCTCTTTTTTTCCTTGTTGGTCTCCATTGTTACATTTATGTGGCTTATGAAGATTAGAAAACTCCAGTCAAAGCTAAGACTTGTTCTAAGGACTTGTCCCTCCATTTAGCTTTTGACTGATTTATGTGATTATACTGTTAATTATTTTCTGATTAAACGTATTCTTGATACTTTGTAGAGATTTTAAATTGTGTAGTTTGGGAAAAACTCTTATTTGAAACTTTGCAATATTTGTTTTATGTTTTGAAAGTCTGTTTCCTTGAGAATGACAATGATATTCTGTTTACATGATTGATTTGTAAGTACTGTGGCCTTTTGGTGGTACTGCTCTTACCCATTAGATATGTACAGGGCTGCATTTCTCACATGTAAGCCACGCTAGAATGAGAATCATCTGTTAATGGGAGCATGAGATGCTTCTGTAGGGTGTTTTTATCTGAGGCTCTAGGATATTATGTAGTCATGAAAATAAATACATATATAGATATGAATGGCCTTTTCTGTATGGATGAGAACAGGGACTGTAACCTTGGTAAGATTTGACCACAAGCTTGTAGTAGCCTGGGAGTTTGGGTTTGTGTACTCTTAATCTCTTGGGCAGCATTGTCTGAAAAGCAGCATATAGGTAATGCCAAAAGTGTGAAGACAAACTTGTTCCTGAAAGTCAAGTGCTTTTTCATTTCCTTAAGTAGTGACTGGGAAAGAGACAAGTAAAACGGTAATATCTTAGTTTAGTTTTTCCCCCAAGATTGCTGGGTTCTCTTTGGTTATTTTTGGTTTGTGGTTTTTTTTTCTTCCTGAATTGACTGTGTTAATTTCCCTAACTTAATTTTGTATGTTTTTAAAATATCTGAAGATTTTGCATGACTATAAAGATCCTGTATGATCTTTATTTTATAGTCCTGACATATTCTTTGTTGTTTAGAGAACCAAAGTATGGTTATTTTGTATCTCCTGTAGTAGATAGGAAAGACAGGCCTACATCTTATGTAGTGTTTGTCTCAATTCAGAAGAGGGTTTGTACATAATACGTCGTTCCTCTAGTTGTACTCTTGCAGTCTGTGAATTTTGTAGGTAGGGTTTAGACACTAACAAGGTGTTTGGTATTGAACAGGATGCATAAGGCAGGATAGTATCTGGTCTGGCTTTGTTGGAAAGAAAGCTCTTATGTGAAGGCCTGAAAAAAGATGTTGACTTTAACATGCTTTGTTTCTAATAAGTTTTTTAATTCCACCCCTCTGCCCCCACCCAAAGGACAGCCATGAAATTTACATTTCAGGGTTCTTGTTACTGAGTTTGGGCATTATATTCTCAGAAAAACTCACAAAATAAAGTAACACTTGTTAAAATTAGGAAAACAGCCTTTGTATTAGTATTGCTTTTTCTCAGAACTTTGTGTGGCTGTGTTTCTTGTCTCTTCCAAATTATGGTGACTCCTGAGGCTTTCATTTAATTCGGAGGGTGAGAGTTTCTCCCACTCAGGAGTACTTGTATGGAGCTTTTGCTTAAGTCCCCTGACCCTCATCCTAGATTATGCAGTGGCATTCTGTAACGTTGAGGCAATTTCCTGGCAAGCTTAGCTTACCTAATGAGGGATAGAGATTTATTGCACCTCTTCCATTGATGGCCACTCTCTTCTCTCCTGGATCAACCACTGCTGGAAAAACCTTAAGCAAGAAGCAGGCAAATGTTTACGTAAATGGATTCACAAGATTGGTGGGGAAATGGAGTGTGACAACAGGAACATGTGCATACTAAGCTTTAAAGATTTGCCTTGAATAATGGCAGTCTATTACAAGCTTCTGGATAAGGAAAACAGCTACTTGATGATGAGGCCAGTTTGTTCAGTTGTACTATTTAGAGACTTCACATGGTGGTGGTGGCTGCTCTTGTTTGGCATAGTGAGGTAGCTGTGTGTTGGGCAAACTATTTGAGACTTCAGAGGCTGAAATTGGATCTCCTGTCTGTGTAAAGCTAGGATGAGGAAATGAGGAAAATTACTTAGCTGAGGAAAGACTTAACTTCTCAAATCTTCTTGGTCCTGATGTTCACCTCCAGAAGCCCTACTGGAAAGATGGAAGGTGGAAACAGTTGTGCCAGTCAACTCCTCAAAGTTTCCAAACAGCCACTGAAGAAATAGGAGAATCTTGGCCTAAGCTGGGTAAATAAATTATCCTGGTAGAGTTTATACAGCTTGCACTCCATAGACCAAAAGTTCTTCAAGACTGCAGGTCATGAGGCTGTGCTTATTTACTGCTTGGGTATTAATGGGACTCCACTCAAGAAGCAGGAGTATCTGAAGCCATTGCTGACCCAGGACATAGTGTCTGTATTCCATGTTGGTGGGCAGGTGAAAAGCAACTCCTTTGATACTAAAGATGAGAAAACATTCTTAATGTTTTGGAGAAAGAATCGGGGGCCATTACAACTTTACTCTTCTGGGAGCAGAATAGTTTAATCAGGGAGGGACTGTTTCTTCAGAACAAAGAAGAACTGAAGCAAGAATGTATGAACAGTGAGGTGCATATTGTATTAACCAGAGAAAAATTAAACATGCCTGTCAAACTGAAAAAAAAGGAGTAAAAAACCCAATGCAAGTGGTGACAGCAGAGGAAGGAAAAAGTAAAAGTGAAAATCGAGCTGAAAAGACATTCCAAAAAAGCAGTAGTCCCAGAAAAAAATTGCAAAAATAAGACCAAAAATGTAACTGCTCTATTTGACATCTTATTGTCTAAATACTAAACTTATTTAAAGAACTGGTATTACTGATCCAATCATTGAAAAAGCAGACATACACAGTGGGGTGAAATTCTGCATTCAGTTTCAAGTGTGTAGTTTTGGAACCAGCCCTGTGCCAGTTTGTGTGTTTTCATTCTGCTGACAATGAAGCTGATGTGCAGATCTGTACCAAGCTCCCAGTAGTGGGAACTCCCTCTTTAGTGTTTTTTCTCCAAGAGTCACTTGGTCTTTTTTGCTGCCTTGACTCTCTCAGCATTTGAATAATTTGTTTTCTTTATATTTATTAGCTGATTCCAAAATCTTGCTGTTTCTTTCCCATTATCTACTTCAACCTAATCTCCCTATGTAGCCTCTTTTTTTGTTCCCTTGAAGCCTTTTTGTTATTTGTGTCATTATCTAATTATCCCATATAGAGATCTTGCAGATTCTTTTGCTGTTGGTCACTGTTCAGTCAGGATATGGACTAGTTTTTGTTGTTACCTGGCTTTGTAACAGACTGAAGGAATGAGCAAGAATATTATGTTTTCTTTTCCTTGTTTTTAATGGAGAGGCAAGAGTGTTAGATGCTCTTTTTTGGACACAATCTACAATTTAGTAACCCTTAAATGTTTTTGAACAGCCATATGAGGGACTCATGCAACTGGGGAAATCTCAGGAGCCTTGGGTGTGCTGCTCGCCTCTATATGCGAATTCTGTGTTTAAATAACAAATACAAACTTTCAAATATAATTTCACTTTCTTTTTAATTTTATTTGGTTTTGTCACAAGTTCCTTTTTACGGCTTCTAGCAGGTGGCTGGGCAGAGGTGTGCGTGCAGTACACATACAGAGGTGCAATCAGCCAGAGAGAAGCCGTAAATTTCAGATCCTTTTTTCCCAACGTTTTGCATGGATGGATAAGAGTTATGGCCTCTTCGGGTGATGTGGAGTCTAATAGTGCATTGCCAGAATTAATGGATGTTAGCACTTGGCCAAATGGCTACTTCTGTTAATGAATTCTATTTCCTTATGGTTTTGCTCTACTTAAAACCTTTGTTTACTGTTCTGGGTAGCTTTGGTTTGTTTCGGTGCACAACACTGTTGTTTGCACTGTCTTGGTATATATTGAATGTTAATAATTGTCCCATTTTAATCTTCTTTCTGTGAGTATACCGAAAAAATTAAGATTGTTCAATGTAGGGTAGTCTGTTGAATAGCATCTTTGGGTTTTGATATGTTTGTTCTGTTGACCTGCTGAAAAAAAATCTTGAAGTCTATTAGATCTCAAGGCAGGTATGCAAACCCAGAAGCAGGTGATTCTGAACTGTCAGAAGTTTGGTTTAGATGAACAAGATGGTTTTTTCCATGCATATTCAGAGAAGAAAAGAAGAGCTGTTTTGGAGTCAGCGCTGTAAATGAGCACAGAAATAATTTAGTTCTCTGTAGTGGATAGAACTTGACTTCTGTGGTCTAATTTACTTTGCATCCAACTGATTCTGAAAAAGGAACAATTCTTTCAGCTAAAAATTAGTGTCATTTTGAATCAAATGCAAAACCTCTCTCATTCTTCGGGGAGAAGTTGGATTTTTGAGCTACTTTAGCAGATTAGGGATATATTAAATTCAATTTAGGAAAAAGCATTGCTGATCTCTTCATTCTTTCATTCAAAACACAACTCCCAGGCTCTTTTTCTTCCCTCTTTACTGAAGGATTTAAGTTGAAGTGCTTTAGGGATGTCGGCTGCTAAACTGCTTTTAATGGGAAGAAAGGGGACAGACAGCTGTGTATTCTTAGAATACACTTGAAAGAGCTGAGGAGGGGACATGTTCCCCTCCTCAGCTCTTTCAGGAGTGACAAATGTCAGAGCTTCAGTTTGTGGATGGTGTTCTCATGTTTTGAATAAAGTTCAGTATTGGGTTTTAGTACATGAGGAGTGACCTTTCATTGATGCAGTAAAATGCCTTCTAACTTCATCTTGTCTTTTTCAAGCATCACTTACGAGGATTTTTTTTCCTTGCTGTTGTTTTCATTTTCTAATGAGAGATTTTTCTAGTTGTGAGGTTTTTTGCATTTTGTTTTCTTAGAATAGTAGAACTCTTTATTTTTCTTCTCTTTTCTTCCCCCCTCCCTCCAACTTGGAATTTCAAGATTGCTATGAGCTCTTGAATCAACACAATTGGGATTTTGGTTTTGGATGGAGGGTGGAGCTGAGGGGAGAACATTCCTGGCTCTATAGTTTGCATCATCACTACTTTAAAAATAGAACTTCTGATTTCTGTTTGGAATCTATGGCATTTGGAAATGGAACCTTTTGTATCTAGGTAGCAAGTTCCTGAGGAGTGTAAAGAGTTCCCTGGTTACTGGTACAGCTCCCCGAGTGTGTATATTCTGAGTAGTGATAAAATGACTCTTCACTGGCTTTTAACCAGAATCCTGCATGTGATTCAAAGACTGAACAAAGTTATGTGAGCTTCATCGTCATCATGCAGTGGGAATTCTTTCCGAAGCAGCAAATGGGATGTTCCTGAAGTCAGCTTTAAATATGGAAATTTTTGTGCTGGAGCTACAAACTGCACAAAGTTCTGGGTTGGCTGTTATAAGATGTGGAGAGAGGAGTGCACAGCTGTAAGCTGCACACTAGTGAGTTATTCCATTCATGAAAGATCTGAACATAACCTTTTGCTACCTTTTATCCCTGTGATTAACTATTGAGTAAGCAAATCACAGTTGTGGTTGTGTTAGCCAAACGAGTTAAAGGATTGTACTGAAACCAAATATATAAAGGATGCTTTTTTTTTTTGGTGTCAAGAATGACATTCTACAATAAAGAGTACTCATTAGAATAATTTAGTTGAGCCATACCTATTTCTACTGTTAAATTTAAACAAGAAACTCCTGGAAATCTCTTTAACCCTGTAGTAAGTATTTGTTGAAGCATTAAATCATCTTTTGAAAAGAGTATTTTTTTTTCCTCCATCTGCTTTGAGAATGCTCTGTTTTTTCTTTTTATACAGCAAGTGTTACCCTATAGGTTGAGAAAGAGAGAGTAAGAAAAAAAGCACTCATGCAGCTTTTTGCCCTTTTCATTCTGTGAGCTAAGATTAACTTGCAGGGGGGCACTGACAGGCTGCACTTGTTCTAAAACAGTAAAAATGTGGTAGACACAAAATGATTATTCACTTGACTGATTTATGTCATAACCCTTCTTATGGCTCCAGCTTAATTTAAAATACAGCTTCTGAGAATTCTGAGAATTTAGAGGTGTGTGTGCATTTTAACCAGTTTCCAATGTACACAGTAAGATTGTCATCATCATACTGAAATTTTTGGTATCATTCGTCAATTGTTATTAAAAACAAAACTAAAGTTTAAGATGCATGTTAAGTCATGTCAGGTTTTATATGTTGTAACTGTAATCAAAACAGTCTTCCTTTCTGTGAAATTAATGCATTATGGGCCTTGTTTAGTTGTTGTCATCATACTCTGTGAGTTACCCACTCATTTACATGATGAATATGAATCAACTTTTCTTTAGGAACATAGTTCAAATGCATTGGAAAAAAGGAGTGAAAAAGGATTACTTTATTTAGGTTCTTATTTGGGGTCTTTAGGCACAGTTGTATAGGAATCATTATTGATTATGTATATAGGCTCAGACTGCTAATTTTTATCTTTGTGGCTCAGGCAGATCATAGTCATCTTCGTGGCCTGCCACTAATTTAGGTTCTGGATTAATATCTGAACGTGTGCTATGCTGAGTCTCTCTAAACTGGTATGATGATTACACCACATTCTTTGCCTAAAGGGATGCACTGCAGACACACATCCATTCTGTCTCCCAGTTACCTGGTGACTCCTTGCTATCCAGTGTTTGCCAGATTTAAGAGATGACTAATGTTTAACAAAGTGCTCAAGTTTCCATGCCTGTGTGATAGCAGAAATTTGCATTAGTGTTTATAATCAGGATTTTTTAAAATAATGGGATCCAAGTCCAGTCAACATTTTGATTGTAGGCATTAAAGTACAATTTTTTATGTCTAAGCATCAGTGTGAATCAGTCTCTAGTGTTCTAATGTGTGTCCAGAGCTGTATAGATCAGTGGTAGGGATTATAGGTAACTGTTGAGGTTTTCGAAATGTCTCTGATGTTATGTGAAAGCTACTATAAATAAATTTTTGTATTAACCTGTTTGCTGTCTTCTTTCACCAGTCTCAAATGACTCCTGCAGCACAAAAAGCCCCTCCAAAACCAAACAAAAAAACCCGACAAAAAACCCACCCCAAAATCTGAAGTAACATACAGCTTTGTGTTGCATCTGGATTCTCCTTGCTGCTGAGCTGCTGCACCTCAGGTCAGCCTTACAGCACCCTCTGCTGTTCTGACCTTAGGGTTCTTCCAAGGAGAGACTGGCATTTCTTCCAAATTGTCTTTTTAAATGGAGAAAACTCAGCTGGTTGTCTTGAGGCAGTCTCGTTTTTCGTTTGTGGCTAAGGAAACACAAGCCCTGTGTTATGGAGGTGAAACTAGAATTTTTCTTAATAGAAGAAATATTGCCCCCCTTTCCCCTCGATTTCTTTGTCAAGAGAATTTTACTATCAAAATCAATATAGAAAACTGGTTTAATTACATTGGCACAGCTCCCTTTTGTGATTAACCTTAGTGTGGTTTAAGAATGCTGTATAATTTAGAAGTAGTTTAGAGAGGTAAGAAGTCATAAAGCAATGGAACTGGAATTACTCTTCAGGGTTGCAGAGCCCCCTCCCCTGCTGCTGCAAGTAATCCAGTCATATAGTCCCCTACATAAATTTATTGAGCACCACTTTAAAAAGTGTTAGATTTCTCATTCATACTGGACAGCTGTCCTAGAATTTCTCTCTTTGGTTAAAAGTCTTCTAGTTTTCAATATTAAATGTGTCAGTGGCTTTCAGTGCAAATAACTCCTCGTAGTTAAACTGATGCAAACCTTAATGCAAGCAATGTATTCTCCCTAGAAGAAGCTTCATCTACTTAAAATATTGTTAAAGTAGGCAAGTGCTAAAATAGTATCTGTTAATTTGACCTGCTTAATGTTTTTTTTGTATCTTTCTGCAGTGATGCTTATTTTAAATCAGATCCTCTACATAATGTTAATGATGCTTCCCAGGCATTATGCACAGCATTGGATCCCCAACAGGATATGAACCTATTTAATTATCCCATGTGAAAAGTAGGTTGAGAAATGTATTTGTAGTTCTTTGTAGTCTTCCATTTTCTTTGCCCTGATTGTTTTTTCCTCAGAAATGATCGTATCCCAAATAAAGAAGTTGTGGCTTCCAGTGAAGCACAAGCAGGCTTGATCAGTCTGTAATCATAAGTGACCCTGAGGAGATTTTTTTTCCTTTTTTTTTAATTCTGCTGGAGATACTCTGGCTGAAGCTGTTATTCTTTGTCTGTGTTTTTCAATATTTGAGATCTGGACTTTGTGTTCACTTATGTCAGCTCAAATATATGCCTTTTAAAAATATATTGAGTGGTTTTGATTTATTAAAGTTACTATGTGACATTGAAATACCACTGATGAAAAATTGCAACTCCCAAAACCTTTGGTTCAGAAAGTACCTTGAGCTTGACTTACTGCAAAACATTCCCAAAGCTTAGAGCCTTCAATGTTCTTACACTGAAAACTGAAATAAACAGAAAACACTTTTAAATATACCTTTGCTGATTTCATGTTACCTCTAAGTAAGTAAGGACAAGATCCAGATTAGTAGACTGCTTTTGGAAAAACTGCTATTGCTAATCCTATGTTGAAAATTGAGAGATTAATGAGGTTCTGGAATACGTAGTGTATGAAAAGTGGTCTCTCAGGCATGAAAATTTCAACCCATTTAAAAGTCAAAGCATCTTTTAAGTTTAAACTAGAAAGTTACTGGCAGCTTTAAATGGACCAAAAAAGAACAGCAATTTTAAACAGACTTGCAGTTCTCTACAGAATTTTAAGTTTGTTTGTTTTTTAATTTATTACAATTTCTATATAGTGCACAATATACAATCTCAATTCTGTGATTTTAAAAAATTTGTTGTTCGTATGATTATTTTTCTTCTTCTCTTTGTACTGGGCTTTTGCATTATGGTGACAAAGTGGCTGCTTATAGTAAGAGACTGCTCCAGTCCTCCCAGTTTTCCTTGGAGAGAGGCAGTCACTGTTAGCTGTGGTTGTTGATTTAGTGCCTGGGAAGAGTGAGGTTTTTTTGGACCCCTTCCTCATCTCTCTCTTGCTAAGCGAGCCTGCGTCATTGAGAAATGTTTAACCTTCTGGCCCTGAAGCAGGACTGGAAACTTTGCTGCAAAATCTAGAAGCTAAAACTGGATCTTGGAAATGTTATTTATGTGAGCTACTCTTTCCTTTGATTTAATTGGGACAGGAGATTGCAGAGCTTGATTTAGAATTTTGAGTAGCAACTAATTTGGAGAGTTAGCAGGGGGGAAAATAATTTCTTTAGTGGAAAATGGTCAATAACATTTAGGAAAAGAGGAGAGAAGAGCTGGGAGCAGAAAACGGGAAAGTGTGGGAGGACTTAGTGGAGAAAAATGTCCTAAGATCATAATTCTGGCATTGTCAAGTACTTGACTTTCTAACTTGTATCAGAAGGCTGGCTGTGCATAATTTTATTCTTGTAACAGAAGTTGGTTGTGGAGAGCCAGGGGCCTAAATTGTGGTGGGAGCCTAATTTCCAGGGGGTTCATTCAATAGCAGATACTGCTTCTTGTATATGTCTTATTTTCCCAGACTGTCCATTTTTTTCCTTCTGCCTCCTCCCCCATCCTGGACCATGAGGGTTCTTCTAACACTTCTGCAGAATTTCCAGATGTCTGGCTGCCCTGCTGCAACTACGCTCCATTAACTGAGAGGGAAGACATTCAGAAATCCCAAACATTTCTGCAGCATAACCATAATAAATCTGACATATCATGAAACTGTTGTGCTTGTGCTAATTAAATATCTAGTGTGCTTGTAGAGCAAAGAGTAATCCTGATGTGCCCACAGTGTTGATTTTGTTTCACATGCTCTGGCTATCTATACATAGCACATGCCTGTATGTTTATCTTCAAGATATTCCAAACAGAAATGTGGCAGCTCTGTCTCTTGGGACCCAATATCTTTATGGTAAACTAAAATAAAGAAACTAAATTGAAACTAAAATGAAGAAGCTAGTCTCAAGGGTGAAAAAACATGAAACAGTTTAAATGATTTGTCCCAATGATTTGTCATGACCAGTGGAAGGGAGGGAAAGGGGTTGTACTTTTCTTCTGTTTTGCAGCAGCAGCAGCTCAGTGCAGCTGCTGCTTAGTCCCAGCTAGCTTGGACAATAGGACTTTCTTGTGAGGACTCTAATTCACTTTTGAAAACAAAGCCATTAAAACCCCCTCACTTTTCTGATGGATCAGTGACCCTAATTAGCTCACTGAACTTTTTTATGAAACCAAGAGCCCTCAAAAAGAAGGAATGATGAAAGCATAATGCTAGATTATTTCATCTGTCTTGGGTAATAACTCTTAAACTCTGTACTGAACAGTGAAGCTGAGGAAGCAGATAAACAGTTTGAACTCTGAAATCAAAAGAGAGAAAACTACTGAACTCTAGGTCATGGAGCCTATAAATGGTGGCAGTGGCTGGGTAGTAAGTCCAAGAGACAGAAAAGATTGGCCAGCAAAGGATAATACACAGTGCATGATAGACTCAAAATATTAAGAATTAAATTAGGAGTGAGTGATTCTTAGGAGAATATTAAAAATACGTGCATTTCCCCAATATGAGGTTTGTCATGTTAGAATTTGCTTTGATTTTACTCTGAGGTTGCTACATTATCTATGAATGGAGAAACAAGTCCCTGGAAGAAGAATGGTTACACATCTCTCACAGAATGGTTGAAGTTGGAATGTCATCTTCCCCAGCCCCCCCGCTCAAGCAGGTTCCCCTAGAGCCAGTTGCCTAGGACTGTGTTCAGATGGCTTTTGAATATCTCCATAGATGGAGACTTCACAACCTCTCTGGGCAACCTGTGCCAGTGCTCAGTTGCAGTCACAGTAAGCAAATTCTTTCCTGATGTTTGTAGGAAACCTCCTGTGCTTCAGTTTGTGACTGCTGACTCTGATCCTGTCACTGGGCACCATCTGAGAGGAGTCTGGCTCTGTGTTCTTTGTACCATTCCCTCAGGTTTTTAGATGGCTAAGATCTCTAGGATGGCCATGGCTCTCCTGTACTGGGGACCTCATAGCTTGAGCCAGCACTCCAGATGTGGCCTCATCAGGGCTGAGCAGAATAAGATCACCTCCCTTGATCTGCTGGAAACATTCCTCCTAGTGCAGCCAAGGATGCCTTCCTTAGCCTTCTTTGTCCAAAGGCACATTGCTGTCTCATGTTCAGTTTGGTGTCCAGTGGGATCCCCAGGCCCTTTTCTGCCAAACTGCTTTGCAGTCCCTTAGCCCCCAGTGTGTGCTGGTGCACCCTCTGGGCCCAGCCAGTCAGTTTTTAGTCCACCTCAGTCTCCTCATCTGACTCAGACTTCATCAGCTTCTCTGTGAGGGTCTCACAGGAGGCAGTGTCAAAGCCTCACTGAGTCAGGGCAGAGAGTATCCACTGCTCTCCTCTCTTACACCAGGTCTGCCTCTCCACACTGTAGCTAAAACCTAAAGACAGATTTGCTGTTCTGCTCAGGGAAAAATACTTTCTGATAGGAGAGAATTGTGAGTTCATAGTCAGTTCTGGCCTTACTATAGCATAGTTGCTGAAAGTCTGTTCTGTTAAAATTGGTTTTGTTCTAAAGAGTTAGCTCCTAAGTGACTTCTGTTAAGCCAGCTGTTAGATGTACTAGTAGCAAGCAGCCAAGTCCTGCCAGATGATAACAACTGGCAGCCATATAAAAACCATAACTTTTTCCTTTGCATGTTTGTCTATTCCATTAGGTCCTCCACCTGTTTGCTTTTGTGCAGTCCCACCTTAATGATCCCTCTCTTGTTTCTGGATTCATAAAATAGATTTGGTAGCCAAGGAAGGGAAGATGCATGGACTTCCAATTCCAGTTCTGACACACAGACTCTGTGTTGTATGTAAATCTCTCTACTTGTTTTAAGCTAGTTTATCCAACCAAAATGTTTTTAATAGATTTGAATTGATTAAAATCCATAAATGTGAGGTTCTGACTGATACGTTCTGGTAACTTATACCAAAGCAAGAAAGGTAGATCTTAAAGGTGTGTGAGGCAGCTAATGAAAAATTGTGACTGAAGAGACTTCTCTGCATATTGTTTCAGGTGAACTTACAGATTTAGGAGGAGGCAAGCAGAACAGAAAGCTCATGTCTGAATCAGAACATCATGTTGCAAGCACATTTATCTTTACAGGTATAAAAACTTAGGCTACATGCCTTCCTATGCTTTTAGGCCAGTTGGTGATTAAAACTCCTAAGATTTGGCAGGTTTTGCTGGGAAGAGGATACACCCTCGCAGCTACTTGCCTTTTTTCTTTGCTTTCATGACTGACATTAACAGAAATCTTGAACACGAGAAATAATTTATTTTAAAAGTAATCATGCTCCTTGCAAAGGAGGCCTGTATCTTTGCCCCCCCTCCTTTTAGATATAGGAAAGTAAACCTGTGGTTTGGCTGATGCAGAATAGGATTCACTTAAAAATGTTGTCTACGGAGAGGAAATGGTAGTACTGTCAAGGCTGCATCTTCCTACAGTGATAGGGAAGTGGGTCTCATGAAAGCATTAAAGGACTTCTTCCACCGTAGCATGACAAGAATATTTTTCTGCTAATCAAAAGCTAATTTAGCAGCATCCAGGTAAAAACTATCCCAAATCTAGTCTAAAATTCTCCCTTGTTTGAGATTCGTGCTTTATGTTTCATGTAAGGTCTGAAAGGTCTGCATGTGTGGAGGGGGGATGAATCCATATAAGACCCTGGAAGTTCTTTTCAGGATCAGTGTGTCCATATCATGAGTTTTACCATATCATGGTTGTGTGCCTTGACATTGTCTCAGGCTCATTTTATGTTGTAGCTATAGATTAAAACTCAAACACACTATACATTTTTATATTGGAAGCAAATTCAGTTGTTGCAGCCACCATGAGAGCTTGAGATTTGCATAGATATATCCAGGGAATAGCTGAATTTCAGCACTAAAGGAGGAGTTTGAACATTTGATGTTGGAGGTGATTTATAGATTTTTGGCTATGCAAGAACTGAATTTTACATTCTAAAGAGAAATTTATTTCCTATTTCAAATAATACTGACAATAGCAGTTTTCTACTGTGAGGTGAGATGAGCATCCATGACAAGGGAAAAGGAGGCCACTGCTTTTAGTGGCAGCTGTCCACTGAATTGGTTTAGAGGTATCATAAAACTTGGTCTCCTACTTTACCTCAACCAAGCCTCCACTACTACCTGATTGTGACAAAGGACTTGAACCACTTTTAGAGAAAAAGTTGAGTGGAAAAAAACCCATGTCTAAAATGATTAGGGTTGGCTACTAAATTTTTAAATGAATGGGATGGTTTATTGTCTTTTTAGAATTATACTTCCATTAGTGCAGTTTTTTCAAGTTGTGAAGAAATCTTCTGCAACCATAAAGGGAAGATAACGTTTAATAACAATCTAGATTCTGAGATTGCAATTCTGTGTCAGATTAACCAAGAATAATGGTCACATTAAGCCTCAACAGTGTTGTTGCTGCCCATGTAACCAATGTGTGTGGAGAAGGAAGTAGCTTTCTGGGCAAAAGTCACAATCCTATAATGAAGTATATTACCTAGTAGCAATTCTGCTAGTATAAACTGAGAAGTAAATGAAGGGTTTGCTAATCCTTCCACAAGCAGTGTGTGAACACAGAGTACAGCCTGGCTGTTTCCCCTCTTGTTTAGGTACTTTAAAAATAGACTGCATTTTCCAGGTATTTGCAGGTAACCCTCTTGTGCAATAAGTAGGAGGGTTTCATAGAGAAGAAACCTTTTATTGCTGGACATTTAAAGGATGTGGGAGAGAGAAGTGCAGGATGGCTTTTGCTCAACAACCACAGGAATTAGTGACATAACTTCTCAAACTCCTAGACATGCCTTAATATGAGGGGAAGGGTATCTTCCTCCTGTCCTTTCCCAGTTACTCCCTCCTAAAAACAATTTGCTGTTTTAAAACACATTCAAATTGCTTCCTTTTCCACTTTATCCTGCTCACTCATCCCCTTGGTCTGGCAGCCAGAACTTCCTCTGTTTTTCTGCTCTTGAGAGCAAAACCAAACGTTTTGGACTTTGCTGTTTTCACTTGTTCATAGTGGTTTAAATTAAAGTCTGGTATATCTGTAAGAGGAAATGTTTTGGAATGTTTTGAAAAGTCTTGTGCTCAGCATTCTCCACTGGACACAGTCTATATATACTCACATGTCAGTGCCTTTCACTTAAGAGTTGGATTCGATGCTCCTTGTGGGTCCCTTCCAACTCAGTATTCTCTGTGATTCTGTGTGTGTGATTCCTGCAACCTCTGAGTGTTCCTGCCTGTGGGCAGTGGTTGGGGTGGGGAAATGCACATCTGCACCTGTGTGAGCACATCTGCCTACCCCTGGAGAAGTTGAAGTTATTTGGGGATCATGTGGGTGAATTAGCAGATTAACTGTAGGCAGGAGGGCTGATAAGAACAATTTTAACTTGAAGCTTGAGTGACTGTGTCTGGCTTGAAACATCTGACTCTTTTTTAACAAGTAAACTGTTGCTCTTGGGTAAGAGCAAGGAACTGTTACTTTCTTTGGTCTGAGTAATTATTTTAGAGCAAGATGGGTAATAGGTGAACTAAAGGAATACATGGAATTCTGTTGTGGTTCCAGCTGGAACAGCTCTCAGTTAAGGCCCTCCATGGGAGATACGCACCCCACATTTGAGATGTGGTTCTTGATGTGTGAGCTCTCACTGTGAAGCTCGTTGGCTTAGCCAAGGTAATTTGAGCTAATCTTTCTAACTTTACACTGGAACAGAGTGAGAGCATTCATACAAGCAGTTCTGGGGGCTCACAATGGGGTGGTAACTTGAAGAAGGGCTAGTAACTTTGAACTATAAAGAGGTATGCAACAGTGTTTGCATCTAACCAAAATTTATCAACCAAAATGGTAAAAATAACAAATAAGATGTGCTTGGATATGTGTTTTTAATTTCTTTGATTGTTTTTGTTGGGCTTATATGCACAGTAGGCTGTAGTTGTTTGGGAACTGGTTATAAAACTTGTTTCTCTTAATCCCTCTGCTTTTGTTCTGCCCTCTACTGTGAAGTTTTCTGTCATGGACAGAGTCCTTCCACTGCTTTGGTCAGAGAAATCCACCATTTTTTCTTCTCTGGGCTGGGAGGTGGTGTTGCCTATCTTTCCTTGGACAACACCTTTTTGCAGTCAAGGAGTGTATATGCAGCTTCTTAGAGCACAGAATTGACAGAACTGCTGTCAGTGATTTTCTGAAGAAAATCCAACTAAATTAACCAAATTGTCTTTAAAAATTGCACCATTTTCTTTGGCTGCATAGGTGACACCTTCTGAGCAGATGTTAGCCTCACATGTAGTAGTATCAGGAGCATGTGCTGCACAGTGCTTTTGTTTGTACATGGTGTAGAGTATTACAGACCTCTGCACCATTTCCTTCTCTTTATCACACCCAGTTTGCTCAGTGCAGTGGGTCCTGGAGGGAGGAAGGAGGAGAGGCATGGTCCATAAATTAACCAACATCTTTGCTTCCCTTCCCTTCCCTTCCCTTCCCTTCCCTTCCCTTCCCTTCCCTTCCCTTCCCTTCCCTTCCCTTCCCT
>VXAX01004192.1:797835-880611 GCA_013399835.1 Leptocoma aspasia
GCCCTTGTAGCAATATTTCTGGAGTCTCTTTGCAATACTGACATCTGACTTCCTGATCTGAGGAGGGAAGAGGTGGGAAAATCAAAACTTTTGGCTTTGTTGTGCCGCTCTTTGCTCCTCAGGTCTGCAGAGCCTGGGAGAGAGGCAGGGCTGAGTTACTCAGTGTTGGCAGAGGGGGATGGGATTGCTGCTGCTGCCTTTCCACACCTCACTTACCATGTTGACTTGCCTTGCTGGTTGGAAACTGCTTATCTATGGAGTTAATCAAATGCAGATCAGAGTTGCATTCCTTGGGCTCAACTGATTCTTCTTGGTCCAGTGTTTTGCAGATAGGGATCAGGATTTCATGTGCTTTGTGTTTTCAGGGAAAGGCAAACTGACATCTTGGCTGAATCCCAAGGAATGGAGTGGGTGGCAGAGTTTATATATGGGCTGGGGGTTGATTTGGCTCTAGCTGCTGTGTAAAGTTCACTTTGACAGCTGAAAGATGCAGAGAGAAGCACTTTCAGAATTAGAGACAGTGAGGTAATGAGAAAGTGACATAGGAAAGGANTCGCCTTGACATCATCTGATAGGTTTTCCACCCTGTGCAGCAGCTATTTTTGTGCTTTCAACTCACAGTAATTACAGCTCAATGACAGCCAACTTGCCAAAAGCAGGGGTGGTGGTATATCCCAGAGTGGGTTGGAGGACTGTAGAGCTGCTCAAAAGCTACAACAAAAGTCCAGATTCCCAGGCATGATTCCTGCTGCTGTGACCTATTTTTACATCTGCATGGTGGTTTAGCTTTGGCTACCTGTCATGTCTAGGAGTTTTCTGAATGCTGAATGGCAGCTCTAGCTGTCACCAGCTGGTTGAAAACATAAGAGTAGGTAAGTTTCAGCCTCTTCCTGAGAACTGGAGAAGCAAAAATGTACGGTGCTCCCAGCCTTGCTTTTCTTCCTCTTCCTAAAGGTCATTGTTGGTGGGAGGCACTGTTGGTGGATCCTGGGAATATCCACAGCAAACTCACATTACATAGGTGTGATCCCTAGCTGAGAAATAAGCAACACAAGTGTCAGTGTGCAGCCTGTATTTATTTTGAAGTATTAAAATGAACCGATTTGTAAGACATCAGAGCTTCACAGTGACGTAGTGCAGCATTCTGTTATTTTCCCAGCTCTTGTCTGCTTGCTAGAAATCTCAGACAGATCTTCAAATGTAGTGGGCTCGTACTTCTTTCTTAGGATTCATCTGGCTTAGACCTTGGCTGAGATCTCTCATGTTGCCTGAGTGAGCATATTTTGCAGCTGTTTGCAAGTTTTTAGCAGTACATTGTTTATATTTCATCACTAAATTAAGTGCACGCAGATCATTGCAGGCTTTGTGTCCTGTGAGAACATTATTACTGGGGGAAGGAGGAGAACCTGCATTGAGCTGCAGAGAGGACTGGAGGTGAAAGGGGGAGAAAAATGCACATTTGAAGGTGGTGATGGAGGTTATGAACACATTTTCTATCTGCTTAATAATTTGAATTTAAAAGTGCAGTATTTTTGGGGGAAAAGAAACTAAAGATGCAGTTTTGTGTTACAGCTGAACTCATCCAAGGTCTGCCCTGTGTCAAGATTGATGTGGCCCCTCTCTCCCTTCCCTTGGCTTTTGGAGATAGAAAGATACAAGAAATTAAGTCATTAAAATTTGTGTGTATTTGAGGTACCACTACCTGCTCACTGCTTTGAGTAGTGAGTAGGCAGTGGTACCTCAAATGCAAGTGTTGCATTCCATGCCCACCAGGCCTCAGAAGGAGCAGCAGTATCTGTGCAAGCCGTGTGTGCACCTGATGCAGCGTCCTGAGGAAGAATACATCCCCACATGCTGCATGTCATTTCACACTTGAAAGTCAAAGGATCAGTTGATGTCTCATGGATAGATTATGAAAATTGGGCCTGATGTTTTTCAGATGAGAAATCTGTGGCAAATACTTAGGTCCCCTTGGTAAAGGTGATTGTTTTGCCAACAGCACTTCCGCCAGTTCCAGGGTAAAAGTTGTGCAAGATGCTGAATGTTGGGCGTGCATTAGTGGGATTGATCCTACTTTTCTGGAGTGGTTAAGCAACTGAAACTGTTGTTGGAATCCTACCTCTGCTGTGAAATGAGTTTTCCAGTCTACCCTGCTGATTTCCAGAGTAACTGTCAAAGTTACTTGTTCTTACAGTGCATTGCTATTTCTATCCATGTGATTGCTGATCAGACTTTCAGATCTCTTACCAGTATATCAGGATCCAGTAAAACAAATTAAGCTTAATGTTTATAAACAAGTGTCAGTGTTTTGTACAAGAGTGGTTGCTCTTGGCCTTTACTTACCTCTTAGCATCCATGTTTTGCAAGGAGAAAACCCACAAGTACTTGCTGGTGTGTTGAAGGTATCCTCCAATCTAGGCCCTTTGGAGTTTATCTTCTTACAGCATGGGGGACATTATCCATGGCCTCTTTGGAGTGCTCTGGCCCAGATAATTTGGATAATTACTCCTCCTTTAGAACACTAAATAATGCTGTGGGACAAATTTGATAATGTTAGACAAAATTTTAGAATATCTTCCTCAGCAGATAAAAGATTTACCTAACTACCATTGAGCCAGTCAAGTGTTTTTCTATCCAAGCTGTTTTCTGCGTAGGAAAAAAGAAAGGTGTGTCTGTGTACATATCTGCAGCTCTGCAATAATACATTGAAAGGATCAGATCATCATCAGTTCTTAAAATTTTCTTCATCAGAACTTGGACAACATCTTAGGGCTGTTTTGGCAATACCTGGGTATTGGCAGGTTTGCTGGGTCAGCAGCTAGCTCATGTTTCTCAGGTTTTGTATGCTGTAGTGACTTGCTAGCTTGGAGGCCCTGGCTGGCAGAGTAATAGTGGGTTCTGACCTCTGTAGCTGAATCTTGTCATTTTTACCATCCAGATGGTGTGTTGCTTGCCAGGAAAAGTAGAACTGGGTCTGGCACTGGAAAATTGTTCTTTAGTTATTACAGGTATGGGACCTCTCTGCACAGAGTATCAGGCCTGACTCAATGTGCAGTTTTGTGTTGCTGCTGAAAGGGGAGATCTGGACAATGTGTTTCTTTATCTTCTCCTTCATCCTGTCTTTAGAGCCCTTGTGGTGTGCTGGGTCTGTTTCCCAAGGCAGCTCTCCACAGTGCAGTGACTGCTAATGCTCATGCAAAAACAGGCTCTTCTATTTATGCAGTAATTTGACCTTACTGGCTAAAGTTCGCTGTGAGACTGAACCTTCACCTGACTTTTACAAATCCTAAAATTAAGATGAAAATTTCTGTTGAGTACATGGTGGTAAATCAGGAGTAGTGCACTTACAGAGCTTTATATTATCACCAGAGGTAGGTTTTTATACTCACGCGAAGATTGGAATTTGGATTCTTTCCTGGGTGAAGGTTGAACATTTCAAAGTAAGAAGAGTACTGTTGAAAGTACTCAGAAATGTCACTGATGCCATCTAGCATTTGGTTGAACGCTGCTTTTTCTTAGATCTTAGTTTCATTATTAGAGACATTTTTTCCCTGACTGTAATTCCAGCCTTGCTTTGTAAAATGGCTTGAATGCCTCTCAAACTGATTGGAAATGAGAAAATTTTGTCTTGATTGGGATGGGAACAGAACATGAATTGGAAGCTGTTCCTGTAGTGTTTAGAGTATTCATCTTTTTATTTTTGTAATGTCCGTGTGGTTATCTTTGTTTCAGGTATGTAAGATGATACTGATTACTAGTCATCTTTTTTTTTTTTTCACCCCAGACTTTATTGCACTTCTTTTGATTCATGCTTAGCAAAATTAAAAACCAACATAGCTACCAGCTATACTGGTGAGAGTACCTCCTGGTTATTGATCAGATGGAACGTGTACTTTCCCTGGCCACTTCCAGTACCATGCTGGGCAGTGTGTATAACCAAAATTTGTCAGCCATGTGGCATCTGTTCATGATGCACATGAAATAAGCTCAAGATGAGGTGGCTGCCCCCATGCAAGCACAGATTCTGAAGTTCTAGTGCTTGCAGTAGAGGGTTATAGATTTGGGGCTGCAGATTATCTTCAGGTAGGTGTTTCTCCTGGGTTGGGAGAAAGATTTAAGGGAAGAAGGGATGAGAATATGTGCTTGCACAGAAGTAGGCTGCTGTTACCTGTGTATGGTCTCAGGGCAAATGCATATGAAGACTGTTTCTTGGCTTATCAGTTTAGCTTTCTCCACAGCTAATACTCTTTTTTCTAAGGGTTTAAGCAAGAAGGGAGAAAAAGCATTTGTTTTCTGCACTCAGGGCAGGGGTGTTCTCAGAGCTGTGTGTGCAGCATGCTTACAGTCGGGAGATGCAGGGGGAGAGAGAGTTCTGCTCAATCACATGATATTGCCTGTCTGGCAGGTGTCTGCAGTGTGAGTAGAGGAACCAACTGTTCACTATTTTGGGTGAATGAGGTTGGCTGTTACTGCAAGTGGCCCCACAAAGAAGTCCACGCATCTGTTGATAAGCAGTGCTCTGCATACTGGGTGCCCGAATGCTTATAGCTGCTTGCTGAAACACTGAAGCTTCTGTCTGAGCTTTGAGATCGTAGGAAGAAAAATTTTGCCAGGAGCCTTGCTGGTTTTTAATATTTAGATGTTGGCTGTCAGCGTTTGTCTGTGCCTACAGAACCTCTCTGTTCTGATGCAAGCACAGCCTTGGAATCTAGCAGTAAACTGATTTTTTTTCTGCTCTACCACTTGGTGCAGTGACCGAAACGTGGTAGAGAGGGATTGCAGTTGGGTCTCTTGGGAGGATTAAGCACCCCTTCCACTGGCCTGGACGCCTCCCGTGGTACAGAATCTGCCTTCAGGTCCAGGGATTTCCTCTAATATGTTGGATAAAGCCAAGACACTCCAGCCTGCCTATGTTGGGATTGTGCCGCTTGCAGAGACTGTGGCAAAGCAAGGGAAGAGCTGTTCAAGCACATATCAGGATTCATACCACAGCTTACGAGAAGGTTAGCAGGCTCTGCTCTCTCTGTTGTAGGCACTGTATAATTCATTTGTGGGGGGTTTATTTTGTTTTGTTTTGTTGTGTTTTTTTCCCCTCTTGCATATTGAATCTGCCTGTTTTTTGCTTTCTGGGCAATAGTCCAGATTTTGGGTTTCCCACTGACTCCTGTGACCTCTTGTCCCTGAGGGCGCTCAAGCATGTCACTCGACAAGCCTGGAGCTGTGTATGTAGTGACTTGCAGTGCTGGGACCTTGAGACAATTTCACTTGCATTTGGAAGTTTTGGTTTCAAACTTAAAGTTTATTCTTCTCCCCTATGTCTGTAGGCCTCTTGTGAACAATATTTTAAGGCTGTTTCATTAAAGGTGTAAAGGCTTGTTCTGGAGTGGCAGCTCTGCCTTGAAGAAGATAAGAGTACCATGTTTTAAGTTTCTCTATGTTCTTGTTTTGAGAGTGTGCAAGGAGTGTTGTGTATATATCTAAATGTGATTTTGTTTTAGTTGATGGTATTCTGCAAATATGTGTGATTTTTTAAATGAGGATTTAACAATTCTGAAAGATTATGTAGACAGAGAGAGGTCAGATTCCAGGGAGTGATATCTAGAAGGAAAGAAGAGGATCTGGAGGGATTGAGAAAGATTGAGAAGATGAAAACAGGCAGTGATCCATTCATAGTGCACAGCATAATGAATAGCAACAAACAGGAACTGGGAAAAGATTACAGAGAAGAATGGGAGAACATCACAAAAAGCCGGTGGCAAGCAGCAAGATTTATGTTTTATCAGAAATACTGGATCTGTCTAGATCCAGTGAAATTTTAGTAGGAACTTGCAGAAGGGAGCAATGATCTGGAGTATAGTGGCCTCAGAATAAGGTGATGACTGATTTTAGGAGTGAGTAATGTCATCTGAAAAGAGGGGAAAATAACTTTCTGACATTTTGGACAGCAAAGCAAGATAAAGGAGGGGTAGGCATTGAGGACAAGAATCCAGATAGAATAAGCCATGTTTGTTGCATAAAGATGGCCAGTGTGCAGAAGAGGATTTTAGCAAGTTCATTTAGAGGGTTTTTCTCTGATATGTAGTCTAGGCCTGCTGGAGCTGTCAAACAAAACGGTTAGCTTTCTGCCCCCAGTTGTCACTCCCCCTACCAAGCCTATTTAACATCTATCAAGAGCTAGCTTGTTGTTAATTTTTAAAAATATTACTATTTTTGTTGCGTGTTTTCATTGGAATCTTCTTTGTTGAAAAAATATGGAGAAGGAAAAGAAAACTGAAGCCACAGTCCTCAAATTCAAGTTCAGGAGTTATAAATCCATTAGTATAGGCAGTGTTCCCAGATTTCTTTATCTGCTTTGGAGACATAGAGCTGCAGCACATCAATCTTCAGAGGAAAAAAACAACCCAAAATTTAAAAAAGCCAGAACTTGCATCTGTCCTGTATTTGCAAGCATTGGTTTTCACAGAAGGTGAGCACTTTGCATTTGGGTGTGCCAGGATACATCTTTCATCCAGTCACTAAATACCACAAGCTGTACAGTGGGATAACATGTACAACAAGGAAAAAGCAATTCTGCCTTGCTTTGATCAATATAAAAAGGTTTGTTGCTGTCTCAAGTTGAAGTGAATTAAGGCCATTGAAATCTTGTATAATTCTGGTTATTGGAAAAGCTGTATTGACTCTGCAAAGTCCAGCAATACCATCAGCCTACCCCATGGCTAATTCATGATGCTCTAATGTCACATGGGATAAGGAAAGCTGCTTTCCACCAGCTACCAAATGAAGGTTAGGAAAGAGAAATAAATGCTGCCAGTTTCTTTCCTGTCAGATGAAGAAAATAATAACCCTTTAGCTTTGCTGCTGCTCCATTCAAGTCTCCTGCAGTCTCAGGATGCCTGTTGTATTTATTCTGTAGCACGTGCTGTATTTTACAGAGCCAATTCTTACGGCCAGCGGAGGAACAGATGCACCCATGTGTAAAACCCTTATGGAAGTCCAGAATTAGCATTGAGCTGAGACTAATGACTGTTGTGCCTTAGTTTTTGGTCCCCCTAAAAATGGGACAGCTTATTTTTGTTGTTACTAAGACAGAAAATTCATGCATTTCTCTTCCCCACTCTTAAGAAAACTGGGCAAATAAGGGCTGTCTATACTAATGCTGACAATGCTCATCTGTTTTCTTAATGATTCTCATGAGAAGCAGCTATCTGGAATAGTCTACATCTTGCTTCCTGATTTCTGGAAAACAGATGTCTCCTAAATCTGATTTATTTCTTTTTTTTTTTTTTTTGAATTAAGACTTGACATTGAAGTTTGGGAACTGGTGATCTTTCTACACAGAAATGGATTTGACATGCAGAAGTCAAAGAACTTAAGCTTGTATTTTTCAAAGTATGTGTTAGGGAAGTTATTTGCAAAATTCCTAGAATTCAGGAATCCATAAACATGTTTTCTATTCAAGAATGCCTTGGAATGATTTAGTCTTCAAATACTAGAGCCCAGTTTGCGGTTCCTAGATCAGTTAACAAACGGTATGGTAGCCCCTCATGAGAGAGATGAAGAGGGAATTGCAGAAAGCTGCTCAAAACCCAGTTAGCATTCACATGAGTTTAGCTTAGAATTAAGTACTTCCAAAACTAAATTCCAACTTTTCCACTTCTGTGCTACATCTTTAATTAGTTGCTCTTAAACTAAACACTTTTTTTTTTTTTTTTGGCAAGTCCTCCCTTCAAAAACATTGTGTGACTGGGGCCTGACAGTGAAACTCACCTGTCTTTTTCCAAGATTTGTATCTCAGGGCCCAGACACAGGAACAAGTTCCTGCATGCCATCTGATCTGCACGAACTGTGTGCACATTCTTGGTCCACAGCAAATGGGAGGTAATTTGAGTTAGCTTAGCCTTTGATTAAACTATTAATATCTGTTCAGTGCTTTGAAGGGATCAGGAGTCGTGCAAGTGCTTGTTAGCATTTAGCTTTTTTCAGGAGTAATCTAGACCTTATTGTCATTACACCTGCAGCACCTGAAGGTCCAGCTGGCCCTGGCCCCACCTCATCCAGGAGGGGTCAGGAAACCTGCATGAGTAGACTTGGAAGCTCTCAGTCCCAAGGAGATCCCCAGCAAGAGGGCAGCCCCTGAGCCCAAGGCATCTCACAGGAATGCAGGGTGACATATTTCTGTAAAGGGTGATCTGTGTCTTCCTGCTTCAGAGTGGACCTGAAGTTGCTGTGAGGAGATGTGTGAGTGATGCAAATTCATGGATAAGCAGTGTCAGAAACCAGTCGCAAAACACACAGATGCCTTTCTGAATTATGGCCTGATGCATCCCGCTGTTTGGAATTATTTATGCAAATAGTGAGCATTCAACACAGAAAATGTGTTGAATGTACAGGGAGCTGATCTGCTCTGGCATTTCTTATGGCAGATCCAGAGGCACACCAGACTCCCTGTATCCTCTTGCTGCAATCACAGCCTGTGACTATGCTTAAAAATAAGAGTTGCAGTGAAGGTAAGATAATTATATATTTATGTGAAGTGGCTTGAAGTTGACTGTCAATTTAAATTTATTTTTGCTTAATAGCCAGTGTGCCTCATTTAACTGTGAGGACTAGAGGTGTTTCAGGGTATTGGTTAACTCTGTGACATGAGTGGGAAGCTTGGGGAAAGGGTTAACACTGAATGACCAGGGTTTTTGTAAGTTAGTTGTTATCAGTGGAAGAGGAGTCATAGCATTATCCCTGGAGCTGAATTCACATGTTTTTTCAGTCCTGATGCTCTAATATGTTTTTTATTTTTTTGGATATGACATGTTTTCCCCTCTTGCAGTTTACTAAACTATTCCTGTCAGTGTAATGATCCCCAGCTGTTGCTTTAGCCCTAGCTATTTTCATTCTGGGAATGGGAAGAGAGGGAGGAGAGGGACAGAGGCTAACTTGTTTACCCCACACTGTGATCTACTTAATTTGTCAAAAATGGCTATTACAAGGCTTTCTGTAGTGCAAAGTAATACTAAAAGGAAAGAGTTGCAGACTTGGACCTGCAAGAGTAAGGAGATGGAAGGACTTAACACATGCAGAAAACAAAAGAGAGTAGAAAGTGCGTGTGGTGCGATGAGTACAGCTGTCAGTAGCATTTATGCAGGCAATGCTTTGAACTGGTAGTGATACCAAGTAAAATTTCCAGTAAGTACTTTCCTGCCTGTCAACTGAATTTTCTTCACAGTGGAACTGAGCTTCATATTCAGTGGCAGTGGTGCTGAGGTACTGCTAATCCCAGCAAATGGGATTCATATTAATAAAGCTTGAAAACACTTGTGTGGCTTTCAGATTATTGATTTTTTCATAATTATCTGTTGTTTCTTTTTTCAAGAAAACGTCTCTATTTATACATTTAAGCAGCAAATGACTGCTGGTTAGACTTTGCAGGCGCTGTTGAAAAGCAGCTGCTTTTTTTGAAAATGGAACCATGATATTGAAACTCAAACTGCTTTCTCTGCATCCAGAAAAAAACTTCTGGAGTCCTTGCCTGAAGACAAGGGTCAGTGACAGCAGTGGGTTTTCCTTCTGCTTTTGGATCCATTTCAGGCTGCTTGTGTAAATCTTATCTTGGTAGTTTTATCATCCACAAGATCTGTCAGTAGTCACCTCTGATTTTTCATCATGCAGTCACACCTGCAAGTCATTGATCAACAGCTTAGTGAATATCTATACCAAAAATAAGTGCCCGCTTAGGTCTTTCATTTCGTGCCCCAACTCCCATATCTCCAGTCTTTTCTGAGCATTGAATTACTGATTTTGTCACCTGCTGCATCAATAAATTTCAATCCAAAATGTAGAAGCAGCACATTTTTTGGCAAGAACCTCTTCAACCTATGGTAGAAAATGGAATACGACCCCTGATGTGGCTTAGGTTCATGAAACTAAAATGTGTAGTGAGCCTGTGGGGCAATTTGTGCTGCTTTTTCTTGCAGGAGGCTCTGCAGGATACATAATCTGCCCAAGGGCATTAACATGCAGCAGAATTCATAGTTTCTTTCTTTTACTTGGGCTACAAAAAGTAGATATAATGTTTTTCCTCAGCACTATGTAATATTTACTAACCTGGTATCTCTTCAAACTAAGAGCAGACCTGCAGTAGCTGAAATACGTTGCAATGTGGTGGTTGCTAAGAAGAACTACAAAATTTTTTTTGCTCATTGGTGTATTCAGGAGAGATGAGATGGATGGAAGAACTGTGTAGGTGGTCTTCTGTCAGAGTTTATTGTGCAAATAATATAATATTCTTTCATGTGAACAAAGGTTTGAACTTTCCACCCTGCAGTTTTGCCATCTAAAGTTACATTGGCCTGATGCAGCTAACAAGAAACGTGAAAGAAGTTGGTGATAAGGAAGAGGATATATTGCTTTGGGACACAAATTCTTTGCAAAATTGACTGTGAAAATTGGTGAAATCCAGGCTTTCATGACAATCTTACTTTAAAACCGGCTTTCAGAAATAAACAGCTGTAGAGAGAATTTTTTGTAAAAATACAGCTTTTTGAGAGTTTTCAGTGGAAGTGCCTATGATGGACTTTTCTCCATCATAGGGACAGGAATTATCTGTTGCAGTCATACTTACAAAGACCTTGTTCTGTGATCTCTGTCCCCAAAGGCAGCTCAAAGGCCTGTCACCATTCTGAGGGTGTTTCCCATAACAACTGCTGTACCAGCTGACACATTTAACATCTTTTTGGTAGCCTTCCTCACTGGACCACTTGTCAGGCACAAACATTGTGCTGCCCAGCTGGGTTGCTAGGGGCAGAGCTGAGTGATGCTCTCTGGGTGACAGAAGGAAGAGATCCAGTTTTGACTTTCTCTGTGTGGAGTTTCTGTAGCTTCCTGCTGCTCCATGTCTCTCTAGCAGTAAGTGCATGGAGACTATAGCTGTGGTTTTTGTAGGCATGGAATGTAGGTATGATCTTTGGTTGCCCACCTCTGCAAATCTCACAGCAGTGCTGGAAGCCAGAAGCTCCCATTGCATAAGTTGATCAATATTGCAAGCAACATGTAACCTGTCCCTGCAAATTGTTGTGTGTTCTGTTTCTTATTTTGGTGGATGTTCTGTCTACTCACTTTCACCTTCCTAAGTGTTCGTGCCTCTTTCTGTGTTACACTTAGGTGTGAAGGTCCTTCTAAGGCTGCTTGCAGCTCTTTTTCACACTGATGGCAAATTCTCCCTTTTCAGGAGCAGAGGACAACATTTTCGAAGTAGTTGCTAAACTAACAGTACCTTTGTGTCTCTCTGAGAGACTCTTTTACTGCTGCTAATAATATCTGTCACATTGACTGCAGGCAGTGTAGAGCGAGGATTGTGTCTTCAGGACTGACATGTGACAGTGAATCTTAACTACAGCTGCAAACGCTGTCCCCCGCAGCCACCTCCCTGCCTCAGTGCTGGAGGCAGTGACAGAAGGGAAACGTGTCTGCCCTTCCCTTGCTTTTGTTCAGGATGTGAGTGAAAGGCCACCTTCATTACCAGGTGGAGAGAATCTTGAAGTGTGTGTAATCTGCTGCTGCTGGCAGTCCCCTCTGTGCCCTTCAGCTGAGCCAGCAGTAACATTTTAAACATCTGCAGAATTTGTCCGCCAGTCTGAAGTCAGTGGTCATGCAGGCCATTCTGGACTGCTGGGTTTTTTTGGTTTTCTGTTACACAGAATTGTATTATTTAAATATTTATAGCTATGAAAACACATTAAGCCTTTTAGCTCAAATTGTTCAATGCTGTGGATCTTCCCTCATGGCAAAAATCACAATAGTCAGTCCTGGAGATGTGTAGTCCAACGTTTTTTTGAAAGAAACTAAATATCCATCGAGAAAGGAGGTAAAAAACTGTAGATAGATGTTGTATCATTAGTGAAAAGATTCTGAGGGACTTTGATGTGATTTTTATGTGTAATGCAAATTCTGGGGATCAGCTTCCACACTGGGCTCCTGTGGAGGAACTGATTTCTAATGTAGAATGATATGATGGCCACAGCTGAACCTTGCAACTTTTTTTACAAGTAGCAAGAGAATCCTAATAGAATTTGTACTTAAACAGTAGAGAAGGTGTCAGACTGTTGGAGTACAGTGGCCAGGATCTTTATTTGAACCTCAGATGCCATGACTGTGGTATGTGTTCTTTGCAGTCTTTGAGAAAACAGCAAAGATGTTTTTAACTATCATGAGTTAAATATGGTAATTCCTTGTAGTATCCACCTGAAATTCTTGCTAAGAGAGAATGCTAGGGCTTGGATAGAAGCTGGTGAAAGGAATGCTAACTGAATAGGGAATGCTCTAAGTCTTCATTTTGCATGTAATATGCACCTTGGACAAAACCACTTTTGTTTCATGTCTCACGAAATAACTGTCAGCACAGTGAACCAGCTGAAGCTGAGAGATGCTCAAGCTAGCTAATTTAAAATTACAAGGCCCAGCTTTCTGAGTTCCCTGTATAACTAGTTAATTATTGCTTTTAAAGAACTGCTGGTTTTGTATTTAAATTTGCATACTTCCAAGTAATTTTTTCTACTACTTATGGTAAAACACATTTGCTCTCATTTGCATTTGGTTTCAGTAAACCAAAGATCTTTAGGTGGTTAAAAATCCAAAATGGTCTTGGAAATACAGAATTATTCCATGTTTTAGTGGAAAACCCCAAAACACAGCTCATATGTCGAGGTTTCCCAGCTGTTGCCACAGAAATTCTGTGGTGTCTTGACCATTAGATTCCTGTGAAGGGAACTTTTAACCTCTATCTGTAGAGGGTGCCCTGTGGCAGAAGGAAGGCTGAATCACTGGGCCAAACCCAGTCTCTGAGAAATGTTTGAGGAAGTTTGTGATCTTGATCTGTGAGGCTGTTTGTACACTGGAGCACTCTGCTGTAGTAGAAATTGAAGTATGGGAGGTGAATTATGAAGGAAAAGTATTTGACCATATCTCTTTTGCTGCAAGGGGCATGGAAAGATTTGCTCATCAATTTTAGTGTTATAAACATATCTAATCAATCATGTGTTTTATGGATGTGTCTGGGCACTGTCTCAGTGCTTGATTTTCTTTCTGCAAAAACACATCCCTTGAACTCAGAGTTTTAAATACAGTGAAAAATTGTTCAGATTCTAACATACCTAAAAATATTTGTATTTTTTATTCTGTATAGTTTTTTGGAAAAAAAAATATAAACAACTCCCACATATCATCTTTATGGAAAATTAAATGGTTGGAGCTCTTTCTTCTTTTAGGCAGAGATACTCCTATCTTTCCAAGAAAAGAAATGAAAAGGGTTTGAACTTGTGTTTCCCTTGTGTAGCTCACCGTTTGTACTGTCACCTTAGTAGACAGCTGTAGATCTAATTGTCAGGATATATCTACCCATTCCTTCTTTTTTCTTCATTTGTCCCCATCTGCCATGTCATATTAAATTATCTGGGAGAATTTCTTTCTAGGGTCTTCTTTGCAAGCTGGTTAAGGGCAATGTTAGTTCCTCCTTGTTCATTGTTTCATGGAAAAATACAAATCACTATAGACTGTGACTCAAATTTACAAAGGGAGGTGGGAAATTCTATTTGTTTTTCCCTCCTCAAGACTTCTCTTCCAGTTAAAAATAGTAACAATGGATATATAGATGGCATCAACAAGTACTGATTACAGTTAATATTTACTGTATTATGATACCAGGGTCAATTTTAGGTAGACCTTTCCACCTAGGTATTTTGTTACAGGTCATCTTGTTGGATCATGCATGGTAGCCAGATTCCATGGATATGGATATGTGCCTAGTTACTCACATGCTTAGTTTTCAACTAGCCAGTACTACTGAGACAAAATGATTTTATAAGAATCAGTACCCTGCACAGAAAGCAAACCAACTTTTCCTGTTGACAAGCTTGTTGGGCATTTTTACATGTTGCATATCTTACTAAGTACACCATGTTACATGTATTTCAGGTGAATTTCTTAAAGTTGGGTTGTAACAGTTTCAGCAAGTGCTGAGATGGATTATAGGTGTACCAAGATTTTATGGTTAAGAGTGGGCTTCTGTGTTCAATAGAAACACTTACATACTAATAGTAACAAATGTATCTGATTTTAAAATTTTAGCATCAAAGAAGACAAAACTGGCATTGCATTAAGAAGTAGCAGTGACTAAAATGGCATTAACTCCCTCTAAATCTTAAATGTTTCATGGTAGTGGCAGGAGTTAAGTCATGAAGGAAGAAGGTGAAGGTAAATACTGTAAAATACACAGCAACTGCTGGTCTTAATTTTAAATAAACATGAAAAGAACCCTGCAAAATTCAGCATAACCTTCATGGTAATAATCAAGTTTGCATTTATTTGGAGTCATATACATGAGTAGCTCCTGTGAAATAAACACCTTCAATTGTGTGCAATATGGAGACCAAATCTCAGAAGTAACAAAGTAAACTTCTAAGACTATGAACTGGTTCTTCCTCTTCCTAGGATCTCTACATTTTACGTTCAGAGCCAATGCTGACTTGAGCCTTGGAGAACTACTAATAGGAGTAACTGTTCTGTTCTGTTTGGATCTTAGATCATGTTATGTCTTGGTAGTTGGATGGTGCTACTGATTTTGTTTTTTTTATAGTGCTGTGTCCTAACAAAACTAACATTGCTGGAAATGCTGGTTTTATCTTCTAAATACAGTTTTTAATTAACATTAATGTGATTTCTGCATTTATCAAATTTGATATTAAGCTTCAAAAATGGCCTGCTGAGGTAGCTTGTTGTTCTGTGCTCTGTGTGAGCCAGCTACCTTGTGGTAATATGAGAATGGAAATAGATTCTTTTACTTTTGACTGTGTGCTTCTGATTTCATATTCTTTGGGGACCACTTTCCTCTGTAGGTTGGGATTTTTGATTCTGCTAAATTAGCTGTGTCAAAGAATCTGTATTTGTCTGTCTCCACTAAGAGAACTACTTAATGCCTTATAACATTGACTCATTAAAAGATAATACAGTATTCCATCATCCTTTGAAAACATATTTTTAAATTTTTCCTATTTCTTATTTCTCTTCCAGTGGCATCCTCCCAAGAATAAAGAACTATTGCCCTGAACCTGGTTTTTTTTTTGTTTCTAGCCAAAACCCTTCCAGTCTTCTGGAATTCACACTTGTAGACAATGGACAGGGATATGTAAGCTGCATGCCATGACAATGATTTTATATGACCCAAGAATATTTTAAGCTGTAGAAGCTTTGAAGAGTGTGATTTTATCAAGAAGCAAGCCCTGCTTGTTCTGAGAGTGACAGTCTGTTAATTTTCTCTTTTCCTTGTCTTTTTGTGTTTTTAATTGACCAGTCACTCTTTTTTTCTGTACTTTTCAGCTGTTTTTTAAAACTGCAGGGCATTTAAGAGCCTGAAGTCTTTCAGAAGTGCTGGATGAAAAAAACTAACTCTGATGTGATATGACCCCTATTGCATCCTTGGATTATTGCTAGCACATCCACTGTGAAATATTTTGGAAGTTGTTACTTTGGAGGTGAAGAAACTGTTCTGTTTTTTAAGAATCACTTGATAGAGGGTTTTGGTCTACATCAGGCAGAATCATACTCCTGTTCTCATCTGTACAAATGTTTAATGCTTTCATGAGCTTCCTAAGAGGATAAGAAATAAGAGGTGGTTGTGAAAAAAGTTTCAAGTCCTCTATATAAGAACTGCCCTCGATGCAGTGTTCCCCAAACTGGTCCAAGACACCTTTCCATCTCAGCATGTTGCAGCAGGACGTGCTGATTTCTGCATTTCTCCGAAGAAATCTACTTTCATCACTCTCAGAACCTGCAGTACAGAACTGCTCCTGATCCCAGTTTTGTTTCTTGTTCAGGATCTGCTTCACAGACCTCCTCTTTGGGTGTAGGGAGAGTGGTCCCAATCCTACTTCTCACAGAGGGAGGACCACAGCATGAGTATAAATAAGTGGCTTTTGCCTCTAGTGTGAAAGGTGGTTGTAACAGTTGAAGAGACCAAACCAAATTTTCTTTCTATTCTTTACCCTCCCAAACTCCATTTTCCCCATCACACGGTTGCTAAGGAAGAGCGGAGGAAGCTGCCTGCATTTTAATAGCAGCTGTTGTTGCTTCAGTAGAGAAAAGACTTAGTGGAATGTGAGATAGTCTCAAACAGCAAAGAAATAAACTTCTGTTTAACTCTCCCTTTGTGCAGGCTTGCTTCAAGCCATTCTTTAAAATGCATTGAGATGAACAGAACCGTATGGCTGCTGCTTCCAACAACAGTGGATGCTTGCAAATTGTGAGGATCAACAGTATGTCTGCTGCTTCTTCTTCATCCCACAGAGGGACGTGAATTTTTGGCATCCCCTTCCCAGGGTAGCAAACTGTCATATAATCCCTGCAGTTTGGGTGTCATTTACAGTCTGCTTCACTTAAATGCTTCTCTGTTAACTGCACAGTCTGCTTAAATGCAAAGCCAGCATGTATTCCCCATCAGCGGTGGGGAATAAAATGGATTTAGTGGATTAAAATGCTGTTAGGCTCAGAAAATTGCATTTAAAAAAGGCCCAAAAAGTTTGCTTTTCTTTGTTGGTAACCCCCATTCTAGCACATTCTGTGTGGTATGGGGTATGTTGTCAACAGCACCAGAAAAATGCAGCTCTGAAGCAGAAAAAGCAATCCGCCTCAGCAATTTAAGACTGAAAATTAATTTTGACCATTTTATTCTCACTCACTGATCACAACAAACTATCACAGCTGTTTTTTTCTTACAGCTTCTTTGGGACCCTACACATAATTTGGTACACTAACAGCCCTTGGCTGCTTCTGTATAGAAAGGTGTTGCAACTGGAGTTTTACAGATGCTGCCCTTGCTGGTGAATCTAATCTGGCTTCCTGTTGAAGCATGAAAAATCTAATGCAAGACAACATTTGTTTTGTAAGCTGGCACAGCTGAAAAATGCTCGGAGACCATTTTTTGGTGTGAGGGAAAGGTTTTCTTACCACATCTCCAAGGGACTGAATTCAGTAGGATATAGCTTCCACAGAAAACAGCAGCTGGTGTGCTGCATATTCAAAAGCTGAATTTGGCATTTGCTTCTGGTCAAATGTGACTATTTAATCAGAAAGTAGGAAAAAAATTCTCTTCTTAGTGTAATTAGAAGGGCTGCTGGCCGAGTGGGAAGTGGAAAGGTGGCTTCATCCTTCAAAGCAGCAGTTACATGGCACTGTGATATTTGAGGTAGAGGCCCCAGTTCTGCACAAACAGCTGTGCTAGTTTTGTTCAGCAAATACTCTGTGTCATCAGAGTTGTCTTTTATTGTTGCATATTATAATTAAGTTGTTTGCATATGGTGTTATACAAATTGGACTGAAAAATGGGAAAGTATGTGCAGGCTGCAAATGGTGGCCTAGAGCCACATCTCCTTAGTCCATAGTCTCTGACCCTCACAAAGTAAACCTGGTCAGACCTGCTCAGTGCTAGGCCAGTGAAAATTCTCCTGAAATTCCTTTGGCACTACAGAAAGGTAGAGGTGTTGAACTAACTGGCAAGTTCCTATCCCAGCTTGTGCTGTATTAGTGCTTCCTTGTGAGTTAAGAGGATGCTGTAGCTGCTCAGTGCTTTCAAAATGGGCTCTCCAGAGGTGCTGAACAATGTACAACTAAATGAGCATTAAATTGCTTTTTACTGCCTTTACTTGCGCTTGCACTTTCCTCAATTTAGATAATGGAGTTAGGCTAATTTCACTTGTTCTTCAGTAGTTTTGCTTCCTAATCACATGGTTTATTTATTGGGTTGCAAGGATGAATTCTTCTGTCAGGCAGGCTGCTTTCACTGAATTTACAAAATTGATAAATCACATCTGTGAGCATACAACCTTTCTTTTCAATATGCAGTTTATATCTTGCACTCTCCTGTTTTGCATGGGTATCCCAGCCCGAATTCCAGGGAGTTCTGCCTCCCTCAGACCCTCTATAGGGTTTTATTTGGCTCTAGCAGCCTTCCTTCCTTCCTGATCTGCACTGCTGCTCATGCTGTCCCAGTTGTAATCCACCATATGGCTGTGCTTAATCATTACCTTGGTTGGGTGACCTTAAGTATCGCTTGGGATTCCTGGCAGGAGAGGTTTTGTAGAAATGTGAGCACAGACTCCCTTTGGCAGTAAGTCTGTATTCAATATAACATGCACAAGATCTCACCACAAGCTGCAGTTCACAACCGTGTGCTGCTTCTTGCTAGTTTTTAATGCAGAAAATTTTATTAATTTTGAATATAGGAAATGCATATTTTGAATATAGAAAATTTGAATAGGAAATGGAGAATATTTTATTAATTTATTGTCACAAACCTGTCCTGGTATATGAGACAGTCTTTGAAAAGAGATTTTAATTTTATTTTTCTGTGTTGAAATGCTGAGATGCAGAATCTGCAGTCTAGTTTCTGCAGTAGTTCTAGTTGCAGTACTAAATGCAGTGTGGTTTAGAAATAGAAGGGCAGGCATGCTGCTGCAGATTTACATGACGAGTTGCAATAAACTACTTAGCTCATCGTGGATATTTATTCTTGCTTCTGCTTACTACTGATGCACCCTTGAACTACCACCAGAGTTGTAGCTGTCCTGAAAGTGCCTCTGTGGGTGCAGGCTCTTTATATTAATTATACACTGTTAAATATGAGTATATTCATATAAAAATTCATATAAATTCATATAATTCATAAAAATTCATAAAAATTCATTATAAAAAATTCATAAGGGAGGCTGCCACCAGCTGTGAGTAGCTTGTCCTGGAATATGCCTGTGGGTTCCTTACTGAAAAAGTTTTATGCTAAGACAAACACAAAATAATAATGACATGCTGTATTTTAATACAGTATTATTTGTCATTTAATACATCTCCCACCACTGCAGTTCTCCTCTACCCTTCTTAAACTGCTGGCAGTAGTCCTCTATCCTAGCTCCCAGATTTCTCTGGAATGTTTTACTAATTCTTGGAATGGTCCATTAGTGATAGGAAAACATTGTTCAAAATTTAATTGGGAACATTTCATATTTGGGAAATAAATAAATTATGCCCAGCTTTGAGTGGGAAAATCCGACAAGCATACAAATCCCACAAAATATTGCATATAGTAGAAGGGCTATTCCAAACCACTTTGGAACTTATTTTCTAGCCAGCAGTTATACACCGCTCTTTATATGACCTGATTTATTCTTAATTTGAAAGTTAATTTACAGGTTAAGTACAGGGATAAAGGAAACAGAAGATTGTTCATTAGTGACTGAAAGACTTACACTTCAGCCTGTCTTAGAGTAGCTTTGAATTGCTCTGGTCATGCTAGACCTTTGGCTGAGCTCCATGTACAACAGCCTTGGACTGGTGCTTGGGACATCTGTTAATCTATATATAGGATTCACACACTTGCACATGTAAACAGGTGATCTCCTAAATATATGAAATGGCATTGGGAACTCCAAGTACTTAGTTAAGCCAAAATGTATTTAGGAGTGAACTGAAATAATCCTTTTTGCCCTCCTCCCTGCCACAAAAATAAGCTGTATTGGGAAAGAAAAAGTACTTTATGGTTGATTATAACTTGTGCTTAATACATATGTGTATACATTAATAAATCCCAAGAATTACTTAGTGCTTATAAAAAGGGTCATGAAAATTACTTTTTTTCTGTTCTCCAGTTTAGTTCTCTTGACATTGCTAGTTTCTTGCTGTGAAGGGACATAGGGTTTAAAAATAAAAGGTGCATATAATGGGTAGAGAAAACAGGTAGTAGATGGTAGCTAATAAAGAAATAAGGTATATTTAGAAAATTCATAAGGGAGGCTGCAGTCAGGAGGGGAATTTTAAGTCATTTGATGAAGTCACTAGCAATCTGACTGAGAGTCATTTTTAATAAATCTGGGAACAGCAGGGAGACTTCAGAAGAGCAAAAGACCAATAACATTTTGCATCACTGCTGACAAAGGGTGAGTGAGTAAAGAGTGGCTCATCTGCTGTCAGTTCCAGGAAAAAACTGTGGAAAATTTGATCAAGAATTTAGGTGGTATAAGAATAGCAGTATAATCACGCTGATCGGCTTTTCAGATTGTGAAAACAGGTCTGCTCAAATGTGATTCTGTCATTTGGATGAGTGAAATTTGGTTTGTAGGGGTTTTGTCTAGGTGCAGCAGACTTTTATAACATCTTTAACTTAGTAGCATGGTGTATTTTGGTTTTAAGAAGTATATTTGAATTTAATGAAGTACTGCTTAATTGGATTAAGAACTGGTTGTAATCAAAGAAAGCAGAAAAGTATTTCTGGTTGAGATCAGCCCGGTGCAGTCTGGAAGCACATCCAAGAAGTTGTAACGGTGTGAACAGAACAAATACTAGTGGAGGAATAAATTGTGACATTTAAAAAAAATAGTTTAGTCAAACTGAGACAGTTGAGCAAAATAAACATTAATACAGGTGACAAAACAGGTGTGCACCCAGGAGCAAAAAAATGCCAGCCACACCTGTGTGGGGGAGTTTTAGCTGAAAATCCCCAGCTGGGAGGTGAAAGGGAAATAGGAGGTGTGGTTAGAAACGGGAGGGAAGGTAGATGGTTGTAGCAAGTAAGTGGCAGAAAGGGCTAACACAGGTTACTAGATGTGTAAATAGAAGACATGAGTAATAATGAGATTATCTGCTGGGGAGATGGACTTGATGCTAAAGGTCTGTGCCTCGTACCTTTAGTAAGATGTGCTAATTTAGGGTATGGATATGTGTCCCTAAACAGCTCAGTAGGGGAAGCAATGCCATGCAGTGAGAGATTTAATGGGCTGCTCCTAATGGGGCAGAAATCACTTAGTGGCAATGTACTGTTGGAAGGATGAAGTCCAGCTCCCACCTTCAGTGCTGGCGAATACCTGGGGTCCTGGTTGTCCCACTACAGCTCCTGGCTGTGTGGTCATCCTCTTCAGCTCACCAATGCAAAAACTGGTGCCTGTTTTGACTAGGCTATGGTCTCTGTCAGTGAGTCCAGCCACCAGTCTGGGGGACATGAGAGGTGATGGGGGGAGTGAGAGATTTGACACTGTCTCTCTCAGCCAGGTGTTAGATCAAGTGCAAGATGTTAGATCAAGATTTGGGTTTTGATAACCTCAAAAGGAATCCAGCAAATGAGAAGCTGTGTGGGCAGGCCTGCTGTGAGCTGTGCTAGCCCTCACACTAGCACAGAAGTCGGAGTCAATCTCATGCTGGGTTGGGAGGAAGAGTCTGGAACTACCACTTCTGTTTGCAGTTTCACAGCCAAATGAGGAGCCTGTTCCTTCCCCTCTCTGTTCCCTCCTCCTCCTTCTGGCTCTTGGCTGATCCCACACAGAATTACCATGGTGCTCTGTACATCCTCCTCTGTTCTCTCACTTCCATATACTAAAAGAAAGTAGTTTCCTGCCCAGGATCCATATATTAAGAAATCATAGTTTGTCTTAAGAAACAGAAGAGAGGTAACTTGTTTGCACACCGTGTGCACAGAGGTATTTCCACTGGTAGGAGGTACTCCTCTCACTGTCATAAACAGTTTCAGAGAAAGGTATATCAAGAGTCAATGGACGTCGAAGCCAGAAAAATCCAAGAAGAAATTTAAATGTGATTTAAGTGACGGTGATTAGGTGCTATGGAAACAACCATAGAAAGGAAGAGATGGATCTCTTCTTTTATGCATATGAAGACCAGAACCCATACTGGAAGATGTATCTTAGTCAAATGCAAACTGCAGATAGGAGGTTGAAAGAAACAGGTAAAATGTGATGATGTCTGTAAGTAGACCAAGTGGCATCTTCTTAAATTTTTTGATCTCTACTTTAGGGAGTGTACAATACAAATTTGGATATAATGTATGAAATTAATGTACTGGACAAACAAAGTACTTAAGAAAGAAGTCATAAGGGTTATAATGAGGTTGTATAGTTAGACTGTAGAGCAGTTTTGCTCTGTAGTGGTTCCACTACATTTGTGTGGACTTTCATTATGTGGACTATAAAAAAGGCATAAGAGAAATTCAAATTAAAACAGGGGAGAAGAAATACATTGCCATTCATATAATATTTTATGTTGAGTATGCTTAGGAGTTTGGGCTTGATTGCAAATGTGATTCAATGATACTCAGGTTGTCCTATTTTGCGATGTGTGTGACTGCACATTAATGTGAATTTTTTCTTCAGTTTTGAAAGGTTGCTTTCATATGGAAGGTGTCTTTGACTGTAAGAACAATCAAGAATGTTGCTTTGATTGTATAGTTTAAAGGGAAGCTGCTGTTATAATCTAAATGTTGAAATTATTACTATTCCAGGGATTTGCACTAAAAAAAAAACCCCAGCTAATTGCATTTCACACAGGTCATGAATATGTTCTGTTATGCTAAAATAAATAGGAAAAATTCTAGTGACAAGGGGATTCCTTTTGTAGTGGAAGGACACTTCTAGATG
This sequence comes from Leptocoma aspasia, assembly GCA_013399835.1. Lineage (NCBI taxonomy): Eukaryota > Metazoa > Chordata > Aves > Passeriformes > Nectariniidae > Leptocoma > Leptocoma aspasia. The sequence goes on from VXAX01004192.1 coordinate 820,287, forward strand.
TGTCCGTGGTATTTCATTTTCATGAGATGTTTCTGAAGGTGAATTTCTGAGCTGAGGAAGGAAATCAGCCTTGTAATTTAGAGTAACGACCAACGATTTTGACATATCGTTTAATCTGCACATAGTAATTAGAGTTTTCAGGAGTCATTAGCAGCTGGGGTGTCACTCTGTGTTTATTGGAGGACTGTCAGCTGGTGTTTCTCTTTGTTTGTTTTTTAATATTAATGGTTTGGAAAGCAGTTGGTGCTCTAGAAAGAACTGAGAAACAGGCCTGGCTTTGTGGATTTTTATCACCCTGCCAAGACCCTGCGCAACTTCCTCTCCCCCTGGCTGCAGCAGCCTACGGAAACCTGACTGCTGGGGGCCACTTCTGCAATTGCAGCAGGGCAGGGCAGCAGGGTGGGAGGGAGGGCTTTTCCTTCTGCTGCTCACCAGTGTCTTGGCATCCAAAGAAGAAAACAAGATGCATTTGAAAATGTCTCTTCAGTTGTTTCTTGCACTGATGGGTTTCCTTCTCTCCCTTCTCTCTGCTGTCGTGCAGTGCTGCAGTTGAAGCTCCAGCAGCGACGCACACGGGAGGAGTTGGTGAGCCAAGGGATCATGCCGCGTAAGTACCGCTTCAGTTCTTTACCCTGGTGTTTTTGTGCATGTTTTTTGGTGGAGAATGGTTTCCCATATGATTGGAAAGGTCAGGTTCTCTGCTTCTGCATGGAAAACATCATGTGTAAGAGCCCCACCCTGTCCCACCCAGCCTGGTCCTTCTGAAGTGTTGGTACAACTTCCGATACTGAGGAAGGGAGCAATGGCTGCAAGTGTAACTGTACTGCAAAACCAGGCTTGAGTTTAATCTCAATGCACAGTCTTCTGGAGAACATACTATGTTACAAGTGCCTTTTATACTTCACCCATGCTGGTAATCACTCTTTTAACAGGCTTCCTGCCTCTGCAGTTTCTGTTCTTACAGTGCCTCAGCTCCCCAGACCTCTGAGGCACTTGTAGCTTTGTGTGTACATATTCCATAAACTGACCAAAACCGGACATTGTGTACAAGATGTTAACCAACAAGGGACTCTCTTTCATATTTGTAACTTGAAAACAGCTAGAATGAGCCCTATGGGCATCAGACATTGCCCTTCTTTCAGGGAAAGGCAAAATCTGTGCAGGCAGAGAACGTGTACTTTTCTGGGTAAACAGAGAGGACCTACCCTAAAACCAAGCTTTCACTGTCAGATTAGTGTTGGAGAAGGTATTTTTCTGTTTTGCTCCACTCCTTCCCCCAGAAATGCAAAAAAGGTGTCTGACAAATAGTTTTGTCATGCTTTGGTACCTCTGAACTAGATGACTTCCAGGTAACAATTTGAAGCAAGACCACACAGCAAATGTTTTATTTTTGAGGTCCTCTCACTTTCACGCAACAGCTGTAGTAAAATGTAGTGGATCAAGTATGTATTTTCTTCTTTCAAAAGCTTTCCTGCTGCCCTGTTTCAGAACCTTTACTTGAAGATGGTGTATTAATGAGGATTTTCTAATTTCTTCTGTTTCTGGGGTGCACACTGTAACGTGACACAGTGCTGTGACTTAGACTTTGCTGAGGGCTGAAGGTTAGACTGTCAGCTCTCTGTCTGAATGGAGAGAACCTGTCAGCAGCACTCTGTCAGCTGAAGTGGCTTGCTGGATGGCAGTAATGTTCTTTAAGAGGTTTCTGGGACCCCTGCTTAAAATTATGTTACCAAAGCAGAAAGAAAAGGTTGACCTGTCTGGATACATCATACCTGTTGTCTGGTTTTTAATCTGAGGAGCTTGTGTACAAGCTTCTACAGAATAACTTCCTTGCTTTTGGATGGAAGACTAGTGTCCCAATGACTGCCTTTTTACTAATGCTTCTCAGAAGAAAGTGTTCTTCACTTCTTTGTGGTGTACTGCTTTAGGTGGATATGTATGCAAATATTGTATTAACTTATGTTCAGTACTGGCTTTCTTCAAAGTGTGCCTGGCCAAACTTGTGATTCCTGAGAGGGGTCTGTTTTACAGGCCTTTTGAAAATGAGGCCCTTGCAAGTAATTCAAGTAAGGCATCCAGAATAATTAGTGAGTCTTAAATTTATTTAAAACATGGCCTAAATTACTAGTCTTTGCAGATTTGTGCCCTTCATTGCTTCATTTATATCTCTTACATGTGAATTTTGTGATGGACCAAAGAAAAATACTTAGTGAAATATCATTGTGAAAATACTGGCAACACATTAAAAGGTCCTTTCTGCAATGGAGAAAACCCACTTTAACACATCTGTTCTAAACATGATTTGAAATTAGTTCCTCCCAATAATGGTATCGTTTACCTATACCTGCCAACTGGAAATAACCACACATAGGGAAATGTTTAAAAAGTAATTTGCGTGCACAGTTTTTGAAGAGAAGATCAGATGTGAGATAAATTGCTATACTTAAAGCAAAAATCCCATTTTTAACTTGAGAAGTACAGAGGATGACTAGGGACCATGTTTCTTCAAAAGGCATCTCAGTACCATGACAGCTTTACTTCTACTTTCAGGAGTTCCAGAATAGACTTTTTTTACTGCTGGGAATATGCAAGTATCCTGTATTCTTTCTTCTCTCTGGCCCTTACCTCTTGTCTGTGAAAACATTGAGGTACTTAATCTTGTTCTGCTGTCATCTGCTACTGAACATGACCCTGCTGGACTTGTGTGTCCCTCTTGAGTTTGTAAGCCAGGAACCAAGCCCCACACGGTCCTTTGTGATGATTCAACAAAAGTATAAAAGTTGGAATCCAGAGGATGGTTTGGTGCTGAACTAAAAGAGCTGGAATGCTCTTTCCATGTCAGATGCTGGTTGGCTTCTTTTCTTTCCTTTATTTTCCATCTGGAGAGTCTTAACACTCTTGAGAGAGCTGTGATGGTTGCAGTTCTATCTGCATTACAGCTTGTATCAGGAATGTGTTTTTGAAGTGAAGCTCCTGATTGCACCTGCCTGCTGTGCCTTGCTTTGCACCATAAAGTGAAGTTTGAGAGCTGGATTAAATTGGAATGAGAGTAAAGTGGAAAATATTCTGCCTAGAGCTAATATGCATTCAGCCCATGGGACCAGACGACAGCTTGTCTGGCACCACACCTCCAGTTCACCTTCACATCCAGAGTGTGGATGTCTTCCACAGGATGACTTCCTCAGCGTTAACTTTGTTTCTGTTTTGGTCTTGCTGTGCTTTCCTCCATGTTCCTTTACATTAGTCTGTGATACAGATCAGTTCCTGTATATCTTGAGGCAAACAGCCATGGAAAAATCCCTGAGCCAAGTGTGGGAGAAGTGAAAGGTTTTGTTTTACGTTACCAGCTATGTAGTGTGCAAACTCTCATTGGTACCTTTGGTTCTCCTGACTGAATCAAAACGCCACATAAGATTTATTCTGCAAATTGGTGCCCTAAAAGAGAAATTTCATTGTAGGCTTCCATCACACACACACACGTTTGGGCCACCTTAAAGTGAGAGTGAGAGTCATGCTACTCTTGCTGTGCTTGTTCATAACAGAACTGGGAATTGCTTACTTTGTCCCATGTGGAATTTTGTTTATATGTTAAAGTAGAAAGGCAAATGTTTCAACATTTTTTTACCAAGTACACTTAATCTCACTTAACCTTCCCAACCCACCAGCCACCTACAGTGGGGCTTTGCTCCACTGGAATATTAGTGTATTGTAGTAAGAAATAAATCATTTATAGGCAGTGAAAGAGGATTCAAAATAATTGCATTGTAAGTTTCATTAATTCTTCTTGCTTTTTGTTACCACTTTGTGTAACCTTTTACTAGTAGCAGGATTAATTAGTTCAAGATTAAAATTCTCAATTGCTCTTAGAAAAATGGTGGGAAACAAGTCTTCACCTGCAGCTGACATACCTGTGATCTGAGCTAGAATGATGGTGTCTTGAAAAAAGGAGAGCTGAGTTTTTATATTTATTCAGGTTTTGGCCTATTTTCTAACAGTGCAAATAGACAAGCCTTTTTGCTATTTGCATTTTTTTTTTGTAGCTATGAAGAGATGATTTTCATCTTCTTGTCCTCACAAAATACAAGTTAAGCAAAATCTGCTGTCTGTGCTCAACTCTTTGAACTCTGTTGTGCTGTAGAAGAACAGTCAGATGCTGTCATTTTTTAGTGTCGAATTTAAAGGTTATGGCTATTGTAAGGTTCTTGGGGGGAATATTAAACACCCCATTTTTCACTCTTGAAGAGAGTGTTTAAAACAGTAGCTAATGCACATCTGAGTAGAAAGTTATGTGGAAAGTATCTTCGACTAAAACAGCAAAAATTTTTAGGGGAAAGACATTTGGCAAATGTAGCAATACCCTGTTATGCAAAATATGTGGCTCTTATTCTCTTTTGCAAGATTTAAAGCTTCACATGCCATTTGTTTTATCCATCAGGATTGTGATCTTTGGCTTCTGGCTGCAAACACTAAACAAAGGCAAGAATGCAAGGTTGTCATATGGCACAATCCTGCAGGAAAGTTGTTTTGACCATCACATCTATCCAAGCAGGCAAAGCAGAAGTAAATAATTTCTGGGAACGTTCCTTGTGTTTCTCTGTAGTAGTGCTGTGTGAGTCTCTGAAAAATGACACAGGCATCCTTTGAAAAGGGCATTGCCTGCACTGAAAGCTGGAAGGAGGCTGCTGTACAGGCTGAGAATTTCCAGGAGCTTCTTTTCACTTGAGTATATCTGATGTTTGCCAGTTTTTGTGCCCACATCCAACTCCTCTGTATGTTTGTGTTCTGGGATGCAGAACATGTGCCTGTGTGTAGATCCAAAGAGGCTGGAATTTGTGCATGGAGATTCTAATGGGACTGCTTTAACAGGTGCTGAGGTGTTTCCATGCCCAGGTCTGTGCTACCAACACTCTGATGCAGTTTTTGCTGGGACGTGCAGCCTGCTGGATGCTCAAGTTTATTTCACAGCACAAGAGTGTATTTTATCCTCAGACTCCATGAGGGGAGTGTGCCATGGTTCTATTCCAACATGTCACATGATTAGAAATTACTGTAATACAGCAGACAGTCTAATATTATAATCTCATTAGGCCTTTCGTATCACTTGCTGCATTTTTTATTAGCAATGAGGTTAGTGGACAAAATGTAATATTTGTTATAAAACTAAAATACAGTATTTGCTTTTTTGGGAGTCTGTGAGACATTGCTTAGAATGAATTCTGAAGGAATTGCTATTTACTGGAGACAGCTGGTGCTTTAAGAGTACAGAACGCAGGTTATGCTTTGGCATGTCAGTGTTGACCATCATCTAGACAAAGCTTGGAGTAGTTGGTCTTCTGCAGCCAGCACAGCTACTATCACAAAAACCCAAGGATCTTTGAGATACTGAATTTGGGAAACAACGTGCTTGCCATGTGTGAATTTCTAAGGTTAAATCATGTCTCTAGACTTCAACATCTCAACCCCATGATTTGGCCATACATCCACACTTGTGTTTGTGTAAGGTAGCTAAAAATGCTATTTCTGCTTTAGCCTTTATCTGATAGTCTAATTACTTCTCAGTTTAGGAAAAAATAGTTTTTAAATACTTGAAAGTGATGCACTTCTAGCTTTATTGCTGCATGGCTCTATAATTAATATTTATGTTCATATTTTCTTATTTATTCTTATTTCTTATTATGAATCTTGTTGATTTAGTGTGTGTGTGCGTGCTAATTGAAGGAGACCTGTCAGTTGAGGATATAATCAATCTTTGGTTCCTGTTACACACAATAGCTACAGTAGAACATATTAAATGTCAGAAACAAAACAAAAGAAAAAATAAGTTTTATAAATTGTTTAACTGTTAATTGTGGAGTAGGAGCATCTTTCTATGTTCGTAAGAAAGGAGAGGCAGCAAGCTGTTGGAACGTGACAGTAACCTACAGGTGCAGTATTTTTCATGGCGCAAGCTCTTCTGCCATCATGCTGGTGACTTCAGGGCAATTCTTCATGCCTCAGATACATTTCGCCTTCTTCATAAGGGCCAGGATAAATGAACTGCTATGTCTGGGTAGAGTTCTACTGACTTGCAACTGTTGCAGTGTGGCTACACAGCCGACATTTCAAGGTTGTGGTGTGTTCTATTAGAGCTGCAGCTAAACCCATTGCTGTAACACCCTGAAATATCTCTTCCTGCTACGTAACGTGTCCCCATCATTCTCTCACCACTTCACTATCAGAGCTTTGTAGTGACATTCCTTTAGTTTTATGGAATCTATTTATAGTAACAAAGCAAAAATGCAAATTTTCACTTTCCTGCCATCTTATGTTTGCTGTTCTGCACATTGGCAACTGCTTTTCTTTCATGCTTTTAAGCTGGAACTGTAATTTTGTTTAGGACAAGGAGTTAAAAACATATATGTGGACTGTAAATAAAGCTGCAGCTAGACTTTTAATATACTCAGTGTCATGCTCTGGGACTAAGACTGGAACACTAAGCAAGTATTGTAAGATTAAAAAAAAAACAACTTGAGGACACTTGCAGCTGTCCTCTACATTTTTTTCTGTTTCTGGTGTGTTGCACAGAAATCTGTAATTGGTTTTATTTTAATTTGATTGTATACCTATAACTTGTTTCCCAGGAATGATTTGTTGGTATTTGACTTCAATTGCTTTTCTTGGAGTGCAATTTCAAGGCCTTCAGGCTTTGTGTGTAGAAGGCTGTCTGTACATTTAAGCTGAGAGTCTCATTGTCAAAGGACTAATAACTGCATCTGCTTTGCTTGTATTTTTAGATATCTGTCTGAGTGTGTTTTCCATGTGTTTATATGATCTGTGATTAGTAAGACATGATTGGAATAATAAAGTTCATTGTGTTAGGATGGAAATGTGTTGTTTGCCCTTTCTGAAGCTGTAGAAGGAAGACCATGCTCAGGTGTTTGATAGGCTGTGTTTGGTCCTTGATCCCTGCCATGATAGAAGATTTAACTCTGCCAGTTGCAAGAGAAATAGTAGTAGTAGTTCAGGGGAGTAAAGTCTGATAGGCAATGCAGTTTTTCCCCTTCGTGTTCCCACAGTCATCTTAGCTTCATTCCTACTTGGTGTCTGGGAATGGTCTCTCCTTTTTGTGACCCCATACCTTTCCCACCTTGGGCACTCTGGAAAGTTATCAGAAGAGTTTGCAAAGGCCAAGTATCCCTGCAAGAAACAGGCATGAAGTCTGGTCCACAAATACATGGATCAGAGAGTTCCTGGTAGAAGTTCCTCGTCTCCCTTTTCCTTTTAAGTTTGGAGGTGGTATAATCCTGCTTGTAATGAAACTTTGCCTTTTTTATTTCAATATTTAGGTAATGTCTTTTGAATGCCAAGAGTTACTGGTGATGGATGGAGCAGATTATACATTATTTGTATTTGCTGTAAATGTTTTTTAACACAAAGCTGTAGCCATAGTCATCCACAGATCTGATAACTGTTACCATGGGTGATAATTTCCATTTTGCTTTTAAAGAGGATGAACTTTCTCAGAAATTGCACATATGTTAGATTTTAAATTAACTCAGTGTTGGGCCTTGGAAAAATCTTAGTCCTTTCTGCCAATAATTTCATATTTACTGTGACAAACATTTAGGCTTTTCACACAGTTAATGAAAATCTTAAACTTCAGCTGCATCATCAGTGGGATACTGCTGTGCTAAAGTTACTGACAGTTTTGCTGAAAGTGGGCTCTGGAGCAGTGCCTGGTGCAGGCGTTGGAAGCAGCTCAGCTGGTGAGTGTCTCCATGGTGAGTGAGCTGAGGCAGGGTACCACAGTTCCCCCTGCCTGTGCTCCTTCAGCAGCCAGGGCAAGCCCAGTGCAGGGAGCTGGAAAGTGGCTCTTTTTGGGAAAAACAGCTGCATGAGCAGGTTCAGAATGCTGGCCCAGGAGAAGGGCTGGCTCTCTGAGGCAGGGTGTCAGGGAGGCAGGACCTCAGCTCTGGCTTCCACAGCAGCCTGGGGCTCGCCAAACCATCTGCTAACAGGGACTTCATTTGGCTGCTGTTTTCTCTGTGTGTCTCTGTTGGCTGGAATACGTGGGCAGTGGGAAAGACTCGGTGAAGCTGCAGCACTGTGTCTGTAATGCTGTGCTTTGGCACTGCTGGCAACAGCAGCAACGTGGGAACGAGCCTTTCTCCAGCCTTTCTTCTGTTTGGGGCTAGGAACACTCATAATCCTTCAGTCACAATAACATTCTCATTGAAGGGTGTCACTGAAGGGCAAGCTGCATTTGTTTAAGTGCCAGAGATGTGTTTCTTACCTTCATAAACATATTTGCATTGACTTTTTTAGGTCAGTCTTAATTTTTAATTTTCTGAGTTTATGTATTTTGGGATTTGAATAATCACGATTTACCAGTTGTGGCTTCTTTTCCTATCTTTAACTTGATACTCATATTTTAGCCTTAATCCAAGGTCATTTACCAGTGTTGGGGTATGGTATCAAGAATTCTCAAGTATGATCAGGTCTGTGTACTGGATGAGAATCTCACCAGAGCTGCAAATGGAGAAAAGGCTGCTGATGGAGATCTCTCTTCTCTCAGCTGTGTATTCTCCAGCCCCTTTTCATATTTCTGCAGCACACAGCAGCTCTTGGACACTGCCCCACTGGCAAGATGACAACCCCTTCTGTGCATGTGACCTAGTTTTTTAATACCTTTTTCTTCCATGCTGTGAGAAATGCTTCTTGAAAGTGGGGTGAAGATGAAGGGAGGAAGAAAGTGCTAAAACTGCCTTGCTCTGTGGTTCAAGTTCTGTGTCTCTTAGCAAATCCTATGGGTGGGAGCCCCACCCTCAACCAACAGCGGAAGTCATCGAGCCTATTTGCAGCACTTTATCTCATCTTTTTACGAAAGCATAGTAAACAAGAGAGAGAAACCAGAATTTGGTTGAGAGCAGGGGCGAATAGCTGCAGCCTTCTGCCATTCTGAATTAAATCAGCGTCTCTGAGTTTGGGTTTGGACATGACACAAGCTTCTCTTTGTCATATCAAAGGGAGGTTTTTCCTTTCCCTTAGAGCAAAGTATTTGACTCAGTATTTTGAATTTAGCTGCAGTCTTTTCTACAAACATTGTGTGTTGTCTTACCAACTGATTTGCAGTTGAAATATCACCTTGTTGTCTGTGATGAGCTAGATGCTATGGCCAAAGAAAGCTCTGTCAGTCTACAAGTCTGATAGCCTTGAGTAGTGGTTTGCTGATTACAGAAGGCTTTGCAGCCTCTGCTTCCCACAAGACACTTGAGCTATGAGGATCTGTGCAGATCCTTGTGCCTTTATTTCTTCCCTCTGTTTGGTTCCATGCAAACTTCAGTGTCTTCTGTCAGCTTATAAGCAAATGCAGAGTGTATGGGTATTTTGACCTCTTTTTCTCAGCAGTTGGGTCAGTCCCCTTCCCCTGCTGTGTTTCATTCTTAGAGTGTCTCAGTCTGGGTCTGATTCCACTTATTTCTCACACCAGGTAACGGGAACTCGGAGGCCTGCATATGAATATCTTTGAAAGCTTTGCATGGCTAAAATCTGCTTTTGTACACTGTGGGGTAAACCCTGAACAGAAATGTTTGGGCCATTTTGCCCAGCTTTTTGTTTCTGCTGTTATATTGAAGATTGGGGTTTGATTTCTGAGCCTTGATTCAGTATGTTCCTTATAGCAGTACCAGTTTGATGCTTTGGAGCAGTGTCTCAAGGCCAGGCTGGATGGAACTTAGAGCAATCTGGTCTAGTGGAAGGTGTCCCTGCAACCATAGCAGGGGGGTTGGAACTAGATGATCTTTAAGGTTTCTTTCAACCCAAACTATTCTGTGGTTCTGTGATTCATTCACACTTTGCCATCTGCAAAACGTGGCTTGAACTGGGGGAACACTGAACTCAGGCGTTGCAGTTTGGCACCCTGTTTCGTAGGAATTAATAGATTGCTTTGAAGGGAAGATTAGCAACTTTCATCTCTGGGCTTTGTATGGAAAGGTGTGGGTCAGTGTAGATGGTTTTTTGTGCTGCTGCTAGGTTTCGGGGGTCAGATGCAAGAACACAGTTGCAATGTATAGCTGCAACATTTTTGAAGCGGGGTGGAGGCACAGAACAGTTGCATCATTGATGTGCAGGGAGGTTTCTCATGGCAGCTGAGGGTGTGACCACAAAGATGCTAATGCTTCAGGAATTCTGGAGATGAAGCATCAAGATGCTCCACAACAGGCAGCAGAGAGACTAAAGGAATAGGATATGTGTGGTAGGAATTTCATGAGATCCTTGCTAGCCAGTCCTTCTGTGGCAGGAAGATCAAGTCCTGCTGTCAGTCATCCAAAGGTGAAGGGTAAAACTCATCCTCCTAACAGCGGATATTACAAACCGCCACAGTTGTCCAAGTGTGACAAAAGTGTGAGCAGCTCAGTGGAGGTCACCTGCCAGACTGTGCTGTCCCAAACCCCACTGGTGATGCTATTGTCCCATCTATCACTGAGCTTTTTTTAGTGCACGTTGAGCCATTTGTACCACCAGGCTGTTTTCCTGTGGTGGATGGGGCAATTTGAAGATGTGGGGGCCGTGGTTCAGCAGGATGGGGCTCCTGCTGCAGTGCTGGCCTTAAACTCAGCCTCTCATTTCTGATTTTGTCTGGCAGGGCAGTTGTGCTCAGCTTTGCTGACACTATTATTTGTGGAGCTGTGCTGTAAACCAGCATACCAATCCAGGTTAAAATAACTCTTTCAAAACAGCTGTGATCAGAGTCCACAGACGATTTTGTCAGCATAACCAAGGGCTGACATGCTTTGTCCCAGAGCTAGGTACAGGAACGAGGGCAGAAAGTGGAACTGCAGGTTACTGAGGCTGAAAATGCCATGTACATATCATGTAGAAATAAAATCAAAAGGCAGGCAGGAGGTAACCTAACTGAAATTGGGCGTTGCTGAAGTTACTTCTGCGTTGTCAACTATTTCTTTCCTGCATACAGTGGAAACAAAAACCCAACAGCTCATACTGCTGTTGTCGTTTGGCAAGTTTGGTGGTTTTTTTTCCCTCTGGCAGCACTCTGGGCTCACTTAGTGATAGTTAGATCAAGGATTGAAGTTAAGTTTGGAGAGGAGCAGGTGCCATGGAGAGGTGCGGGAGATGCTTGATGGCAACCGTTCCAGAGTAGAGCTCCCCCTGCGGTACAATTGGAGCATCAACGGCAAGGCAGACACACGTGGGACATGGAAAAGAGGGAAAAAGAGATCATTACTGAAGCTGGCTCTACCAGCAGACCAAATATTGGTTGAAATACTTCCCAGGAAATTCAGGGTATTACATGTGTTTTTGCACTTCCTGGGTTTAGTAAGGTGCTTGAAACAACCTTTCCTGGTGTTTTTGGAAGCAAGCTGAGACTACTTGAAGCTTGCCTATGCAACTTGTGAGGGAACAGGATTGGAATAAAGGCTCGGTGTCAGACTGGGAGGTTGAGTTGAGCAGGGTTGTTGGGTGGGGTGGGATGAGAAGGGAGAAAATCAGTGTTTGCTACGATTCAGTATTTTCAGTGATTTGATGTAAACAAAGGAACAGTCTGCATGTTTATTAAGCTCCAGGTTAGTAGGCTGGGGGGAGGACAGGACTGGGACTCACAATGTTTGGAGAAGCCAACAGCTATGGAATAAAATGAAAGAAAAGGTAGGATGTCGGCATTTTGTAATGCCTCGTCAGTGGCTTGAATTGAGGATGAAGTGTGGCTGGCTTGGTACCAGCTCTGCAGAAGAGGATTGGAGACCTTCAGTGGATTGTGAGACAAGCACAAGTGAATGCTGTTTGCTTTATGTACACAAACAAGGCAAACTGGCTGGGACATGTGGCTGAGAAATGTTATTGAATAATCATTAACTCTATAACAGCCAGTAAAGCCTAGGCTGGAATATGTACCCAGTTCTGGACACTAGGCTTCAACAAAAATGCACCTTAAATGGAAGGAGTCCAAAAGAGACTAAACAAGCAAAGGTCTGGATAATGTTATCTGCCAAGGGAAGGTCGAAGCAACTGCCTTTGGTCATTTTATATATCAGAAGATTGTAGGAGAACCAAAGTTTTCAAAAGGGATAGATGCAAAGAGAAAGAAAATAAATCGTTCTCTATAATGTTTGCAGGTAAGGTGGAGAACAAAGAGTATAAATTGTAGGAAGGGAAATATAAGTTAGACATTCAGAAAGGTTTTTAAATAGTAAAAACATTTGTGTACTGGGATAATTTCTCTGCAATAATATTACATTTTTTCATGAGAGGTCTCCAAGAACAGGTTAGACAAACTAGGGAATAGTTTAGTGTATTTTATGCAGGCCGAGCAGTCAGAAAGCATCAGGTGAGTTGAGTTTCCTCATCCCTAACCCTCTGTGGTTATATCTGATGTTTCAGGTCCTAAGGGCTGTGGACAGAGGGGGAATGCTGCCCCATGCCCACCTGGGCAGCACAGATTCTGCTCCACCAGCTCAGCCACTCATTCACATACACGGCCAGAACGAGGCACCACAGCTGACAGAGCTGAGAACAGTAGAGCTTTATCAGTATGGATAGTTTTGAGTGGAATGGATGGAGCAGCACTCTGGTGAGTGAGCCAGATGGGTTTTGAGGCACAGAACAGTTTTGCAGGGATCAGTGCTAAGTGGCTGGGAAGGGCACTGGTAGGAGCTGGAAAAGGGGCATATCTGCACTGTGGGTCTCCTTTAGAGCTCACCCAGAGCCTTATTGCTTCAAAGTTCTCCACAGGATTATATTTTTCCTTTTTTTAATTTGCTGTAGTAAAGTTAACAGAGTTGCTCCACAGCTCTGGGCTAAGTAATCATTTCAAAGCCAAAAAATGTGCAAGGATCAGTTAACTTCAAATGAAGTATGATTTTACAATAGACACCCTATTCTGACATATCAACCTCATCCTAGATTGCTGAGGGAAGCAGTGAAGGATTTGTGCCCTCTTGACATTTTCAGAGGTCAAATATGAAGTCCTCTGTCATGTTGCCAGCCCAGACAGCTACATCCCAGTGCACGTTTCCAGAGCACTAGTCATGAGAGACTAAAAGTGTTCTTTACAACATTATTCCTGTAGCAGCTCTGCATTACTTTCTATTGAACGCATTTGTGTTCTTCTTTGCTCCTACTCAGGGATTCTTTTCTTGCTTTGTTCTTCTGTATGCAAGAGTTTTCCTGGTCTACCTGTGACACCAGTTGAACTCCTGCAGTTGGCTTTTCTGACCATTAGCTGTGGTCAGGGAAATGTCACTTAAAGTTCATCTGCTGCCTCATACTGACAGCAGAGGTAGGCAGGAAGGGGAGGGTAAAGAATTACTGCTGGGTCTGCACATTCTGGTACAGAGCTTTTGAAGACTCAAGATGAATCTTGCTTTGCTTGTCTCCAGGGTAGATGTTTATGCAGATTTAAATGTTGCTTGCTATCTTTGCCCAAGTGGACCTGAGCTTTTATTTTGCTTTTCTGTGAGATGCACACAATGAAAGGAAAGCATGTTCGGGTTCAAGCACATGTGTATTCACAAGCAGCTCACTCGACTTGCAAAGAATATGGTTTGTTCCTTGCTCTTCATTGAAGTGCCATGGTCAGACTGCCCAGCACACCCCATTGCAGGCACCAGCTGAGGCCTTATTGGTGTCTCAGCCAAATGGGGAAGTTTTTTGCCTTATTTTTGTAGTTATTGCAAAACAACATCCCTACCATATTTCTTTGGTTTCTCTCAAAGTGCATTTCACAGCTTGTGTAACTTTCTCTGGTGATTTCTCTCTGTAACCAGATTCATGCAACTAATCTGAGCAGGAACTATTTGCCCCATTGTTGTAGGGGTGTATATACTCACTGTGGTTTTCAGTTACTGTTAATTTATTCTAAAAATTATTCTTCATTCACTTCTGTAGTCCAAACCCCATCTATGATGCCTGGCATGTTCGGAATTCCTGCCATGTGGACTGAATTCTATTTCTTACCCCATTGATGTGAACCTAGAGGTGATGCCTTTCCCTGGTCTTAAAAAACTGAGAGCCAGACATGGTTAAGGGATAAGGGGTTTTTACCTCAATATTTCAATAAGGATCCTTATGGTGCACCACTTTGCCAAGGTGGGATGCACTGCAGTGCACACACACAATAGATGGGGTATACAATTTATAGACCTTACAAATTAGCATATCTAACCAGGATGCCCCAATGGGAGGCCTGGATGAATGGTGTGATATTCTCCCATCCATGGAATTCCCCCCTGGATGGGCCAAATCTCTAGTTTACAGGATATGTTCTAGGGAGGACCTTGGTTTCCCAAGATAGTGGAGGGCTTTCTGGCCTCCAGCTGCAAGGCCTTTAGGACGTTTGGTCTCCTGGCCTAACAAAATACTAGGACTATGCTAAATTATCAGACTTAAGGAATTACAAGTATGCATGCTAAGAATACTGAGGATACATAAAAGTTATATAAAAGGTATATAAAAGAATAGGCAAAAAATCATCTTGGCATCAGAAGGACTCTCTGTATTTCTCAGAGTATGTCTTAAACTTTCTGTGGCTACCCCATTTCATTCTGTAAGAAAGGGCGTGGAAGGCTCCACATGTGTTAGAAGTAGTTTCTCACATTGCATTTATGCAGGGGCTTTTATTTTTTAAGTCTTTTGAGACTTTATTATGAACTTATATTTGAGAAATACTTAATCATTAGTCTTAAGTGAAAAATAATATGAGCAGACTATTTTTCACAGGACCTAGATGCAACACTTCCAAGTTACTAACTCTGTGAGCTTAGTTTTCTATCTTCAAAAGACTTGCAACTTTAAAGCTGAAGTTCTTTAACTTTTCTGTTTAGCTGGATGGTAATTCAGACAGTTTAAGATCTGAGTATTTTAGAAACATGAAAAGAAATTATTATGCTCCCTTCAGCTACTTCTTAATACAAACCACAATGTGGTCATTTTTTAAAAAAAACAAGCTACTTGCAGCTTCAGGGAAACCGTGAGGAGCTACTGACACCATCATCCCCCCACTCTGGTTTTACTGTGGGACGTGAGCTTTGTATGCTCCAGAGGAGCCAGGCAGAGTGAGAGATTCCTCCAGGGTTAGTGTGGTCCTGGACAGTAGAGGATCAGTTTCTTAAAACCTGGTCCATTTTGGCTCTGGTTTTAAACAAGGCCCAAGGGGGTGAGAAAGGTCTGTTCTGTGGAGGGCTGAAGTTAATTCCTCAAGCTCTGGTTTTCTGTCAATAGAGAGATGCACTTTTCTCTCCAGGTGTCCCTGTTCTCACAGTAATTTCTCTTACAGGGAGCAGTATGTGTGTCCTGTGGACCTGCAGGATTTGCAGCCATGTGTACCTGTGTACTCTTGCATGTGTACAAAACACAGGTGCAGATTCAGGAAAGACTTGCAGCTTCCTTTGACATTAAAAGATACTAAAGGAGATTTACAGTTCATTAGCATTGTCCCCCATCCTTCCAACCATTTGACCTCTTCAATGTTTCAGAGCCATTCCTGGAAGCATCCTGGATATCTCACTATCTGTTGAAGCTTGTAAAAGGCTTTTTTGGGGGGCTGTTTTTGAATCATGTTCTTGGACTCACCTTTGGGAACAGTGATTAGTTTATCTAGAAGTGTACCTGTATTAGACTCTCTAGTGGCCCACAAAAATTTCAGATCAATTCCGTGTCCCTGTGCTGTCAGATGGAGTATGGCAATTCCTGTTGCTTTGTACCAGCTGGAGATCTGCCTCAGTGTGTTGGAAGATGCAGGAGGCAGCTGCTGTGGTGTGTTTCTTAACTTAGTTGGCCTGAAGGGTTGTGCAGTGAGAGAACTTCCATCATTCTAATTGAGTCTAAATGCTTTTCCTCTCCACAGCTCTGAAAAGTCCAGCTGCATTTCATGAACAAAGAAAGAGTTTGGAGCGAGCCAGGGTAAGATGCAATATAATCTTTAGTGTTTTGGGAAAGTCAAATGTCTTGTGTTTTGGGCATCCTGTAGGTGTTAATGAGATGCAGAAGGGAAGTGTTCATATTCTGGATGTAATTCATCTTTCTGTAGTCAGAGGTGTATTGGATGGGATGTTCTGCAGCTTGCATGTGGTGCTGGTTAACCCTCAGAGAACTAGTTATGCCTAAAGCCCATTGAATATGGTGCCTGGATTTTCCCTAGAGTCATCTTTCTGGAAGTGGCTGGTACTCTTCTTCCCCACTGTCCACGCACTTGACATTTTTATTTTTATGGTGTTTGTTTTGCCCTTAAATGCTATTAAATGCTCTTATCATGTGGAGCTCAGTTCCACCTTTGAGGAAAGTTTCTCTGTTACCTGCACATGCAATTTTTACCTAGGAGACTAGAAAAATTGAAAATTAAATAGAGAGATTCCCCCCAAAATCTTGTGACACTGAAATCACAGATTTCTGGCTCTGCAGAAAGAGGAAGCCAGGCATCACACTTCATGTGCCACCTTTTCTAACTGGGGAGTTTCTTGATAATTTCTGTTCCTCAGAAGGCCTCTGGGGATATTTTTTTCTGATAAGCCTACAGTGGAATGAAACTTGTTGTGACTAAGTTTTGTTTTAAAAGTGAAAGCAGCATAAGTAAAAAAAATAACAGCTGTGATTCAGACCTGTAAGGGAGGCCCTTTAAACTGTGGAAGGATTGCATTGGGGGCTTTGCTTTAAGACCAGTGACCAAAGGGCTTTTGCTTATTTCTCTTTTTTTCCTAAAACCTTACTAAATTAATATTTTTATGTGGGCAGCTGAGCAACTATGGTGCAGTTTTCTGCCTGACTTTAATACTTATTTTCTCTGAAGGCCCATCCTGATGTCCAGCACTTACCAGTCTATTATCTGCTGCTTCCAGATTCCCATTCCTCAGCAATGTAAAGAGTAACATGTTCAGCCTGTCAGGGTCATCTCTGGACATTGCTCCATAGCACTTTCTCCAAAGGCAGAGCTAAAAGCAGCTCTGGAAGTGAAATAAGCCTTGTCACAGCCTTTAAATTCTGCCCCCCAAGGGGCTGCATGGGGTCTTTAGCTTAACAAATAACATATCTTTAATCAAATTAAAGACTATGCCCAAACCACAAGTCAGCCCTGAATGCCAGCAGTACATGAAAGTATTTTCTGTGAACACTGGGACCAGTGCATTGGTCTTTAACGTAAAAAGAAATCTCATGGACGCTGCCCTGACACAAGTTAGGAGTGGTGCATAAAATGGGAAAAGAGGACTTCAGCTCCTGGGGAAGTCCTTCCCAGTTTTCATTCTGTGGGGCAGCAGTGCACAATTGACTGAGGTAATTACAATAGAAGGTCATCTTTAGAGTAAGCTCATTCTCTGGGTGCACTGGGACAGGAGATAGGTCCCTTCTCCGTTTTGTGCTTATTTAGATCTCAGTAACAGCTAAAGATGGTTGTTTCTTTTCATTGTGCTGTTGAAGATGACCTCACTCCTGTGTGTGATCAGCTGAAAGTGGTTCTTGCTTGTCTGTTTTTGCTACAGACAGAGGACTATCTGAAACGCAAAATCCGGTCCCGGCCAGAGAGATCAGAGCTGGTTAGGATGCACATTCTGGAAGGTATGGCAAGTGCTGAACATGAAAACATCAACAATAAACTTTATTGTAACTACCTTTTTAACAGCTTTCTGTTTTGCCTCTGACCTCCAAAGCTTCCTTCCACTTGGGAACAGGCAGAAGCTCATGCCTGCTGCATGATTCCTTAGGAGGGATTCAACTCTGCTTGCTTGGAGATTATCTCAGAAAAATCTGTTGTGTGAATTCAAATTGTGCAGTTTTGTGTAGCTGAGCAACAATGAAATAGAATGATCATGGATTGCCCTTCTGCTGAGGGAAGACATTGTAAAATGTCCAAGAGGGACTGAGGCAGATTTGATCTGATTAATAATGAACCTCAGCTTCAGAGAGGGAGTGCTATGCTGCTGCTCAGCACCAAGCTTGGGGCACAACCAGGGGGAAAAGATGAACGAGAATTGAGTGACATCAGCTTGAGAGCAGTGCATTTGTCAAAAGGGCTACTGTAGTTACCTTTATAACCTAAATATACATAACATCTGTCATATCTTTGTAGTGCATAGTTACCTATTGTTATCTATCAACTATTTTTCTGTACAGTTATCTACTGTTTTCTACAGTTGCCTTTCTGAATAGAATAAAAATACTGCTGAAGGGCATGGGTTGACCATTGTTGGATTGATGCCATTTTATTTACTTTCCCCCAAACAGAGACCTCAGCTGAACCCTCCTTGCAGGCTAAGCAGCTGAAGCTGAAGAGAGCCAGACTGGCAGATGACCTCAATGAGAAGATAGCGCAGAGGCCAGGGCCCATGGAGCTGGTGGAGAAGAACATCTTGCCTGTGGAATCAAGCCTGAAGGAAGCAATTATTGGTAAAGTCAGAGGAGCATCTTTGTGGAGGGCATTTCCTACATGTGGCTGTGATTACCTATCAGTTCACCTGCATGTCTAAGAGAGTGCAATCCCATGGCTGGTCTCATTTTCCTAGGCCAGAATCACAGGCTTTCAGCCTAAGCATTCAGAAAAGCAGATCTCCCTCTGGCCAGATAATGCTATGGAGATATTAAATTATAGGGAATGTGGACATTCCAGAATAATATGAAAGCAGTTGTATACCCTGAAGACTTGAAATTCTGTTGAAGATTGTATTCCCTAGATTGTCTCCTTAAAATCCCTCTCTCAGTATAACATGTCAACAACATTGGTCAGGGAGAACCCACTGACTTAGATCAGGAGGGGAGACAGAATATAAACAGGTGTGATGAAACAAAAGATGTCTGTGAACTCAAAAACTTCAGAGGATTCGACCCCTTTAAAAATAAACCAGAACAGATGTAAATCATACCAGTGCCATTCCAAGGGCTGAAAGGAATGCTGAGGAATAACCTTCCCACTGCCTCAGCAGTGCTCTTTCATGTCTCCCCAGACTGAGCAGTCTGTGTGTCTGTGGTTATTCATCCCCTCAAACACGCACAGCTACTGTAAAGACAAATGGGACACAACTGTGAGCAAGATGGAATACTTTCCATAAAAAAGGAAAAGGACAGTGTTGTGAGAGAGCCTGGCTTCACTATTGAACAAAAAGTAATTGAGGAAGGGTGAACTTGTGAACTGAAGCATAAGAGATTTGGCTTCCTTCTGATGGAGCAAAGTACATGCCTGGATTTCTCTTGATTTTAAGTGAGGTGCAAATGACAATATTTCCCTGCTTAGCAGGATTAGTTTGAGAAAATGTAGTCTAAAAAAACTTTGGTACATTACAAGTGTACACTCATGTGAATTTATCTTCTGGGCACGTAGATGGACAGAAATGCTAATAGCAGCCAGGGCCACCACTTAATCCATAGCCCTTGTTGCTTGTAAGACTAGAGGACAGTTTGGGATTCTGTCTTCCAAGACAGAAGAATCCAAGAGAGAGTCTACCTTCCACCATACAGGATGAACACCAAAGAAGCCATGACTCAACCTTATACTGTCCAATCTTCTTCTTTGGTGCCAGATGATAATGAAATAAGCCATGTCACAGAGCTGGATTTGGGCAGACCTGATTATCTCTTCTTACACTCACTGATCTTGCTTTGCTAGGAAGCAAGGGAAATGGTTCACCCCAGTCCACATAGTGAATGTAAACACTTAAACCTCATCCAGCTGGGACTCTGTTCTCTCATTTTTAGCTGATGCTTTAAGCACAACTCTGTCCATGCCATCATTGTCTTTGTGAAACATCTACTGTCAAGCCAGGTAATTTCTTATTCCACTTTACAGACCACAGTTGATGTTTGTGTTTTTAGTTGGACAGGTGAACTACCCAAAGGTTGCAGACAATTCCTCCTTTGATGAGGACAGCAGTGATGCCCTCTCCCCAGAACAGCCAGCCAGCCATGAGTCCCAAGGGTCTGTCCCATCGCCGATGGACTCCCGGATTTGTGAGCCTCTCCCTAGCACCACTGGTACATCACTAGCTCAGGTGAGAATGTGGAGGCCTCCTGCAGTGCCCTGGAGCTTCATGCTGATTTGTGGCAGAGGAGCCTAAAAAGTGAGACTAAGGCTTCCCTAAGAGGTATAGTCTGAGATTTCACAAGGGGTCTTAGCTCCGTGTGGTGTCAGTAACGTCGTCCTCTGGTTATTCACAAACCCTCATGGTGATGCTTTGTGGGGAAGTGGGAAGCCATTGCTTGGTGATACAGCCTGTGTGCAACTGATCCCAGCAGGAAACGCTGGAAGATACAGGTGTTGGATTTTGATTCCTTTTCTGCCCTAAGAAGTTGTGCTGCTTCTCAGGGACAACTGGAGCAGTGGGTTAAAGGAGTCCGATTAAAGATTTGAAGCCCCTGCCCCGTCCTTCTAAGTGGACACTTCCTGCACTCTGTTAAACTATTTCCCTCCTCTTGTGTGTATTCATTATGCCTTTTTCTGTCCCTGCAGGGTTCATCCCAGCTGCAGATCAGCGCAGACTCCAGTGAAACTCTTTTCCTGCCTGAGCAGCCACCTCCGCCACTGCCACCTCCACCTATTCTGCCCCCTAGTCTTACCAATGGAGTGGCTCTTACTGCTGCCAAGCCCCCACCAACACTCATTAAGGTACTATTTTGGCTGATGTCTTCATTGTTGTAGCCTGAAGGAAGATAAGAAGGTTACTTTTAAGCAGGTTTGGAGTTGGAAGTATTAGATTAACAGATGCAAAGGAAGGAAACGTTTCTCACTAGTGTCTTCCTCTGACACTAATTGTAAGATATTTAATGGGATTTTCTGTTCTATGGTGTATTCATGTTCTATAAAACAGATGCTGAATGCAAAATGTTTTGAAACAATCAGTGTTGTCTATAATTAGAGTCAATGAATCTGCATTGGATGAGCAAATGATCTGGTGTGCTGGGAAAGATGACCTGCATTGTGGTGCTGCATAAGCTGCTGCCAGTGCGGTGTCTGTAATGTCTTAGTTAGAGAAGCATGGAAAGACCCTGGGGTGAACAAACTAGAGAATTTCAAAATTAAAATCCCAGTGTGTGTTCTGGTTTTCATGGGGTGTTACATTATATCAGTGTTTCCATTCTTACTTGCTTCCTCCTTTTTTTCTAAATAGCAAAGCCAGCCTAAGTCTGCTAGTGAGAAGTCTCAGCGCAGTAAGAAAGCCAAGGAGTTGAAGCCGAAAGTCAAGAAGCTTAAATATCATCAGTATATTCCCCCGGACCAAAAGCAAGACAAGGGAGCTCCTCCCATGGATTCATCCTATGCCAAAATACTGCAGCAACAGCAGCTCTTTCTCCAGCTTCAGATCCTCAACCAGCAGCAGCAGCATTACAACTATCAGACCATCCTGCCAGCCCCACCTAAGTATGGGTCCACAGTGGCAGCTCTCTTAGCAAGCACTTACCAGCGCTCTTACCAGAGACGTGGTGTTCTGGGTGTGAGGGGTGGCCACTGGGTGTGACAGGTGTGACACACTCAGTGTTGTAGGTTCCAGAGGGCCTCAAAAAGAGCTGATGCGAGACGAATCAGACAAAAGCAGCTGAAGTGAGTTGGTTGGCACAGCGAGGGGCGTGGATATAGTTGAGAGCATTGGTGTGCTTCAGAGTCTAGGGCAGCACTAGTGACCCAGGTGTTTCTGAACGTGTTTTTTTGTTGACACTGAGGGCTTCTGGTGTCTTTCCACTGTCTTTTGATGTCTGTGTTCTTTCTTTTCCTGCAGGCCTCCAGGGGAGCAGCAGAGTGGTGCCAGTGCCCCTGCCGTACGCAATCTCTCTGCCACAGTCAGCAGCACATCTTCAGTATCTTCCGGTTCCAGTGGGCTGATGAGACAAAACAGTAACGCTGCTGTGGGCAAGCCTGGCCCTCTCCCTGCCAACCTGGATGAGATGAAGGTAAATGTCCTGTGAAGCTGAACAGACCCTTCCTGCCATTGTCAGCGGCCATTCATGCTGCTGATATCTAACTGATAGTTGTTCAGTTAGAAGTTCTCTTAATGTTGGTCTCTTTTTTCCCCCCCGTATCAGGTAGCAGAGCTGAAGCAAGAGCTGAAGTTGAGGGCCTTGCCTGTGTCGGGCACAAAGACGGACCTGATTGAGCGTCTCCGAGCTTACCAAGAGCAGAATGGTGCAGCCGGCCAAACAACCCCCGCTCCCAAGCCCAGCACAGCAGCCGTCCTCCCTAAAGCTGCCGAAGTGGTGGTGGCCTTCCCAACTGCCAGGCTGAGCACGGGGCCAGCCCTGGTCACCACTGGCATTGCACCAGCAGAAGTAGTTGTGGCCACAGTTACTGGTGGTGGCGTCATGAAGTTTGGGAGCACGGGCTCAACTCCTCCTGTTTCTCCAACTCCTTCTGAGCGCTCGCAAATGAGTACAGGGGATGAAAACTCGGGCACTGGAGATACCTTTGGAGAGATGGTGACTTCACCTCTGACCCAGCTCACCTTGCAGACATCTCCAGTGCAGTTCTTGGTGAAGGAAGAAAGCTCCAAGTCCACCTCCTGCAGCATTAATGTGGCACCCAAGTCAGAGTGGTGTAGTGCTGGTAACAGCAGAGATGCAGAAGTTAAGGACAAAGACCAGATGCTGCAGGAGAAGGACAAGCAGATCGAGGAACTCACCCGCATGCTGAAACAGAAGCAGCAGCTGGTGGAAATGCTTAGGCTACAGCTGGAGCAGGAGAAGCGCTCTCAGCAGTCACAGCCAGCCCCAACAGCCACGGCAGAGGGAACAGCCCTCGCCTCCAAACCAGGAGCGTTTGGCACCCAGGTCAAGAGTGAAAACGGTTTCCTGAGCTGCCAGTGTACGAAGCAATCCAGTGGCCAAACAGACCAATTCAGCCCTGCACCGACCGCTAGCCAAATGGACACTTCGAATCCAAGCCCAGTGCCAAAGAAAGCTGTGATGGTGAAGCAGGAGGAAGCAGAGCCGCCGTGCCAGTCCCACAGCCCGCGGCTTTTCCTTGGCCAGCAAGGGAGCGACCTCATCAAGGGCACCCCTCCCCCCACCCTCATCACTGACTCCACAGGGACCCACATCGTCCTCACCGTGACCAAGCAGAGCGCCGAGAGGCAGGGCGAGAGGCAGGGCCTCTCTCCCTATGGGATGGCAGGGAGCAGCTGCCCACCCTTGCAGGTAGGCAAGGGTCAGATCCCATCACTGCTGTGGGCAGTTGGGTTCCTCTCTCCTCATCCCACTCAGGTTACCATAGGATGATTTCATGGGGTGGAAATTCAGTGCAGTAAACACTGAAAGGGCTGAGTTGCTCACTACAGTGGTTGGTAGATTGTGGCTTAGTAAAACAGAGCAGTGTAAGCAGATCTTTGGCAAAAAGACTGGAATTTGACAATGATGAGCTGTGTACAGCAATGCACGACTGGCTCTGTGCATCACAGGCTGTTCAGTGTTCTTCCAAACACATGGTTCTGCCTTTTGTCAGGCAGGACCTTGGGCTTGGATGACAAGGGTTTGCTGCCACAGTTCACTAGTTTTTAAAAGAACTATGCCCATGGTAGTAAAATGAGCAGAGTGTATTTCACCTCTTGTCCTTAACTGTAGAGATTGTAGTTGGAGTGATAGATGGGTCATCTTATTTACCAAGAGCTGAAATCAGACCCTGGGAGCAGACTGTTTGCTTTTTGGCTGCTCTTTGTTGTAATGCATGTCAGTATTTCAGTGTTAACAGAGTCTTTCATCAGAGATGATTTACTATTCCCCTGCTGGCATGAGCTCAGCACTTAACAGAAGTGTTCCGAGTGTTCCTTCCAGGAAGGGATAAATATGCCCAAGTTTGATGGCATAAGTCAAACCTCAGCACCTTCCATGACATCAAAGATGATTTTCATTTTCTGCTGATACATTTCTTGCACTTTCTGCAGAACAAGTGGCAGTGTCTGCCATCAGTGACAGGCACTGAGCAGGCTACATTTGCTGCATAGCAGGTGAGATGTTGGCAACTGTCTAAACATCAGCATCCAGTGTCAACCTTGAAACCCCAGAGTATCTCACCTGAACTCCACCGCTGCTCCACAAGGGCACAGCTCCTGTGTCAGGTCTGGCAGTCCTTGAGGCGTGTCATGGCTAGCCCAGGGATTTAGGTACTGCCTCCTGTCTTTGGACTCTCAGTCGCATCCAGTCTGATTTCTCTGCTCAGGGAAAGAGAAGGATTGAATTCCATAAAGAATAAAGAGTGGGGAAAAAACAAACTTATAAATCCCGTAAGAAACCTAAGCCCTGTGTCCATGTCATGTCTGGGGAATAACCTGTTATGGATACCCTTTTCTTTCCAGAGCGTACAATCATCACCCGCTAAAGCTTCCAGCCAACTGCCGTGTCAGGTACCTGCAAGCACCCCTCAGCAGCCCACGCAGCAGCAGCAGCAGCCCAGAGGACCCAACCAATCTAAGGTAGCTCACTGCCTGCTCACTTTTCTCCCTTGGTTTTCTTTGCCTGCTGCCAGCATTTGTACCCACAGGCAGCGGGTACAAACGTACCACGTACCAGTGGGTGTTGTCTGTGGATTAAAAACAACGAGGGGCTGGAGTGGCAGCCTTGATTCACAGGGATGTCCCAGATTCTTGAAGGAGTGCTGCTGAACAGAAAAGGTGGCTGCTGCATGGAGAGAGGGTGGTGTGGGTGGTGTGGCTGCTGCTGAAGGGGCATGTGAGCTCAGAGGGGTAAAAGGGCTGTAACTTTTTAGTCTCTGGTACTGCTGAGCATGCTGTCATTTCCATTCCCCTGCCCTGAGCATGCCAGCTAATCACTGATTTGTGAAGTGCTATACTGCTTCAGGAAGGAGAGCACCTCTGCCTTTAACCCTCTCCAAGTGCTGGCTGGAAAGAGGCTATTCTGTACATCTCCTCCCTTTCTAGCCTGCTTAGCTGTCTCTCTAAACTGTAATTAAGATAAGATTATGAAGAGTTTTTAGATCTTGGAGGATCATTTCTGAATCAGTTTCTGGAAAGAGTATGAAGACAGAAGTAATTTCTAGTATATTTTGAGTGAGATACCTACTTTGCAAAGGGTCAGTGCCTTGGTTTGCTTTGGGACCTTGGAGAAAGTACAGAAGGTAAATAAAGGCACCTTTTTCCTCAGAGTTCCTTAGCCTTTGTGCTGCAGAGGTGTCTGTACTGACTCTTCCAATCCTTTTGCCTCCCTGTGGGGTCAGAAGCCAGGTCTGTAGGTGGTCACAAGGCAGCTGGCCTACACCAAGTTGTCTTTCTCAGTGCCTCCAAACCTGCAGCCTTTCTTCGCCAATGGTTTCCATAAGCAGTCTCTGAAAATTGGTGCTTCTGGCAAAACCAGCCCACCCAGTGTGTCACAAAAGGTACCCTCCCAGCACATCCCAGTGGCCTGTGCCATGGTTTCCAGCCCTGCTCAGGAAGAGTGGACCCCAGCAGAGCTGGTCTGGGGTTGCTCCTCTACCTGTGGGTCACAGAACAGATGAGCAGCTTTCCAGGGAAAACAGGATGGGCAAAGGTATCAATAATCAATATGTACACATCTTGGAAGTGGCATTCAGCTGCTGCCCAGGGCTTGCTGCTCTAGGGAAGCAAGTTTCTGTGTGGGTCATGCATAGCTGCTGCAGAGGGAAAGGCCTGATCCTCATTCTTATGGGCAGTTATGTGCTGATTCATCTGGTAAAGCTGAGTCATGAGCACCACTTCCTGCAACGCTTGGGGTTTCCTTTGGAGCTCTGGTGCTGCTGAGTGCTCTGGTGCTCTCTGCCCACCAGCAGGCTGTGAAACTTGCTGCTAAGTGAAGCTGGCTTGTGACCCCAAAGCAGGCACTGTAGAGGGAGGTGGGTAGAAGACAGGCCCTGGATGTATTGCACAGAGTAGGCTGAACACACAAGGGAAGTGCCCTTTTCCTCCAAAGTGCTGCAGGAATCCCCTGCTTGGACAGATGAGGCTCTCCCGGTCCAGGAGAAGTGAGGAGGTGGTTTGTGGTGTGGCTGCTCTAGCATTGGAAAAATCAGCTAAAAATTTCCAGCTGTGAGTTGAAGGGGAAATTTGTCTTCTTCCCCTGCAGCCAGGATATAGTGCACAGAGTCCAGGGAAGCAGGCAGGCTGCTGCGGGCAGAGCAGTGCAGACCACTGTGCAGTGCTCACAGGGAGAGGTGATGGTCTCTCAAAGCAGCTGTGAGACAGGAGTCGATGTAGACTTCTCCCTGATTTGCATTAATTTCCTCTTCTGCCTTCATTCTAAACAGTCCTCATCACAGCCTGGCTCTCCTGCTGCCCCTTCCCCCTCCCAGATGGACCTGGAGCAGCAACAGCACACGCCGCCTTTTGGAACTCCTCCACCTCCTCTTCCAGTTCCCTCAGTCCCAATGAAAGAGCCACCACCAGGCTATGAAGAGGCCATGAAGCAACAGCCAAAGGCCCAGGTGAGAGCAGTTATCTCCCTGGTTTCCTTGGAAAGCAGATGAAAAGTTGCCATTGTAAATCTACTTAGTTTCTTGATGTGGGCCAGTGATAGGGAATGGAGACACAACTGCACCTTTCTCATTGAACTTCCTCTGGAGGGTTTGGGGCGGACCCTAAATCACAGGTAAAAAATCCCAAGCCATTCGTTGCCATTGCTGACCATACTTTCCCAGCCAGTAGCAGCCTGGGTTACAGAGGACTCTGGTGCCATGTCATGGTGTGCTCATTCTTGCTAGAAAACAGCCCCATCCCTGGGGTAAGGGAGGAGAGCCAGCAGCCAAGGGGGTTGCTGGAGGTGGAAGTTCCCCTGGTCAATAGGAAGCTAATCCTGCGCTTGCTGTCCCCAGGAGAATGGCTGTTCCAGCCAGCAGATGGACGACCTGTTTGATATCCTCATCGAAAGTGGAGGTAAGGAGACAAAGCCAGCATTTCCCATAGTCCCTGAGTCTGAGGATTGTACAGCACCAAGGGGAGACTCTGTCATGGCCTCGCTCTTTTCTCCGTGTCGCTTCCAGTGCCTTTAGCACTGGCAGTAGTCTTTAAGGCACTGAGGGAGATGTCAGTCAGGCCAGGTCAGTCAGGCTATGAGTCTGTGATTCTTGATGGCTCTGCTGCATCAGATTCAGGCACATCACTTCTGACGTACTGGACAGAGATGGGATTTCGTGGAGGTGGGCTGAAAACTCCCCATAGTGAGGCAAGCACAGGCTCAGGATGTTTCCTCATCCCAGCTGGTGGTCAGTGATGGCTTAGTCTGGGGGGCGTCTGTGGCCCTGGTGGGTGGGAGGGATCATTCTGGTGTTCAGCCAGACTTTTCCTTACCTGGCCTGTTTGTTCCCTCTGCAGAGATTTCTGCTGACTTCAAGGATCAGTCATCCCCAGCTGGGAAAGAGCCACCTGTGGCCCCGGCCTGTTCTCCACCGCCCAGCAGCCACCACTCCTCGGAGCTGGCGGTGCCGGTGTCCCTGGGGCAGCCGGTGCTCGTGGGCCGGCTGGAGGACTTCCTGGAGAGCAGCACCGGCCTCCCGCTGCTGACAGCAGGCCACGATGGGCCGGAGCCCCTGTCCCTCATTGATGACCTCCACAGTGAGATGCTGAGCAGCTCGGCCATCCTGGACCACCCGCCTTCACCTATGGACACCTCGGAATTGCACTTTGCTCACGAGCCGTCTGGGGGCATAGCCCTGGATCTGGCTGAGGCTAACTTGGACAGCATGGACTGGCTGGAGCTGCCGGGGGGTTCTGTCATGAGCCTGGCTCCCCTGAGCACCACGGCTCCTAGCCTCTTTTCCACAGACTTTCTTGATGGACATGATCTGCAGCTGCACTGGGATTCTTGCTTGTAATTCTGTGAGCAGAGACTGAAGGGAATGGGGGTGGGAGGGCACAGGCATGCAGAGGGAAGAGGCCAGTCAACCAAAAAAAAAGAAAAAAGTCCTAGTATTTGTACTCTTCCCCTAACAGTGTCCTTCCTGCGTGAAGCTGGCAGTGGGCCATGCCAGGGCAGGGAGAGCAGCTGCTGGGGGGGGACAAGAGGCAGGAGGAGCTGTAGGGCTGGCGGCCTCCTGCCCACTCCACAGAGCCTGGCCCAGCCATGGTGAGAGCAGAGCCAGCAGCTCCTGTTCCTCCAGGCAGGAGCAATGGCAGCACATTGTTTTGGGCCTGAGCTGTTTCCAGAAGCAGCACTCTGCGCCTTCCCGGGATTGGCAGATAAAGGGGTTTGTGCTGCCCCAGCACGGTTGGTCTTAACGGTTGTGGAAGGGGATTCTACCTCTGGAGCAGGACACAAAGGCAGGAGGGCTGCCTGGGGCCCAGAGCAGCTGCCCTCTGCACCACCTGCTGTCTGTCAGGGGAGGGTCTGATCTGCCGCAGGGCTGGGAGGAGCTGGGCAGAACAGGCACCTTCTCTAAAAGTAGCCAAAGGGAACCGGGGCTCCCCACCAACCTGGTAACGCCTAAGCTGGTTTCCCAGATGTTGCTGAGCTTGGCAGAGGCCTGGCAGCCTGCCTGCTAGCTTCACTCGCTTTGGGCTGCAAAAGTTTTTTAAGGTGCTAAAATCAGGTCCCTTTATGTTAAAACTGCTGTCAGGCACAGCCCATTGCCCCCAGCTCCCACAGCACTCCTGACATCCCCAGGTGAGCAGGGCAATCAGCCTGGGCAGGGACACGAAAGTGCCTGTGTGTCCTGGCGAGCGGGTGAGGGACACAGCTGGCAATCAGTAACATATCACTGGGGGCCATGTGCAATCTGTCTCCTGCCTTCACTGTGTTGGTGCCTCACTGTAGCATGTGCCCCAGTGGAAAGCAGCAGCTGGGGATGGATGTTGGACCCCACAGGTGAGGAAGGGGAAGTGGGACTGCAGGAGTGATGATGTGTGTCACAGCGCAGGTCCTGGCTCAGTGGCTGTGAGGGCTCCTTTCTGGGGAGGAGCCTGAAAGCAAGTATCGGGCAGCTGACCTCTGCTCTTCCCTCCCTCCAGTCCCATAGCGTAAAAGGCAAAAGTAAATGGCTGCTTACTTTGAGCTTGTACCCTGTGTCCCTGTAGGGCCCCAGGCTGGTGCCTTAGGGGAACTGCAGACTGAGGAGTGGGTGGATAAGCCCCTAGGACCTCAGAGACACGACGATGCTATTCCTTGGGCAGGGCTCTGTGGTGGAACACCAGGCCTGTGGCTCACTCTTGTGCTGTTACTCCTGTTCTTTAGAATTCCTGTATCAGTAGTAACTCACGGCCATACTGAGCAGGTGGGACATGGCTTACCTGGATGTGGCCACCTCACCACAAGACTGTCTCTGCTTTGGCCCTGAACTGGGTCCAGGCTGCTCGTGCTGAGTGAGGTGGGAGAAGCTGTGGCTTCTGAAGTCATGCAGACTGAGGTACTGACCTGCTCAGGCAATGAAAGGATCAACTGCCATCCTTCTCAGGATCTCCTTGAGGATGCTGTCCCCACCTCTGTCTCCCACGCTGGGCCGCAGAGCTTCTTGCTGGGGAGGGCGTAGGTGTGAGCTGCTTCCCTGCAACTTTGGTACCTGGTCCTCCTCCCAGGGAGAGGCTGTGCCACAGGGGTGCTGGTACCTCTGCTCCGTGGTGAGGCAGGTGAACGCCAACCCTGCACAATGTGCTCTCCCTCAGCCACTGAACTGGCAGCTGGGTGGAGTCATGCCTGTTCGCAGCTGGGAGATACTCCTGCTTTCCTGAGCCCTTTGCTTGTTAAATGCATGGGGAGCCACTTTCTTAATCATTTGCAGGGGGAGCCTGCTGGCAGCTTCCTTTCTTTCCCCTCCTTTCTCCTCTGGCCCTGAGCTGTAAGCAAGTTGGAGCTTCTTATCTGCCTCCCTCAGTGTCCGGGTTGGGGAGGACACCACCCCCTTCCCCCTTTCCCACAGGCTTTCTATTCCTCAAGCTACAGTGTCACATCCCAAAAATCAGAATAAAAGAGACTGGTGGGCACCCCCTTTATCCTCCTGAGCCCTCCCTGAATTCTCTCCTGGTGCAGCCCAGGTGCTCACTGGGAGCAGTGAGTACTCAGCTATCACCTTACAGAGCTTTCACCAGCTCTGCAATGGTAGCTGCCCAGTTGTGGGGGCAGGAGGCAAGGAGTTTCTAAACAGGAAGGTATGGGGGGAAGTGGGAGGATCTCAAAAATGCTAAGGGGAAAATGTGAGGCTGCCTATTGGTCAGACTCAAGCAAAATCAAGTTCTTTTAGCCCACAGGTGCAGTAACCCCCATAAAAACCAGTTGTGTGATTTCTTTGGTACAAATAATTACAATTTGGCAGCTATTAAATAAAGAAGGAAATTATCAATAAAGTGCAATGAGCTCCTAGAGGAAGCTGGAGCACTCCAGCTGCAGTCCTGGCCTCATCCAGCCCTGGTTCCTTGCCCTGGACCAGGTACTCCAGTCATTGGCAGAGAGATGCCAATGACTGATACCAGTGTAGCC
Organism: Leptocoma aspasia; assembly: GCA_013399835.1. NCBI lineage: Eukaryota > Metazoa > Chordata > Aves > Passeriformes > Nectariniidae > Leptocoma > Leptocoma aspasia. Next base: position 850,620 of record VXAX01004192.1, read on the forward strand.
CTTTCCAGAGGTTGCTGGTGAAAGGCTGAGCTCACAGCTGCTCCCTTTCACCTTCACCCATCCAAGATCAGGTGTGAAACTGTAGGAATTTACTGACCCTGACTTTGCCTAACATACTTGCATTGGCTGAAGAGCTTCAAGGAGCCCAGAGGATACAGAACCATGAGCCTCATGTTCTGAGGAGCCTGGCTGACCTGTGGGAGCCCCTCTGCACAAGGGGCTTCTGCCAGGAGATTGAGCAATAACCCTTTGCCTGTGGGCAGAGGGGAAGGTGGTGCCTCAGCCCTGGAAATGTTAGAAAGTTTTTTCCCCAAGCAGTGCCCAGAGCAGGCTTGCCCAGTTCTCTGCTTTCTTACTATTATTTCTTTGAATAATAGTTCAATAGTTCTTTGTTGGAAGAGGTATTCCCTGGACATACATTTTTGCACCCATTGGGAAAAACAAAGTCTGATGTTCTGCCTCTACCTTGAATGTAATCCTGAATCTTTCTGCTGTAACCACTACTTGTTTGTAATGTGTATTTGACTAGCACACACTCTCCCTTCCACTATGCAGCCAATGGCGAGGGGTGATCAGCACCATCAGAGTCCGATGGTGTTGGGGCATCAGATCCAGAGCGAGTATTCAACTGGAAAAGGATAAAAGTGACAAGTTAATGGGGGAGAGAATGGATCTTCAAATTGAATTATTTTTTCAGTTACAAATATTTGAAGAAAAAAAATCCATTTTATTAAAAAAATTCCAAAAGCCACGTTCTCAAAAACTTCTCTGGTATGCTGGTGGGAGGGCTTGGGGCCATTCTGCCTTTTCCAGCTAAGGGTGGGTAATCCCTCTGCATCTTTCTCAAACCTGAAAAAGGCAGCTTAAGTGGTGGTGGCTCATCCTTCTCAGCTGCAGGGAGATTCCCTCAGAGTATGGAAATTACCTACCCCACAACCAGAAGCAGGTTTTACCAAGGGCAGCTATTAGAGTCTCCCCCAGCCCAGCAGGCTCCACAGGTGGTGGTGAGGTGACACTGCCCTTCCACAGACACATTCCAAAGGAATTACCTCACTGAAAACACTTTCAAGTCAGAACATATGCTGCAACTTCCACCCCCCCATGAGCTTGGACTTCTAAACACAGCTCTCCCAAGGGCCTGTGCCCTATTACTGTCCCACTTCGCAGCTCAGCCTACACCTGCTTTTTCCAGAGACGCTTCTTGTACAGACAGCACTGCTGTCCCCACCACCCAGCCCTGCTTTCTGCTAGCCCCTCTGCCTTTCCTAAGGGTCCTCCCCCTGCAGTGTCCCTACAACCTGTAATTTACAGTATTTCTGGCTTTTCTGGGGCTCTGCTGTGGATCTACTCTTAGGGCTGGTGGCACAGCGGTGAGGCAGGGCTGCCACTGCTGGCAGCAGAACTGGCTCTGCCCTGACTGCTGCCTGACCTTGTGGGCTGCTCTGATGCAAAGAGCTCCCTCAGTGCCAGCACAGAAATGGGATCACCATTGTCAAATGGCAGAAAGGAAAAATTAAACTCAGTCCTGGCCCTGTCAAAAAAAAAGACAAAGCCCAGCACTCTCCCAAGACACAGTTTTTATTTACAAACCCACCAAATAAAGGAAAGTAAGAATCTAGTGTCATCCCATCAGTAGTTTGTGCTCACAGACAAGCGCTTTCAGTAGAAAGTCACAGACTCCGTATCCAGAGCCACCACCACAAAGCAGCAATTCTCCACTTCTGACCCGCGTCCCCGTTGCCATCGCAGGGCGAGGAGGACGAGTTAGTCTCCCTGAGCCAGCTCCAACCTAAATCTTGTCCTGAGCTACAACGGTGCCAAAATATACATGTTCCTGGAGTAAATTTACAGCTTTTTGGTTAACAGTAAAAATCATCTAGAGACTAAAACGACAGCATGAAACACTCTTGTTTAGAGGAGAGGTGTTCTTTGTCTGCTCCTGGAGTAGACAATGACCATCCCCTAAGGCTGTTACAGTGGTAACAGGCTGGTAAATTTGGGCAACTCCTGTCAACACCCCACACCAGTGCCAGGGAGGTGGGATGAAACTGATGTCAGCTCCAGGTCAAAGGAACTTGTCCACATGTCCCCCAGCAGAGGGGAGCCCTTGGCTGGCATGGGGAGGGGATGTGCTCTCCCTGCTCCTGTACAGCAGCGAGTCTCTCACCAGCCCAATTCCACATGCAGCTGCAGTGCCAACTGTCAGTAGCACCAGCTCTCATGGATCAAAGCCACCCCACAAGGGCCATCTCCTCCCCACAGCTCCAGCCACAGGCACGCTCACACCCCCACGTGACTGCCGGTCCATGGGGCAGGGCACAATGGCTCCAGCCAGGCTGCTCCCCTGGACACTGCGGGGAGGCAGGGCTGAGGAAAGCAGAAGACGGGGGTGGCAGAGATGTGGAAAGCTGGGGGCACTTGCATTTTGTAGCCAGAACACACTTGTCCCTTTGCAGCATCACCCTCAACCATCAGCCCCCTTGGGTCTGCAGCGCAGCCTCTCAGCACTGCTCCATCTATCCCAGGTGGTCTGGCAGCACCCAGGGGGGATTTTGTCACAGATACAAGTGGGTAGGGTGGGGAAGGACAGGGGGTGAGACATGAGGGGGTGGAGGAGTGTGGCCATTGAGAAGGTCCCCAGGATGGGGTGGGGTGGGGGTCACCCATCTATGTCCCAGCTGAAGAGATGGTGCTTCACGAGCATGTCCTGCACCCCTTCCTTCAGTGGCTTCTTCTCCTTCTCCTGCAGGATAACACAGAGACCCGGGTCAGTGCACCACACCCAGAAAAGGGGAGGTTGTGTCTGTGGGCAGAGCCTCGGCATGCCAATGCTCTGGCACCCAGACAGAGCAGCTTCCTGCACTTCCCACCTTTGCACAGCTGGCACGGGGAGAGGCCCTTGGTTTGGAGAGCACCGGGTAAAGGGAGCCTGTCACTTCCCTCTGCCCCAGCTGGGCAGGGCAGGCAGCCCCATCCACAGCCTCTGGAGCTGGCTCCAGAGGAGGCAGAGGATGGGCTGAAGCACAAAGCTGGGAGAGGGAGGCAGTAAGTGAAGCCCCTGGCTGAGAGAATGAGAGATGCCACCTACTCACCTCCCTCTTTATCGGCAGCTCCCAGTCCTGAGAGAGGCTGAAAGCAAATTTGCCGAGGACTCTGCAACAAAAACAGAAGAGAGCAATGTTAGAACAGACCCCCCCAGACCACACTCCCAGCCTTTGCCCACAACTGCTGCCCCAGGCACACAAATACACTGTCTCCCCAGCTTGCCCTGGCATGCCACTAAGCTTACAAGGATGAAATTCCTTGTTTGATGGTGTTGAAAAGACAGCAGCAGTCACTCATTCCCTGTTTCCTCCTCCTTGCTGGGCTTCACATCCTCCCAGGCCCAGGCTGGAAGAAGGAGCTTGAAGATGTGACTCAAGTGCAGCCCCTACAGAGCCTGGTGCAGCAGCACAGGGAGGCACGGGCAGCCCTGGGCTCTGAGGGACTGCAGACATGCTTGGCTGAGGGCTGCACGCAGCTGGCAATGGCAGATGGCAGGTTCCTCTCCAGAAAGCAGACCCCTTCCTGTAGCACCTCAGAGTTCTGCAGTGCCCTTCCTCTCCCTGGAGCAAGGGAAGTGTCCTGCAGCAGAAGTGCTCTAAGGGGTTGGCACGGGGAGCTCCCTTGCTGGCTGAGAGAAATAGGATGTAAGACATGAACCAGTCCTACTCAGTCCTTTGGCTGTGCCCAACTGGCACTGCCTCCATGCTGTGGGCATGGCAGCCCAGAGGTGGCATCCAGGCAGAGGTGCCTCCCATTCAGCAGCAGGCTGAGAACACGACATCTGTGCACACACAGGCCTGCTCTGGCTACAGATGCTCCCACTGGGGCCAGAGGGTGGTACACACAAAAGCCAGCTCCCACTGAACAACAGCACCAACCAGGGGGGAGCAGAGTGCAGGAGGGCCAGGAGCATGGATACCTGCAGCAACAGGGATGTGTGTCCTGGGCTCCAAGTGACTGCCTTGTGTGAGCTCAGGCACCAAAACTGCTTTCAGCCCCTGACACCACTCCCTCACCTAACCAGGGGGTCAGTGGGTGACTGACTCCTTTCCAGCCAATGACTGTCCAACTGTCTCCCTAGCACATTCCCTGCTCCCTGCTTGGGCTTAGAATGGCTGGCAAAGGACACGGAGAGCAGTGGGGTTGAAAAGGCAGACTCTCCATCAGAGTAGGTGTACAAGAGGAGGCTGCTGGCAGCCAGAGGCTGCTGGCAGGCAAAGGCTGCCTGCTTGTCACAACAGGTCCCCAGGAGGCAAGGTCTGCTCTTGGATCAGGCAGGCACAGTGCCTCACAATAAACTGTCCAGAGATTTGTTGCTACCTCAGCACACAGCAGGAAATCTCTATGGCTGGGATGTCTGCAGCCCACACTGCAACTCACTGGAGAGGGCCCAAACCCAGCCATAGTGAGGGCCACCTCCTGCAGAGGAGAAGGAAATCTATTCCAGACACTGGCATGGGGACATGTCATGGGGACACTCACCTCAGCTCACATTTGATCTGCACCCAGCCAGGACTGCGCAGGAATGACCAGGGATGGAACCACTTCTCCACGGTCTGCAGGCTTGAGCACAGCACCTCCAGCCACAAATGCAGGACCTGCTCGCTGCAAAAATGGGGTAGAGGCTTGTTACTCAGCTGCAGCCAGGGAAAGAAACCCCATCCCTCTGGAGTAGTCTGTTTTCAGCCCAAACCTTGACCCCCACCCACAGCCCTGTCTCCAGTGGGAACAGGATAACAGGATAACCCAGTAAACTTGTGAGTGAGCCACTCCATGCAATAGGAGCTCCTTCTTCCAGCTACGAATCAGGCCAGCACAATACACAAGGCCAGATTCCAGTGGCCTGCAGTGAGAGGGGGGCAAAAACGATGCTGTGGCCTAAGATTGAAACTACTGCTGCCCTTAAACCCATTCTGTCCCTTCCCAAGCTCTTTGACCCAAAATGCTGAGGGTACCAGGGCCAGATGACTCACTTGAGTCCAACACAGATGAGAGAACGAAGCTTCACATCCATCTGTGCATGTGCAGCATCGTGTGTCACGTTCACAGCCTGAACCGCCTGCAGGGAGGGAAGGTGTGGTTACTGCTGGGCAGCCACTTCAGCAACACAGCCGAATGCTGCCCTCCCTGGAGCTCCCACCAGTGCCCCCTGCTAGCACCAGAGGGGCTAAGGGAAGGTCTGGGAGACTCTAGAGCATCTCCCTCCAACAGTCTCCACAGGAAACGTCCTCACAGTAGGAGCTGGGCTCTGGCTGGGCTTGGGGCAGCACTCACCCGGTAAAGCAGCTCCTCTGGAGTGAGGACTTTGCCATCTTCATCAAGCCTGTAAAGATCACAGCAGAGACCCAGCTAGCTCCAGTCACCCTGGGCACACGCAGGCCTTTCCTGCTTCATACCCCAACAGCTCTCGTGCTACTGCTGAGCCCAGAGGTGCCCCCGCAGCCATGAGAGAGCCAGATACAGACCCAGGAGCAAACACAGGAGCCCAGGGGAGGGGACAAGAACCACTGCCAGCCCCATGTCAGCACAGGCACAGCAGCCTGCTGACACCATACCCACATGAGGATGAGGGCACAGACCTGTAAGTCTTGCAGAGCACGAGGCGAGAATACACGGAGTCAAAGTCCCGTTCCACTTCCCGGCTTGCAGCCTGGAGGAGCAGAGGGACACTCAGCACACCTGCCCTACAACCTGTCACCTCAGCCCTCTGCCAACAGTGCCCCATGAAAGGAACTGGGACATCTCACCTCTTCAATGAACAGCCAAGGGTGGCAGGCCCCCCCCAGCAGAGATGGCTTCTTCAATCCATGTTCAAATATGGACTTCAAGGCTGGACAGAGTGTCCCTCGCACCAAGTCTGTCACTCCCTCTGTGACAGAGTCATCTCCAGCGATGGAATACTGAGGAAGAAGAAGAGCCAGCTCTCAGGGGCAGAGCAGGGTGGTGGTCCACTCACCTATACCTCTGCACAGACCAATTCCATTCCCAGGTGCCTGCCAGAACCCCTTCCCCCCTCTACCTGTCATGCTCTTCCATAAGGCCCCGTGTTCTGTGCTGCTGCAGAGGATCTCCTGGGATCTCTGTGTTTAGGTGGTGCCCAGGAGACCACACAAGTGACCCCAGCACCATCTCAGCAGCATTCAGCACATAGGAATATGATGGTGTGATGCTGACTGAGCTAAGGTATGGAGAGGGACTTGCACTGAGGGTCTCTGGGACTCTGTAAGCTGCTAAAAGTCAAGACAAACAGAACCAGACAGGAATTTTCAGGTCAGGGGGTACACCACTTTGAGGTACCACGCTGACACTCTGTTGACACTCCCATAAGCGGGATCCTCTGTTTCCACAGTTAGGAGGAGAAACATTCAGCAATGCAGGACATTTCTAGGCACAGAGAGGTGATCTGCATCTAAGGAGCCAGCCCTGAGAGAGGGGGAAGGAAGCAGTATGGCAATACTGACATCTCTCTGGGGGCTTCTCTAGGGGGTCTCGGGTCAGCCTTTGAGCTCTTCCGCACTCCCCAAATACTGAGAAGAGAGAGAACTGGGCCTTCTCCACTTCCCTTGAAAACTGCTTGGGTCAACAGCTGCTGCTGTTTGTCTCATACACACTACCCCAATCTTGAGGACATATTGAAGTATCTGCTATAGCTAAGTGCTATCCCATCACTGCCAGCTGTAAGTGGAACTAAGACAGATTGTCCCCTTGGTCACAGCTGCTCGGGAAGAATTTACTGTCGTGGTCACAAAGCATGAGCAGGATCCATAGGTACAGCCTCAAAGGAGTAAAAGAACACAGGCAGCAGACAGAAACACTGCCCTGCTTCTCTCCCTGCTGCTTTCTCAGCTTTCATCTCTAGGGTCCTTGCAACCCCAGGCATTCCACACAGGGGCCTCGGCAGCCCTCCAGGGCCCTCATTCTCCACTTGATCAGCATGAGCAAGTTGAGCAAACAGGCTTAGGAAGATAAGCCGCCTGATGACATCACAAAGCACTCAATGACCACAGAAAGCAAACAGACTGAAGGAGGGAAATCTATGGTTCTTTTCAACTGTGCTTTTTTCAGTTATGACATAACCCTTTTTTTAATGTGAAGTATTTTTGTAATTGTGGGGTTTTTAGGTACCTCTTTACTCCGCTCATCCAAGACCTCGACAAATTTTGCAGGAAACCAACCTACAAAGAGTGAACAAAGAGATGAGCCTGACAAAGATACTGAGAAATCCTTACACAAAGCCCAGTGGGAGCTGAGAATAAATCAGAGTTCATAGGTCCTAGCCCCAAAGAAGGAAGCAAGCTGCCTCAAAATCACAGTAACTAAGGCAGCTGCACAAGAAAGCCAATTGCAGGACACTACCCACATGCAGCAGTGGTGACATGCACCCAACCACCCCGTGCCAGGATGGAGCCTAAACTTGCTGTTTGCAAGAAGTAACCAGGTCACTGCTGCATGACTGCTCTCATATGTTTCCTCTGTCCCTGGCATATACTCTGGGTACCTGGCAGAGCCTTTGCTGCCAGAGCAGTTGTTGTAGGTGAACGGATGCTCTGCATTCGGCCCCGCTCTCCCCAGTGCAACCCATCCTGTTCTCACCTCTCAGTCCATTCAGCTCTCCCACCCAACAGTGCTCATCCTTCTGGGAAATGATCTGAAAAAGAGGGAGTGGAAAACACCAGTTGAAGAGGTTGCAGTGGCAGGAGGGGTACAGCTGCCTGGCTGTGTCCCCACAATGAGGAACTGCTTTCTTCTCAACTGCTTTGCCAGTGTTCTCACATGGCCCAGGGCCTTCAAGGGCACAAAGCTACTGCAAACATCCTCTTCTCCCCAATTTTAGATGGGATGCTCACAGTTAAGTGCAAATGGATGTTTTTACAGTCTTATCACAATTCAGCGTGCAGTGTTAAACCGGGACTTGGGTTGGACCAAATCCATCTTTTGCACAGCTGTACAGTAGCCAGGAAAGGGACTTTGTGGTGGCAGCGAGAACGACCCACAGGACAACACTCACAGGAACACACTGCCTCATCCCCAGGCCATCCCTAGGAGCACAAGCTCCTTCTCTTGGGCTCCTAACTGGGCTCTGAGCTTATCTCCTCCTTTCTTTCCCTGCAGGAGAGGTAGTGCAGTGTCCCAAACAAGCTGGGTCTGCTTGTCCCGCCCCGGTGCCTATCCCCAGGCTGACACACCGTGATGATGTCGTTCTTGCGGAAGCCCAGCTCATCGTCATCGTGGCGCTCAAAATCCAGCAGTGCCTTGGCTCGGCGGCGCCGGTTGCGGGAACAGGCCACGTAGTTCTCGTGGTCCCGCTGGTGGCTCTCCATGCTGTAGTCTGGGGTCAGATCCTAGCGGGCACACACACGAGAGCAGAGAGGAATCAAAGTTCACAGGTGACTCCCAGCTATCTGCCAAAGCTTGCCTGCCCCTGTTCCCAAACCTTTTCCTGCTCCTAGGCAGCAGACAACCTCTCAGTACAGCCCTCCTCTACCACAGATGGATTAAGCAAGCCTCACCTTCCAGCTATTAAACCTGGCATGTTCTTTCTCAAACCCACACTTCGGAGCATTTGAACAGCTCTATCCTGTGTTGAACACTCAAAACCCGTGCCTGGAGCACAGAGCAGTGCAGATCCGGCTGCTTCCACTCACAATGCTGCAGTTCTTGGGATCCACACACTGGAAGTGCCGTGCCACCTGGAGAATGGCCTCACGCAGGTCAGCCACCAGCTCTGTCTGCTTGATGTTCTTGGCTTTCAGTGCCTCCAGATCATCATCCCCTGGTGGAGCCCATGCAGCCAGAGGGAAGGCGAGGGAAATAAAGCAAGTACATGGTATTTATTTTTTTGTTACCATTAGAAATTACTGGTTCTGGAGAAACCAAAAAAGCCTAGCCTCAGAAGCACCTAAACTAAGGCAGGTACTTACTGCCAGTCTATTCAATAATGTAAATAGCAAATTTACCAATTTTCCTGCATCAAACTTTAAGGAGATGATACTTCAAACTGCATATGGAACTGGAATATGTCGTCATTGATCTGTCTGGGAGACTCAGGAGACCAAGGTACTACTTCAGACAAGTGTCTACAATATACAGTCAGCTGAAAGGTGGGACACAAGACTGGGGAACTTGCAATAATTCCCTTCAACTGAAATTCTCTTGAAACTGAATCAGGTTTTGGTTGAATTACTTCAGATATTTGTATAACTCACAGGCTGAGAGCACATTCTTCACCAAGTCCTGGAAAAGATCTGAAAAACCAAGACAGCCCATTTTCCTGTCCCAGTCATGAAGTCAGAGCCACGAGAGGCCTTAACCTCCCTAAGAGCCAGACTTCAAATGTTTGGCATGTACAGAAATGGTCATGAGCCCAAAGTAAAAGTTACCAAAGCATCTTTTGACTATCACTAACGCCCCCAGGAGTTCTGACAGCCTATGCCTATTACCTTATGCAGAAAGATACCTGATGGGATGGATTCTTTAGACAGTTAATGTATCTGAATGCCTTAAATACTGGGTACATGATGTTTGGGAACAATGAACCATTTGCTTATTTTTATAAAAAAATCATTCTGTATTAAATCAAAAGTGTACTTTCATATATCCATTTTTGCTCCCTCTATAATATACTGAAGATGTGGTAGCTTGATTAATAAAATTAACATTTAAACTAATATATTTTTCACTGAACTCCAGTGTTTATTGTAAACACAGCTTTTATTCAGGAGCCAAGTAAATCATTGGCAAGCAAATTAGTACTCTGCTTATCTTCTAGCAGCATTATAGAAAACAATATGAATAAAGCGTGGCCTGAGCTACAGTTGCTGCAACAGCTATATACACATTAAGCTTCTGCTAATTGAGAAGTGATTAACAGTATCTCTTAATAATGTGATCCTAATTAAAAAGACTCAAACTTTAGGAAGGTAAATAAAAGCACAAAATTAGATACAAAAATTTTTAAAAATTGTTTTCTATTTGCTACATTAAATTATTTGAGATACATCAGACACACAGAGCTTAAGAGAAAACTGAACTCTGTTTCTGGACTAGAAAAATTGTGGGGCATAGCTACTCCCAGTCCAAGCAATAAAAAAATAACAAAATCTCCTCCTCTGTATCCAGGGGTAGGTACAGAGCATGCAAGAACTCTTACTATTCAGAGATGCAAAGATTGCAAATAGATAGGTGAGCATGTAGACGTCGGAGGTTCCCAGAAACTTCATGTTGCTAAAATAGAATGTGACTAGAGAAGAAGCTAAACCACAGCTACACTAGCTCTGTGGGCTGCTCTTGTTTACATAGATCATTGATTCTTTCTGTCATCTCTCAGTCCCATCTGGCCAAAATACCATGCTCTTCCCTCTGTACTCAGATCAATCCTAGCCAAACACAAGCAGGAGACGTGGGAAGCAAGTTCCACACTCTCCCACCTTAGAGTGGGGCATGGTACAGTGGAAAGCAGCTGGCGTGTCCCCCAGACTCACCTCACTGCACTCAACGTGTACACTTTCAAACTTCAACACCCGCATTTCCAAACAGGAAACCACACTGCATGACCAGCCACACGTGAGGAGGCTCTACTTTGAGCCTGCAAAGACTGATGAGCTGCACAGCTCTGCACAGGATGAGCTCTTCTGCATTCTCTTGGTGCAATGCCCACACAACAGGAAAACACCTCTTGCATCTTCTGCTCTCCACCAAATTACCTTTTGTTATTTCTTTCTCTTCCTACATTGTACATCTGGTTCAACTCTTTGAATCTCAACTACAGAAAGCCCTCAACAATCTGATCTAGCACGAGCAAGAGTCTGCTTCAAGCAGGAGACATTGGAATACAGACACTGAGAGGTCTCTTCTAAACAGTGCTCCTGTGATTCTATGACTCCTGCCCAAGTTACTATCACATCTGAATTCACTCTAAGGAGGAAGAATTAAGCTCTGGGTAAGTTCTCCTTCCCTCCCAGATGAGGGCTAAGTACCTGTTCTACACCGTAACTATCGCAGGCAGCAGACTTTAACTTTACATTTAGGACTGATTGTCAGCTACCAGTAGAGGGTGAATTTATCACATACAAGCTTTCCTTCCTCTCACTTGGGCTGAATTTTTCCATTGTGGTTAACTGCTGCAGGATGACAACTTCTCAGTTTTAACCAACCTTTTAAATACTAAGAATAATGTTAGGTAAAACACATGATGGTTATTTTACAGAAGCCCCACTAAAATGAGAAAACCCTATCAATTATCTCTGTTTTACCACTAATATATTTTGAAGCTTGAACTTAAAGTTTATCTTTGTGCATGTGCATAACTCACTATCACCTTCATAAAAATACTCAAACTGTCAAGGAGACTATCTGAGACACAAGAAAGGTGCATGTAGCAGCCAAATTCCCTGCCAGTTCAGTCTGTATCAACTGTATGATAACATTACATACAAAATCTCTTGAGTTTAGGTTGCACAAGCAGCTTTCCTGCATTTCTTCACTTCTGCATGCTTGATTTTACAGCATTGTGGGTATTCTACCATAACTTTTCTATGTAATGCTCTATGTGCTTGTAGGAAACCTGTGACAATATATCAGCTTTCTGGAGAACAACAGAAAAGCTCCTCTCTGGAAAGACCAGTAAAGCCCATTTTTAGATTTATTCAGGCCATTTCAACCACAACAGGAACACTGTTTGAGCCCTGTAAATTCAGTATGTTGTCTTCCAGAAAAACAATTCCTGTAGTGACAAGTGGCAATTTCAAGAAGGCTAGCCAATTTCAAGTAAGGTGATGACAGTGAGGCTTACAGCAGAAAGGGCTCTTACGGAGTCAAGAAATAAGTTACTCTTAAACCCCTGCAAAAGCTATTCTGACTGTGCCCTTTCTGGACATATGTTGGCTTGGCTCATAAGTAAAGAAAATTAAGAGTCAAAAGAAAAACTTCCCCTTGTTGTTGAAGTCACAACATCAAACTCCCAGAATAAGTAAGGGAAAACATAATGATGCTTTCATTTATAATTTTGACGGGTGACACACTAGACATCCTGCCCTGTCTCAGATCTTCAGAGATGTTCCTGAACTGAGCAGAGTAAGATCAGAGAGTACCACATCCAGCCTGTGGACTGCATAAGGTCTGCCAGAAAATGTGTTTGACCTGCTGGTCAGTGCAAGAAGGACATTACAGCTGGGCTGAGCTGCACCTCCTGTTGGTCCACTATTCATGGACTGTCTAACCTAAAATTTACTTTCTGAGCTAAGAGCAAAGAAAGCAAGTAGTAAACTGCACTTCTTCCCTCTCATTCTTTAGTTCTGACTCCCTTCTCTCCAATCCCTCTGTCTCAGTTTCCCTGCTTTGCCTGCCCCCCTCTTTCCTAAGCTGCTATAGCCACCAACTACACATGATAGGCACAGGATTGTCCTTACCAAAAAGCAGAGAGGTGATGCCGGATTTCCTGCGCTGAGTCCTGCGTCGCACAATCTGTGGGAGAGGGAACAGAGAGAACAAAGTAAAGCACACATTAGGACAGATTTCAGAAATAAAATAAAGCAACCCTCCACACCAGTCAGCTTTGGGAAAAGCGTCCTGACAGCTACCACTAGAAGGGGCAGGTCAGTGAACTGGCAGTTTTAGTCCTAATGCATTGAATCAGCTTTACTGCTCCATCTGCTCCACGTGCAACAGGTTATTTATAGCTTAATTATTACAAAAGCATAACTGGAGTTCAAGAATGAACCAAGATCTATGTAAATAATTTTAACTCTAATTCTATTTGTTGCAAAAAGCAGTTCCACATGTAATTGTATATAAGTTTCTAAGTGGATGGCTATTACATTTTAGATCTGCCTGAGTGTCTTCTCTGCAACTGTAGGTTTTAGTCCAAGATTAAACACAGATGCATTTTTAATTTGGCTCCTCAAAAGCAGCTGCTGCTGTTTTCTGACTCTACCTTCCAAGGTTATTTTAGTGTACCAGTTTCTTACTAACGGATTAAATCCAGTTCCTACTCTGTGTGCTTCAAGCAAATTCTGCCTAAAGCATATGTTGTTTCTTTTAGTTTCCATTAATGAAATGTATCACATTTCACCATCACTCTCATGAATGATAATTACCATCAGTGGTAATACCCCTTTCATCTGGGGATTTATCAACCAGGACCGATCTGGCAGCATTTCATTGGTACAGAACTTCCCAAGACATTTTCTTCACTGGGTAACAATTATCCTGGAACCAAACATCTCCTCAAACAGGAGGACCTCCTGCTCACAAACCGTAACTGGGTGGGAATATGTAAGGAGTGGTAAAAAGGGAGCAGCAGAGGCAGTGGGACTCAGTGCACTCACTTTGGATAGGTTGTTGACAGTGGTGCTGGAGTTGAGCAGCTGCCCCTGCTCGGCGATGAGGTAGGCCAGGTGCTTGCGGCGCTGGGTCTCCACGGCCACGTCCGTCAGGGAGCCGGCCACGCGCATGGCCTCTCGCAGCAACACGTCCGCGTCTTCAATCTGGCTCGGGATGTCTGACAGCGTGTTGAAGATCGAGGCAGAGTTCTCAGACTGGATCAGCTCATCCTCCTGCAACAACACAGTCATTTTTGCCTCATGGAGGGCTGAACATGACAGCTGTGCTCCTGAGGCTGCTAGATGCAGTTTTACATTCAGTGTACAGCCTGGGCAGGTACAACTAGAAAATTCAAAAAAAACAACCTTCAACAGGAAAAGTCGTAGCTACTTTTGAGATGGGAACAGCATCTTTTACTGCTCTACTGCATTCTCCTCCCAGAATTCTAGCCAGCATTTCTTTGAATCACAGCATTCACCATTGAAATGAAATCAAATCAGCATGGAAAACCAAACTCAAACCTATTCTGCACCAACCACTAGGACTGGTCACAGCAGGGATCTTGCTAGGGATAAGAGAATGGGAGCTGCACTCTAGAGCACCTACCATGTCACACTGTGCTCCACCTTCCTCTTACTCCCATCAGGCTCACCCTTGCCCTTCATGCAGCAAACTGAATACAAAACTTTTTCACATAGAAAAGGAAAAGATCAGGCTAGCCAAATCAAATGCAGTCAGGACAATGCTAATCTCTTATAGTATTCAAGCAATGCCATCCAAAACTTCCCAGATGTTCACAACTTTAGCTTTCTCTTTCCTCCTAGATTGTGCAAAACAAGAGGTATCTTGGTTTAGGTTTAGATAAGATGGACCCTCAGGTTGCGATCTAGACTGATTAAAGGGTGGCAGCTGATGAGGTTTAATTATGTGGCAACAAATGAGGCATGCACAGGAAATGGCAGTCTCTAATTTCTGTGAAGTGCCTTAGAAGTTTTTCACAGCCTCCAGTTCCGAAGGCAGCAGGAAGTCATCTTCCCTAGCGCACTCTCAAAACACATACAGCAAGTGGATACAAAACCTTCTTGCCTCTAAATCTCAGAATTAAACACTGAAGTACTATAAAGGAGGGAGAGGAGTTGGGAATTACCTTCATACTTAGCATGCCCAAAGTGACTTGGAACAGCACCAGAGAGCCCTCGTAGAAGAAGAGGTCCCAAATACGCAGCAGCAGCTTGATGTGGACAACACTAGCGAAAGAGGTGAGGAACCAGTGCAAGGTGATCAAGGAGAGCTCTGTGAACAGAGAAACATGGAAAATAATTACAACAGAGGAAGTCAGTCAACCAGTGAAGGTAGACTCTCCTAAGGGCTTTCCTCCACACATTGCCTTCAGGGTCAGGAGGTTTGCTCCTCTCCCTGATGCTCCCCTTTGTGAAAAAAGACTCTTTTGTCTGCATCTCACCCTGGCAAGAAATTTCTAGGGCACACTTTTACCAATGTCATGCTCCTGAAGCAGCTTGTCCAGGCGGGGCAGGTACTGCACGATGAGCTGCCGCAGGACACGCTGGTCTGTCTGCACACCCATGAGGGTGGTGCTGAAGTAGGAGGCAGGAACCAATTCCTCAATGATAGCACACATCATCCAGAAGGCATCTTCCTCCTCCAAGAAGAGCAGCAGAGAGGCAGCCACCTAGGATTTTGAAGGAAGAAAAACTGCATGTTCTAAGAGGGAACTCTAAGAGTAGAGAGTAGAGAAAAACTGCATATTCTAAGAGTAGAACTCTTTCCTCACTTTCTCACATGGAGAGATAGACCAGTACCTAGGTGACAAAAATCTCCCTTCTGCAGGAGCTCTACTGCAGTCTCCACTGAAGGGATTTCTCCTCAATATAATGACTGCTCCCTCCCCAACAGACGGATCAAAGTCTTCCATATATCTGGATGTATGGTGCTACTCTGCTCTCCCTTCCTTAGGAAAAGTATTTCAGGTGGAAGGGATTTCTCTTCAGCTCACCTGGAGACCACAGTATCTGGCAGCACTACCTCAAATCATTCACTCCAGCGTAGCAACCAGACACAAACTGATCCCTATCACAAAGACACTCTGAAAGCAGGTTACCATGCCAGTGCCCTGACAGTATCCAATGTCTGGGTAGAGCCAGGCAAGTCCCCGTAGTATCCTGCGCAGCCGTGGCACCCCGATGCTGTTCATGTTGGAGAAGCAGGCGTTGCTGGGCATTGTGCGTAGCAAGTCCTTTTCAATCTGTCAGGCAGCCATAAACAAGGACAGAGTCAGCTCGCAGCATCTGAAAAACTGCCTTCAGCTCTCTGCACTTCCCCCCTGCCCCCTGCCTCAGGGAACTCTGCCTCCCCACATCCACTCATAAGTGCTCAGGCACCAAAGAAGGTGTCCCTGTCCAAGCACCTGGGGTCAGTTTAACAGCCTTCACTGACATGTGGGAAAATGCCAGTGCACACAGTGGCTTGCCGAATCCCTTGTAGAAATCCAAGTAGAAATACTTGTCTAAACTGAGACCTTAGTTTCACCACTGAAAATAGGAAACACACTAGCTAGGAATTACATCTGCTTGGATTTCAAGCATGGCTTCCCAACCAACGTATTCCAGAGAAAAACCAACAACCTGGCCAAATCTGTGAGGTCAGAGGAAGAGGGAAAACACCCTTTAATAGTCTTGTTGGTGTTCGGAAACTTTGTGTTTGAGGGAACAAAGACAAGCCCTGAAAGCAGCTGCCACAACCTCAACAGAGGTGCCTCTGTCAGCCTTTCATCCTTCCCTTCCCTCAGTGAGTATCAGGATGTTTGCTGACATGCAACTGCAGCATTTTTCTAGTCTGCAAGAAGCATGGATCAAACCCTTTCCCTGCTGTCCTAGGAAACAGCAGAGCTAAACAATTGCTATTCCAACAAAACTGAGGAGAAATATGACCCACAGGATTAAGCTTTAGCAGGATTTAACCACACATCCTCTCAACTGCCCCTGCTGCAGGTGTCAGGCAGACACCCCCTGTCTTCCTCACACAGTAGATCTTACCCTTCTTCTCACCCAGCACTAGGAACTATCTCCTACCTGTTTGGCAGCAATGGTCTCATCGTTAGAGCTGTTTTTCACGATATCTCGATATGACATCTCTGAGTTCCTCTTCTTCTGCAAAGCCCCTGAAAGGCGCATCCACAGCTGGGGGACAGGGTGAACAGAGACAGAAGTCACTCAGACAGCCACAGAAAGCCATGATCTGGCACCCTCTCAACCAAGAGATCCCATTCCATGATCTCTTACTCCAGGCAGGAGTGCCTGCCTAGAACAGGCAGCACTCTCACCTGTGGCCTCATGCTATGTGGGATGCCGGCCAGCACCAGGGAGCGCAGCTTGTCTGAATGTGGCAAGGTGACCTCAATTTTGTCCCAGGTGAGGTCACCCACATCATGGTTGTGTGTGAATTCCAGATGAGCCTGCCACTTGAGCCTCTGCTGTGGCTCCTCTGTCAGTGGGACCCCCAGAAGCTTGCTGGAGTTTGGCTCAGCACCATCTGCTTCAGCAAAGGGAAGAGAAGGAATGGAGACAAGTGAAAGAGGGAACAGGAGAGGAAATGAACATATGGCAGGGTGGGGAATAGGATGGCCATCTGAAAACAGCCCATTCAAAACATTCGTATCTTCCAGTCAGAGCATGGAAAGGCAAAGGTTGGTTTCTAACTGCCTACTCCATGCAGCCAATTTTATGGTCATAAGCAAAAGGCCTGGGGCCTTGAGAACTAAGGAGCTGTCCGCAGGCTTCTAGTCTCTACTTAGTCCTGATTTAGAGCACAGTGTGGCTGGAATTAAACAAGATCCTGGCAGCAGTCATCCTGCTGGGTTTTGTAAGGATCCGTAAATCAGGCTGACAGAAGCATAGCAAGCCTCAGAGCTGGAAAGCACAAGCTATATGCTCATGGAAGTAATGAGGTGCAAAATGTTAACTTTGGGGATATTTAATCACCAAAAATGCTTTAATAAGGACACTTAAAAATTCACAATGAGAGAGCACCTTAAACTGAGGCTGGCTTCTTAAAATAGATACTTTAGCACAAGGACAGGTTTGACATAAGGCACACTGTCCGTTAACATATAATACATCCCAATAATGTGCTCCAAATCTTTCTGCTGATTTTATAATGCACAGATCTATCAAATGTTCTGGCTGAAAAAAAATCACTGTGTTCTGTCCTTATCTTCAGGTCACTGCTTCAAAGAGGATCTTTGAATCACTGGATCAAAGAGTGACTCAAGGTTCCCCAGGGCACACATGGAAACAACTTCTGCCCTTACGTTATATAGCCTGAGCCTTGGGAATGACTCCCAGAGCACATGAAACAATTCCTACATCTCCTACTTCTTTCTCTTCCTCTTTGCTAAGGCAGCCAGCTGTTGTAGTTCAATGCTCAGCTTCAACAACACTCCATGCCTCCTCCTATTTAGCTGCCTGCCTCCATAGCTTGCAGAAAAACTAGGATGTAGGTTTTTCCCCTACAATTTGCCCCACACTTTGCTGAAATGCTGAGGTGGGCAGAACATACCACCACTCACCTTGGCTATGAGTTTTTCAGCAGACAGCACATTTCACTGTGCCTGCTATGAGCCCTTGCAGTGCTACTGAACACAATGGAGAGCCCACTGTGAATTGGGAAAGTCGCCCTTCTCCAGCATGCAGCTGCTAATGGAAATGGTAACTCCTCAACTTTTCTCCCTCTTCCCCATGGCACAGCATAAGGGGATGGAAATGACTGCTGCATGGTCTGTGCTCTGGACTTCCGTAAGGCCAGCACGTCTAATGCACTTGATTACAAATGGTAGGATACAGGAACAGGTGGGTTGACAAGACTTAGCACAGAATGGCTGCAAAAGCCTGCCACACTTGAAAGCATTGGAAGGGCTGAACACAATGCAAGTGGGAGGGATGGGACTGGTTTTACCTTCCTTGTCAACTCGGAAACCAAATTCATCATAGCGGAACTCCGGCTGCTCGACGGATTCTTCTTTCTGGGAGAAGTGAGGAAGGAAAACAGACATTTTCAGCAGTTTATCACTGAATAACCAAACAGAGACACATAGATATTACCTCATCCTACCATTGCCCACTCTGTGCCCTTTGAGCAACCACACCCCTTGCCCTTTAATTTTTAAAGCCCTCCATCACAATTTCCAGCTGAGGAGATGTTGCCTGCCATTCCCATTTTGACTTCTCCATGGAAAAAAACTATACAGATTTTCCCAGCAGGACTTGAGCTCAGCATCTTATCAAGATCAGAACTGCCCACCTGGAGGGACACACAGCCCTCCTCATGGACTGAGGAATATACACACACCAGCTAAAGTAGATGGCCTCTACTGTCTGCATCACTAATACACAGCTGTCCTTCCTGTTACCTCTGCACACACACTGCAAATTCAGCTCCCTGCACCACTCCATCTCCTGCCTGTTACTCTCAAATTTCCTCTGAAAGGCAGCAGGCAAAACCGGGATTTGCACCTGTGATTCAAGTCCAAATTATAGGCCAAAGAAACTTAAGGTCTATGACCCAAATCTCGACCTTCCTCATCTGTGCTCATGGCTGGCATTGGGGCGTACTGGGGGATACACACTGGAGATTACCTCCAGGCTTTTTTTAGGAGTAAAACCTACTGCTCTCTCCCCTTTCCTGCAAGCCCACCTGCACCTCCTGTGGGGACTCTTGCAAGCACTGCAACCAGGCAGCACCTAAGAAGCAAGAAGCACTGCCCACATACCTCCACAAAAAGCTTTAAACCACTGTGGCTAAATTACAAAATTCCACAGCTGCTTCCTTCCTTCCTGCTCTACCCACCTGCTGACAAGTTTGAGGCTAGCATTTCCTGCCATGCACAAGCCATCCAGAGTAACTTGATGATGACAGAGGCTCCCTGAGGGTGTCAACATTTTTATAGTGGAGCAATTGTTGCAAAACATCAGGGAAATAATTCACAGAAGTTTCTTTGTGCTCTGCAAGATCCTCTTGCAAGAGCCAGGATGCAACCACAAAACATGTAAAGTCCACAACCAAAGCATTGGAGGAAAAGTTCACCTCTGCCTCCTTTTCCCTGTGGCTTTCAGCGACCACTGGGAAAACACCAGGTTCCCTCTACTTTTGCAGAGCCAGAGAACATCCCCACCCTGCCCCACACTGTACCTGTGTATATTTTGCCAGGATCTCCTGAGGCCAAATGCTGGGTGTGAGTGCTGAGAAGGGACCCCCAGCAGAGGGAGTGTGATGGCCTAAACAGAAAGAGAACACATACCAGTGAAAACCTGGAAGAACATCCTTGGAAGGTACACACTCCATACAGACTGTTCCAGCATTGGAAGGACTCCCTCATCAGTTTGTTGCTACTGCTACTCTAAACACTGAGGCAGCTCCCACTTCACCAGGGAAGCCAGTAATTTTAGATGGTTTTGTTCCTTTTTATTGAGCAAAAGGGCCAAATGGAGTTACCGCTAAAGAAAGCGATTCTTAGAGAAGAGAAATAGTTCCATGGCATCATATGATCACTCACCTGCTTGGAAAAGCTGTGTGATCAGCAACAAGCCAAGGGTATCACCACCAAATAAATATTATTTTGCAGAAGTAAATTCCTCCTATGGACCAGCAGCAGCACTCCAGAGTTCCCTGAAACTCTGTCACTCAGGCACCAGAATGGAAAATCAGAGCCCTCAGAAAGATGCTCAACTGTTCCCTTTATTCCCAGCAGGCTGGGATATTGTCAGACCATGCATAGAGAGCTGCAGCAATGAAAGTACGTCTATAATCTTGGTCTTTTGTGTTCAAGACAAGCACCCTTCCAGTCTCAGGTAGAGTCCCAGTAAACAGCTTCCCTTGGAATACAGGCAGACATCAAGTCTTGCAATTGAAGCAGATAAACATGTCCCAAGTCTTCTATTGTTCTATCAGCAAGACAAAGGTCTACTTGGCCTTGAAGGACATTCTCCCCCAGGGTTATGTGCCCTGCAACAACCAGCTGGACCAGAAAGGAAAGTCTACAAAAAAGTACAGGGTGGGAAAGTTGGCTTCTCTAAGGAGAAAACCTAGTTTTAGCAAAGCTTCTATCTCAGAAGTCCACAACTGAACTCCAGTTATTCTTCAGCATTCTGCCTGTCCTAGAGCCACCACTGTACAGCAAAAATCTCTCACAGTCATTGTGAGCCACTCATTTTGGGGGAAATGTTGGGGGGAGAAGAGAATCAAGCAAATTTTAAGGAAAAATGGGGAAGGCAGACCATATTTCAACCTCCTTCTTCCTCTCTGTCCAACGGCTGAAAAAACTTCTATGTTCTAAAAGAAAGAACTGAGTGCACCCTCAGTAAAAAGGCTGCTGGGTGACAAAGTTCCCTCTCTCTCAATCTGACCAGAAAGTATGTTCATGTAAAGAATGGCTCTTAGAACCAGAAACCTTTGTTATGAAGTTTCAGCTGAAGACAGAGCAAGCAAGGAAATGAGAAGATACTGTGTCAAGATACTGTGTGCTCACCTGACATTGCACTAGGCAAGGCTGAGCGGCACAGGTGTCAGCAGGTCCAGAAATGCTGTCCACAGAGGTGAGATGTTACACTGCTGTTATAAAAAGAAAAAAAGAGTGATGAGAGAATTCAATTAGCATCTAAGAACATGGCGGGGGACTGACAGACCCCTCACACACAACTTCCTCACGTGAAAATTAAATTCTTTAGAATTTAAGTTCTGCCCCCACAAGAAATAAATTCCAGAGATTGGAATTTCCTTTTGGTTTCATACCTACTGACCAGTTAGAAAGAGCACACTGTCATTTCCAAATTTCTTGTGGAAGTAACAGCATTGCTGGTTGAAAGAATGTCAAAAAAACAAGCCAACTTTTAACACCTTTTCCACTGCATTATGTGAGTCCTGTATTTAATGATGCAAACTAAGAAAATAGCCCATACATCATCATTCTCTGAAGACACTGACCATGGAGAAGGGACAGGAGTGGTGAAAAGGGTTTAAGGGGGCATCATTAGATGCAGTAAGTCCAAAAGAGATTTTAGGAGTAGGAAGTGAGTGTGTAGGGCTGCAGAATACAACTCCCTGAAGCATGTGGATGTGGACAAGATGCTATCAAGTACCTCTGCAATGAGTCATGAACCAGACTCCTCTGAACTAAATCAGGCAATAGAACTCCCCTCCTTGCTTTCCTGACACTAGTTAACAGCATATTTTTATGGGGATTTCTATGGGGATTTCCAGGAAAACAATATAACAGTTCAGTAATCAGAGAGATTCTGGACTTTAAGATCAACCTTACAATTTGTGTGTGGGAGGCAGCAAGAGCCACCTCTACCAAGCAGATAAAGCCACTGCTGGGATAGATCAGTCACTCACACTTCCTTGGGAAAGAACCTGGGAGAAACTAACATTTGCACACCTAGGATGGCTTTTCCAGCTTCCCTTTTCAATAAAGCTACTTATGACTGTAAGCTGCTAAAAGGAGGAACCCCAGGGATTTATCCCACAGGCCCTATCCAAGTTGTTTCACAGTGCTGATTAGTACAAGGTTATATTGCCTTTGCATCTCAGTGAGCTTTCCAGTGAGCACTTGCAGCCAGGAACTGACTTGCTACAGCACTCCAAGATAAGCAGCTGCACAACACTGCAAAAGCATAAAAAACATCTGTGTCTGGGAACACAAATGATAAGGTTTCCTCTCTACAGATTTAATCAGCTCTCTGCCTGATAAAGGCCAGCATGGATGAACAGACACTCTGATCCATTCTGACATTAACGCTTAGGGCAAAAGGAATCACAAACAAACAAACAAATAAAATCCAGCTTTTGTTTCTGAGAAGTAGTGCTGTCCCCAGGACGGTTAGTTGTGTGTCCACCAGTTCTGCAAATGTTTGTGTGTTCTTCCTTACACTCCAGTCCCATTTGTTCCCTTAGCACTAACTCTTCCCTTAGTAGTTGAAGACATAGCAACAATTACAAAATGAGCATCTGCATGCTCATATTACATGGGAACACAGAGCACGCACCCCAGGCAGGTAAATTGCCTGACATTACTTGCTTCCCTTTCAACATTGCTGTGAATGTATTTTTGATGCTTTTTTCACTGCCTTGCAACCATGGCTGCTCTGTTCCTGAGCCTGCAAGGTGTCCTTCTCCCCTGTCTTCTCTCAGCCCAGTTAACCCTGTTTCCAATGGTTTTTATTAGGAATACAGTCACCATGTGGTATGTCTGCCATGCTTCTCATTGCCTGTGCTCTGAATCCATCTTCAGTGCCTCGAGCTTGTGAGCAGAGGTTCCCCTCAGCCATTATTAACCTTCATTGCATGCACAATCACTGCTGACCCAACCTGCTGTGGAGGAGCCAGGCCAGGATGTCAGGCATGTGGCTGAGAAAAAAACCCATAATAAGGGAATTAACCACAGTGCTTGGAAACAGGGCAGGAGAGTGCTGAGTGAGTCTCTCCTTGTCCCAAGACAGGTGTAGCAGATGGAACACCCTCCCTTGTCCACGTCATCATGCCCTGGCCTCTGCCTTGCTGGGGATCACTCCCCTGCCTGCTCTCCTGGCCCTGACATTAGAGCACTGAACTTGGTGGGCAGGTTTTTCCTGCCCCTGGTTCCCATAGAAACCTTCCTGCAAGCACCCATCTGCGACAGAGCCAAAAGAGAGCGTGAGGCTCACCTTGCTGCTGGCGTGGTTGTGCAGAAGGGCAGGGTGAGCAGCAGGAATCACACAGAGGGAAGGCTCCTGCTGTGGCACATGGAGACACTGCCCTGGGCACTGCCCTCAGAGCCAGGTGTCTCCAAGAGAAGGTGCTGAGACTACTGAACCAACCCTTCCAGCACCACAGGAACTGGGAAGAAAGTTCCCTGACACAGCCAGGCACCACCTAGTGCGAGCCAGGAGGAGGAGGAGGATATCTGATACGTGGGATTGACATAGTAAGGTCTTTTCTTTGACTGAGGGATACAAACCTAAAGCAACTCTCAAGCTTGCTCTTGTTTATTTGCTCTCCTAGCCGGGAGATAGCAAGTAACAAAAGGGGCTCCACAAAGCTTATGAAACCACACATGTGAAATTGCTGTGTTATTTGCAATGTACACACTTCTGAAATGAAGCAATAGTAAGAAACACAAAGGAAAAAATACATCAGATCCAACTAATATTAATGGCAACTCCCAAACCCTCAATACTACAAAATTAAAACCAGTTTCACCCACACATTAAGGAGTATCTCCCATATTTAAAGCCAATTTAAGTTTCTTATATGAAGCAATTTTGGTCACACAACAGGTTGTCTTCATGTTTTGAAAGAAATGTATTTTTTGCTGAAATGCAAATAGTACCTGTTTATCACAGATTTAATTTTTGAATTCCGAGTTCAAAACAAATCACACCACCATTGATTCCAGCCTGCTAGAAGACAGGTGTGATGTACCTGAAATGAAGGCTACAAGGGAAGCACACAGTCAGCCATTTGAAGAACTCCACCTGCAACACCTTTGTTGGAGTTGCAAACACACACCATGCAGGATAATGTCCAATTAGTTTATTTTCTAGTGCAGGTGTCCTTTAGAAACCGATGTTTGCAAAGGAGTCCTGCAAATTTACTTCCACTTGAAAATACTGTGCCTCCCCTGGACACAATGGCTTTCCCCCACAGCTGTAGTATGAGAGATTTCAATTACCTGGCTCCTGGCAGACACCAGATAGCAAGCTCCTGCTGCCTTTGTTTTACCTCTTTTGCTTAGGTGATCTCCACCAGCCTATGGTGGGAGGGCCTGGATGTGCTAAGCACAAAACGACCCTGTCTGTAGGACCTTTATTCAGTAGGACCTTTATTTTGGGACAGGAACTCCTTCCCAAGAGTGTTCTTCCCCCACTGATTAAAAACAAAAAAATCCACTAAAAAGGCAGCATACCTCTATCAGACTGTGCAGAAGACAAACATTTTACCAAGCAATGTTTTTGTATCCTGAAAACTCTGCAACCAGTAACTATGCAGGAACCTCCACTGGGTATCATCAGAAGGAACAGAACAAGCATAACGTTTCTTTCTAGACTAATTTTCATTCACTTTACCAAGAACTGCACCTCTGTTCTGACAGTTACAACACTTCTTCTGACAGCAAGCTAGCATGGAAAAAACTTTGTTCTCCTTTATGTTTAATAAACAGAAAGCAAGAGTGTATGCAGTAAATCCCACTGCCACCTCTGGATTGTCAGCTCGTTTCCACTATTCTCTTCCTTTATTAAGAAGGAAAGCTTTAGAAGAGAGAGGTGATTGAAAGTCACAGTACCTATCAGGAGGCTATGCACGTAGCTGTAGTTCTAGAAGCCTCTTCCAGCTCAGCTTTTGAAATCCCAAGTAGATTGCATCCAATTTAACATCTCCCTCTCTCAGAAATCAGACAAAAGCTCTGCACGGAACCAGGCAGTTCAATTTTGTCTTCTCACAACCAGCAAACTTACATTTTCCAAATTATAATCCTGATTTGCTCAATGAAATATCCAAGGGAACTCGCAGCAGGATGCCCTTGGCCTTCCTTCCCTTCCCCCATCAGCGTCTCCCTCAAGTCAAGCAAAGGCATATCCTGGAGCTGCAAATGCCATTAGTCCACAAGTAAATATTTGCACACAGAGTCAGAAGAGAACTCCAACTTCACGAACAAATACGTAAGTGAGCAAAGCACAGCCACACACCTGACCAAGGGGCAGACAAGATGCAGCGAGTTCCTGTCCCTCACACCCTGGCTTTGTAAAAAATGCGGAATCCCACAGAGACACTGACACAGACACTGGTTAAGGAGTCAATATGGTGTTAGTGAACCTGGCTCATCCCAAACTTCTTGTTTGAGGCTCATAAACCACGACCAGCCTCACACTGCTTTGGGTGTTGAGCAGCACGTACAAATGCAGGCTGGAAGTGGTGAAGTGGCCTTCAGGTTTCCTCTCTACAACATGACTGGGAATGAAGATCCAGGAACTTTAACTGCCCTCACCCCACTTCTTGTAGTACTGGAGGTGAACCAGAGATGCACCAAAAGCGTAGGGTAGGTCTCAAAAGGGGGATGAGACACCTGGAGAGCAGCGAGGGGGAGGCTTGGAGAGCCAGGTGGGCAGGCAGGCAAGCTGCTGACAGGTTACTGACTGCAGAGGCACCACCCAGGACTCCAGTGCTGCCCAGTCATCAACTGGGATCATATACTGACAGCAGGAATGTGGCAGGGCAAAGTGTTTCCTCCCAGCTGCCTCAGGGCACTATTAGAGCAACAGACAGCAAAAAGTAAACTGGAACTCTGTGTCTCCTGCCATAAACCACCTTGTAGATTCCTGCCCTCATTGGAAATGTAATTTTATGCAGAAATGTAACTAAAAGGTACTTCCATGCAACAGTTCTGCTCCTTGCAGTGCTTGGTGTCCAGAAATGCCTGCTGTAATGACAAAGAGCTCCAGTGGAGCTGAAGCTGCTGAACTATGTAAACTATCCGTTTACACAAAAGGAACAAAACAAGTAACTTGCATCTCCATTTTGAAAATAAGGATGTGAAAAAGCAGAATCCTGCTTCCTACCGCTTCTGCATTGGACAGACCACAGATGGACTTCCTGACCACAGTTCCATGTGTCAAACTTGTCTCAGAAACAGCCCTACATAACACCTACTTATGTAGAATGCAGATATCCTACACATCAACAGATATTTTATTTCCAGGTAAGAACTGCCTTTTATTTACCTGGCTCCAAAGCAAACAGCATGCCAGCTAAACATGAACTGCACCTCTGTGGAGAACCTCTTGTTAGCCAAGACCCTTGGGATCAGAGGAAGAGGAGGAGTTTCCCCTTTCCCACTATTTGAGTGGTGAAAAGATATGTGACAGGAATAGAGAGTGCTCCTTGCAACTCACACAGGAGGACTATAGTCGAGTACAGGAACAACAGTTTTTGGGGTTTTCCATCTGCATCAAATGAAGCTAGAAAAAGAGGCCAGGATACAAACTAGCATGGTCTTCACTCTCACTGCATGGCAAAATTTTCCTTGCTTTCAACACAGAGGTAAGAAAACATGTACGTGCCGAAAAAGGAAGGCCTGCAGTCACCCTGGCCTTCAAGGCTTAGGGTAAAGGCCATTCTGTTTTAAACACCACTATGCAAATATAAACCAAAGTTTTTTGATTAGTATCTAAACATATATTCCATGAGGGTCAAGTACTGCACAATAAATGGGCATTTTCACCCAAAAAAGTACAGTGCAGGACCAGGGCACTTCTGCAGAGCTCTACAGAAATTTGTTTTCCCAAAAAATTTCAGAAGAGTTGTTTACCTTCTGGTCCATTGCAAGACTATTTATGAGATGTCTGTGGAAAACAATCAATCACAACTGTCCAGTTTCATCTGAATACAGAAACTTGAAAGAAAATATTCCTGTTAGAGATGTAGGGACACTACATCTCTATCAAACCAACCAAAGGAAGGTTAAAAGACACTACTGACAGTTATTTGAAGTCAGGTATTATGAAGTCTTTTATATCACACTCCTGTCCGGAGCGGTGACAAGCAATGCCACCCGAGGCTGTCTCCATCACCAGCCCTGTAGGCTCATCCAGGTGGAAGTTTGATTCTCAAGCTGGTCTCATCCTACTGCTCCCACTGACAATGGAACACAGGCCTGAACAACAGCTCTTCCTTGATAGGCCTCAGAGGATTTGCAGAGGTTTTGCTGTCATGGTTTGCTGTCACCTTGGTGAGGCCCAAGAAAGGCTCGTTTCAGGTCACTCTCCTGTAGCTCTGTTTTGTTACTGTTTGCTCCGGTGTTTGCAAAAAAAGTCAGATTCACTTCACAGGACTCTAAGCAGGCCTCGCTTCATTTGGTTTCAGAAAATGGCTTTTAAGGCAAGTATATCCCACAGCATTCAAAAGTTTTCCTTCAGGGCTTTGTCTTTACAGGACTCAACTTTCTGAAGAGGTCAGTAACACTCAAAACACCTCTCAGGACTGTTTGCAAAGCTCTTACCTAGCATGTCAAGTTGGACTACTTAGATCTTGCTCCTGCAGAAATTTATATGAACAGATAACTTAAGAGGAAAAAAGGCAAAATATACAAGGATTGTTAACACTTGTAACAAAACAAGACAAAACCTCTGGTATTTCCTGATTCTGCGGATCAGGAAGAATTCTTCTCCAGAGAAAAAAAGGACTGTCAGGTTATGGACTTTCTTTTGCATCTCTGAATCATCAAATACTTCCCAGCCAGCATTTACTGAGCAGTAACAATAGTTGTTATAGTCATACTAATACCAATGTACTCTCTTCTCTTCACCTATCTCATAAAACAAGTGTGTTTGCATTTCTTCCAGGGTGTTTTCCTTAAGTCAGAAACAAAATTGTTCTGTTACCAATGTAACTGGTTATGCTCCAGTTTAAAAAAATCTGAGACCTCCTCAAAGACAAAACAAATGTGGCAAGACAACATCCTTCTCTTCTCTACTCCTGCCAAGAAGCTGACAAGGGAGATTTTCCCCAGTACTCCCAGATACTCAGCCTGTGTAAGCTTTATGTACCAAAACCCTTGACCCTGGGATAGAAAGTGGCAGAGAAAGAAGTTCAGGCAAGTCTTTGTGTAGCTGAGGAAACCTCAAGTACCAAAACCTCTCCATCTCTTAAGGGACACTTAGGATACCACACTCACAACAGAGAATTAAGCTGTTTGTTTACCTCCTCCTACTGGACAGTTGCAAATTCTCTGTATCTTATCCATTTGAATTAGGGTAGGATCTAGAATAACCAGTGTGATACAGATCACCAGCAAGTGTCATAGCTGATTTAGCTAGAAAAGCTGTAGGACCACATACACCATAATATAAAGCATCTTAACTTCACCACTGCAGATATAGTTGCAGTACTCCTGAGGACTTATTTTTTTAAAGTTTTTGTTACTTCTGATGTGTTGGTGAGAAGTTTGCAACTAACAGCCAGGAACAGGCGTCATTCCAACCACTTCCAAAACAGTTATTGCCTCAAACATGATATGACCAATTCCTTTGTCAAAGCATCTCAAATACCAAACATGGGAAACAATTTCACAACACACAAATCAATTCACCAAGAATGGGACTAATAATGGCAGCTCTCACACAGATCTCTTAACCAATAATCTCTACTGTTACCATGCCACCTTAGGTAAGACACATTAATTTTTAAAAGCCAAATATTTTGATTACTGCCTGTCTTTTAATATTGTCAAGGTTCTTTAGAACACTGAGATTGGCAAAAGTTCCCACCTTATGGGAAAGTGACAGGTTAAAAGCACAGCAAAGAAGAAAAACCTAAAGAACATTAGCAGAGACCCCTAAAACTGGAGAATTATTTCAGTCCTGAGCAAGCGTGCAGTACTTTCCTCACCTCAATTCTATCATTTTCTGACCAGTGCAATTCCTCTAGAAATATGCCCCTCCCCTCTGCTGCCCCTCAGGGATTCCCTTCATCCTTCTTCAGAAGAAGAGTCACTATGAATGACATCTCCCTAAGACTATCAAACCACATTATCAAAATATTATCATAAACAGGAATTAAGATGGCCAGTATTTGTAATTTTAATCTGTTAAATACAGAAAGAACATGGAATTAACATGACACAACCAGTCCCCACCCTGACCTCTTTAATTACATGTCATGCCTCTTCTCACCCTCTTCCTTCCCTTTTACTTTATGAATTCTCCAGAGTAGGAATTCAGCCGTTGTTTCTGCATAGGGACAGTCACATACACATTGTGTGGATCTAGAAATAAATAATGAAATTGAATTTTGTACCAGTGGCTGTTTCTTTCCAGGCCACCACTCCAGACTCCGTAGCAGCTGAAAAACTGTTCTAGAATTCAGATTATCCAGCAAGCAACTGTATCTTGATCAGCAGCTCAGCAAAAGCACAGCAGTGCCTCAGTCCTGCTAGGCTGACAGTTCCTTCTTGAGTGATTTTAAGATCCAGTCTTGCACTACTAAAAACCTACTGATTTTAATTCCAGTAAGGCTGCTTTGCTCTCTCATCTATATTTGCACTAAAGGATCCTCCATTTCCTCAAGGCACTGTTCTTCCGTTATCCCCACTTCCCCTTCCCCCCTTTAAAAAAAAAAATCACAGCAAGCCATGAAGAGTAGGTCTGAGACACCGTGAAGTAGGAAGCTACGACATCACATAAAACCCCCACACACCAACACTGAAACTGACTTGTTTAGAAGGAAAGCACCTGCTTAAATTCAGGCATCCCTCAAAAAATTAGGAAGGAAGCAAAGCCACACATTGGAAATTTTTTCTGTCCCGCCCTTACCAGTTCTGTGAAGAGACATCAAGAGCCGTCCCGGAGCCCACAGCCACTGCCTGCAACGAGATTTAAATCCGCGTGACTGTGGCTCTTTGCTTCCTTGGATTTACATCACCAGGTAAGAAGAATTACATCTGTCCCCTGCTCTCCTTCTAACATTTATTACAGCTGACAATCACAGGGCCTGCAGCACGTCTATTTGTGCCCATCGCCCAAAGGATACTGCCATATTTCCGTCTGTGTTTCGTGACTGTTCCTTCCCCCCAGCCAGACAGGAG
>VXAX01004192.1:880751-902088 GCA_013399835.1 Leptocoma aspasia
CCGCACGCCCCTGCCCCGGCACCGGCACCCACCTGCTGCCGCCACCGCCGTCCCCTCAGGGCGGCCGCCCGGCCCCGACCCGGCGGCCCCACGCGCCGCTACCCGGGCGCATGCGCGGGACGCGGGCGGCGGCGCGCTGGGGGCTGTAGGCCGGGAAGCGCGGCCCGGCAGGCGCGGAGAAGGCGCCGGGATTGTCCCGGTCAGCGCGGGCTGCAGGGACGCGCACCGAATGGCGCAGAGTGTGATCGGGCCTCACAAAGCTGTCACGGAATCACAGAATCAATTACGTTGGANATGAAGAGTAGGTCTGAGACACCGTGAAGTAGGAAGCTACGACATCACATAAAACCCCCACACACCAACACTGAAACTGACTTGTTTAGAAGGAAAGCACCTGCTTAAATTCAGGCATCCCTCAAAAAATTAGGAAGGAAGCAAAGCCACACATTGGAAATTTTTTCTGTCCCGCCCTTACCAGTTCTGTGAAGAGACATCAAGAGCCGTCCCGGAGCCCACAGCCACTGCCTGCAACGAGATTTAAATCCGCGTGACTGTGGCTCTTTGCTTCCTTGGATTTACATCACCAGGTAAGAAGAATTACATCTGTCCCCTGCTCTCCTTCTAACATTTATTACAGCTGACAATCACAGGGCCTGCAGCACGTCTATTTGTGCCCATCGCCCAGAGGATACTGCCATATTTCCGTCTGTGTTTCGTGACTGTTCCTTCCCCCCAGCCAGACAGGAGACAGACTGTCTCTCCTCCGGGGCTCCTCCGAAAAGGCGCAGGCGTGGAGAGCAGATGAGTATGGCAGAGCAGGACCCCCGGGAGTCGCAGCCACGGGCAGGAGAAGAGGCGGTTCAGAGGAGAGGCACATCCCGGGGAGCAGGGGGAGCCCAGCCGGGGGAAGCGGGGCGCAGGGAGAACGTGCCCCGGGCAGCCCAGACGGAGAAGCACAGCGTGAGTCACTCCCAGGAGCCGGACCCTGCGTCGGACCCTGCGTCAGCGCGGCNCGGAGAAGGCGCCGGGATTGTCCCGGTCAGCGCGGGCTGCAGGGACGCGCACCGAATGGCGCAGAGTGTGATCGGGCCTCACAAAGCTGTCACGGAATCACAGAATCAATTACGTTGGAAAAACCGTCTGCGATCACGGGGTTCACCCTCTGACCGAACACCACCATGTCAACCAGGCTATGGCACTGAGTGCCACGTCCAGTCTTCCCTTAAACACCTCCAGGGTCGGTGGCTCCACCACCCTGTCTAATCACCTTTTCTGTGAAATGCCCCTTAATGTCCAACCTGAATCTCCCCTGGTGTAGTTTAAGGTTATGCCTCTTGTCCTGTTGCTGGTTGCCTGGGAGAAGAGGCTGACCCCCACCTGGCTACACCCTACTTCCAGGTAGTTGTAAGGAATGACAACTCCCCTAAACATCCTTCTCTCCAGGCTAAACAACACCAGCTCCCTCAAGCTGCTCCTCAGCAGATCTGTGCTCCAGACTCTTCACCAGCTTCACTGCCCCTCTCTGGACTTGCTCCAGCACCTCCATGTCCTTTCTGAACTGAGGGGCCCAGACCTGGACACAGGACTCAAGGTGTGGCCTCTCCAGTGCTGAGTACAGGGCGAGAATCAAGAGCTAAACAGTTGAGAGCTGCTCCTGAAGCACTGCTTGGTAGCCTCCTCCCAACAACCAAGCAAAGGAGAGAATTACATCTCTGGCCGTTGCCACTGCCAACTCTGCAGGACAGTACAAAGTCAGGTCCCAAACCAAGGAGTGGAAGTCTCCCAAAGGATTTATCACGCCAATATTCTAGGATGACGACTTTCCCTCTGCACCACTGTTACTTGTTTTATAATTTCCAGGACAGCAAGTTCTATAGCTCACAGCTGGCAGCCTCTACCTGCTAAGTATTTATTTCCAATGATGAGAAAAGATACTGTTCCTCCTCGCCACACAGGGTTGGTTGGGTTTTTTTTAAAGTAGGAAAGAGGACCAAAAAAGGAGGACTTACGCATCTGTCTGTTTTCTTTCTTGGCTATCGGTTTGAGTAATAGCCTGAAAATTATGAGGGTTACGCTAGAGTTATCATTTTCAAACAGATGGCTAATTAAATGTTAATAGCACAAGCAAGCAAAATGTTTTAAACACCATCAAACTCACAAATGTTTGAGACATTTTGAATGCCATATTCTAGGGGCAAGGTAAAACCAGAGCAATCTCAATGAAGATCACAGCCTGAAGCTTCCCACTGCTCTTAACTACTTAATAAAGACAAGCCTTATTAAAACATACAGTATTTTAAAATCCTCTTTCAACAATTATGACCTGAAGGACAGCAGGTAGCCTCTTTCAGTTAGTTCTGCTTTTCTTAATTCTCTTTAGCAACCACGCTTAAAAAATCATCAAGTAGTCCTTATGATCATCAAGTATACCCTCACCTCTGAAGGTCTGAATAAATAAAAGGCCAGAGAGAGAGCTTTTTTATTGCACTGAAGCAGAAG
Source organism: Leptocoma aspasia (assembly GCA_013399835.1). Classification (NCBI taxonomy): domain Eukaryota; kingdom Metazoa; phylum Chordata; class Aves; order Passeriformes; family Nectariniidae; genus Leptocoma; species Leptocoma aspasia. Next base: position 883,251 of record VXAX01004192.1, read on the forward strand.
AAATGCTCTGTGATGCAATAACACTGGAAGAAGAGGTAAGAGAATTATTCCAGTTTAAGTCAAAGGGAAAAGAATTTGATCCACTACTAAATGTCCAGTAAAGCAGACATTACAAAACAGATTATTCGTGTCAGAAATAAAACTGAAGCTCTTGAATTTCTCTGGCATTCAATGAATTCCAGTATCTTTTTTCTTTCCTTATCAGACAAAACTTGTAGTAGAGAACAACTTTCATGTGCCAGAGTCCACCTGCCACTCATTATCAAGCACCTACAGCCAAGGACCACAATCACAGCCAAAACCACAATGACTGGTTTCTTACCAACACCTGTAAACATGATTTTCAGAAGCTACAGACCCACAGCTACAGTATTAAACTAGGAAAGGAGCACTGAAGGAGCACCTGTTTGATAATGGCCTCTCTCTTTCATTATTTCTAATATTTTGGCCTGTTTGCTCCCCAAGTCACTACTCTGAAAACCAGGACAAACGTGTCAACTTTTGAGACACCTGTGGAGAAAGTTTCAGGGCATGGAAAGAAAGATGAAAATGGGAGTGAGCTCAGTTCCCCTTACCTCTGATCTTCAACAAGTCAGTCCTACATGAATGTCAGGCAGCACCAGACATTGCTCTTTAACAGCTGGCAGTGCTCTGTAAGGGGCCAATGAAGGTGCAGTGATAAAGTTACTTTGTCACAATTGAGCATTTCTCAGTAACTCAGCACACTACAGATGGAGGCTTGACCTCCATCAATAGTCAAAGATCCCCATCAAAGAAAGAATGAAAAGCCCATCTGGAATCAATCTGTAAGCTCTGGGGGTTAAATGTACTGTAGAGAACCAAAATAACATGACACAGTAAATAGACCTGGGCCAATAAGGCTTTTATTATCTTCCTGTACCCATACACATTTACAGACTATACCTAAAGTGCCAGCTCAACTTTCCCACCCATCTTGCTTTGGTATGGACTCAGCGCTGGTCGAACCTCCTCCTTCAGGAACTTTGCCACCTGTTGAAGATGAGAAAAATAAAATTAGTAAAAGGACTTGCCTCCTCCTCCCCCTTTGGACCTGCTTGTCTCACTGGGGTCTCTCTCACAAAGACATCCAGCAAACAGAGTGTACATGTTATATACAAAAGGATGTAGGATTAAACTACACATTGCATTACAACCCAGAGCCTCTTTCCACTACTGTACCTGTTGAGGAGCACGTCCAGTGAAGGAGGAGGGATCCAACAGGCTTTCAAGTTGTTCATGGATAGGGCTGAAGTAAGGATCAGCACGGACACGGGCAATGAAGTCATTATCACCCCCTTCCTGTTTCACAACAGCTGCTGCTTGCTGAGAGAGAACACGAATTTTTTCGTGGCAATCCTGTAGGTACAGGGAGAAGAAGATGGAAAAAGAAAAAAGTCATTCCATTGCTATTGACAGCACGTGTTCATCTCACCAACTTGTGTGGGAGGGAAAAATATTGAAGTGTATTGCCCTGGACAGTGCAAAAAGAAGACACAGTTTGGACTGCAGTGGTTCATGTGCCACTACATTAAAACAAGATTTTCTTCATTCTTTTGTATCTGCCCATTGAGGCTAAAACAGTCTGAATGTCACACACATTCCCTGTTGAACTACAACAAACTAATGCCAACGGAATAATGTATACTTCTTCAAATTTCCCAAATACTCTTAGGAGTCATTCTAGGTTTTTTTTTTTTTTTTTCCAATTGTCAGTAATGTAAAACCTCTATAGATTTTGAAAAGGGAAAAGAAAATAATCTGTCCAACTTAACAAGCAGTGAGACTTTGCAAACCATGGCCTACATAAGGATAGACTGAGGAAAAAAATTTCCTTTGGGATCAACTGGATCCCAAAGGGGGACCAGTAAGATGAAGGGGACCCGACTGTAGTCAGGTACCACCTGCAAAATCAGATATTGCCATGCTGGTCCTAAAATATAGTCATGTGGCTGCATTTACAACTATGCAGGAATCTTCTTAAATGTATTATCCTTGATCTACAGTTGGGACAAAAGTTATCCTGCTTCCTCTATCCAAATGTCATTTTGCTTCAGCACTGACTTGCCTCAGGTGAACAGATCTATCTTCTGGATATTTAGGGGAGGGATCTGTTTAGTAGTGGGGAAAGGAAGTGAGTTTCAGTGCTATGACGTGGGAAAGCCTAGAAAATGTGCTGTTCCAAAGTTTCCAGCACAGGAAAACAGAATGTACAAATGTGAATATGAACATCTTCTACTAACGTACTAAGCCCTGTGGGTATGTAATTAAACAGCACCAGAAAGAAGGCAGGTCAACAAGAGACACAAATGAATCACAGAATGTGATTCACATGATGTGACCCTTAATGCATTTAGTCAGGAAGCTTACTCACTGACCCACTGACATCAGAGACACAGGGAAAAAAAAGGAAAGAAGGATGTTTCCTGACTAATATAATGGGTGATTTGCCACAACTGTTTCAGAAAACTGAAACCACACATATTCTGCTCAAAGCTTCTATCAAACCCTTTCATTATTCTTGCTAGTTTCACTTCTGTCCTTGATGTGGAAATAATAATAGAAGGAAAAATTATTATCTAAAAGGTAAGTGAAAATAAGGTGTTTTATTTATTAAGATGGAAATTTGGTTATCAATTTTGACCTGAATTGTGAAATAAAATGATAAGGAAATATAATCTAATTGTGTCTGGGTTTATTTACCAACAAAATATTTAATTACAGTTTGCTTGAACACAGGAAGTTGAATGAAGGACTATAAACAAGGTGGTTAATATACCGTACTGAGGTAGGGAAGACTGACACATGAATGAGTGGTGCAGAATGGTCTTACTTGCTTTTTTGTTAACAGTACTGATTCATCCTCTTTTAATTTATAAGGTAGCCAACTGCCAACATGTTCCATTTAAAGAAGCCCGGCCTGTGTTCCAAGTTCCTTCAAACACTTAAAAAAGGAAAACGCCTACTAGTATCAAACATAAAAACAGGTCTCCCTCTTCTCCAGCACAGCCAGCCAGGTTACAAAACACACAGTGCTCCTAACAGAAAATAGGGATCTCCACAAGTGCTTTCCCCTCAAAGAGCAGAGCCTGGCTTTGCAGCACCAGGGCAATACTAATAACTCTGTGGGAGCAGGTGAAGGGAAGAGAAAGGTGAGACAGGACAAGAGCCCAGATACATTTGTTTTTCAGGCGACAAACACCAGGCCGTGAACAAAGGTGTTTTGGACACTTCATTTGTACCTGACGATTGCCCCCAGCCTTCACCATTGCCATGATTATATTCTCTGTGGCCATGAATGGCAGCTCCTGCCGGATCCTTCTCTCAATCACCTTAAACACAGACAAAAAAAAAAAAACCGCAGGAAAAAAGAAACAGCATTATAGAAGGTGTATAGACAACTGAAAACTTTGCAGTGAAGTTTTTTTTCCTCTCCCTTTGAATCTCTGGGACTGGACAATGGTCACAGAATCACAGAAAAGTTTGGGGTGGAAGGGACCTTTAAAGGCCATCTAGTTCAGCCACCTGCAATGAGTGGTGACCTCTTCAATTAGATCAGGTTGCTCAGAGCCCTGTCCCACCTGATGTTGAATGCTTCTAGTGATGTGGCATCCACCACCTCTCTGGGCAACCTATTCTAATGTTCCACCACCCTCTTTGTAATAAAACTTCATTCCTATATAATCTAAATTGTCCCTCTGTCAGTTTAAAACTGTTACCCCTTGTCCTATTATAACAGGCCCTGATAAAAAGCTTGTCCCCATGATCCAAAGATGAATTGTCATTTTGAACTTAACTCTGGAAATCCAGATATTGAAGTTGGTAATACTTAGAAGCCATATCTTGTACGAGACATTAGTTTGGAAAAGATGTCCAATAATTTTTTTTAACCTGTAGTAAGTTACAGGACTGGATGAGATCTGTCTCATCTGTCTCATCTGAGTATCTTTCGCTGCTGAGTTCTACAGATCTGTTCTGTAATTCAGAGAAAAATATCCTTTGTGACAAGTTTTGTATTTACTCTGTAAATTGACCTGTAATTGACCTCACAAGAGGCCTTTAATGTATGTCCTTCAACAGTGAGAATACGGCAAGAATAGAACAAAATTCAGAAACCATTTGAACTAACAGATAAAAATGTAATTCTTGAGGTGGGAGCAGTTTTGCACACTTTGGCATAGTTGTAGCATTACCAAGGAAGTCCACTATCTCCTGCTTTACCTTTGGATACACCACGAGTCCCTCGGAGATGTTCTGCAGCGTACTCAGAATGATGTCAGCTGTGAGGAAAGCCTCAGCCAGACACACGCGCCTAGGAAACACACATAGCCAGAACCCTGGTCAGCAACAAAGCCATATTCCAGTCCACCTCAGATCCTTCAGCCTCTGTAAATAATGCTCTAAACAGCATTACTGTGGCCTAACACTGGAGCTGTTCTCTCTTTTTTTTTTTTTTCTCTTTGGTCAGTAGAGAGGGAGAGGGAAAAGGGTGAAGGCACACAGAAAGCTCCAAGATAATTCAGTGATTACACAGATAGGAAACACGGCAGCAATCTATAGTATCTTCCCTTATGTGTTCTATTTTGAAGTGTCTACTACTGATCCTACCCTCCAGCAGTAAGACATGCTGCATGCTCATCCTGTGCCTGGCTGTACTCAGTGGGGAATTTCCAAGGGGATCCATGCATTTGGTGAGGGCTTCCTCCAAGAAACCAGCTCCTGGTCACAAAGGAGGCTCCTGACAAAAAGCAGAGGAGGGAAACAAGAGGAGTAGTGGGGACTGAGCTGTATCAGGCAAAATGCTCCGCATCACAATGCAGCAAACATGGCATCATCCAGCTGTGACAGCAGGGCCTGGCCCATCCTAAACCATGATGTTTTAAAATATCCTAGTTCTTAAACCCTGTGCTACATCTAAGCCCTCCAATTCTATCACAGTGCCTTAAAACAACTTTTGCTGCATTGTAGACTGATTGAACTTTCTCTGGCTTGTTCTCCTTCCAAAACACTATAGCTATAACATGAAAAATCCAAGGCACCTATTTTTATAATTGGTTAATGAACTGGACAAATGAGTCTTTCTATTAGACGAGATGAAAATAAAATTTTAAACATTCCAGTACATCTCTCAACACTTGGTAACTATTGGGAAAAAAACACACCATATTAACCAGTATTCAATTTCTTAAATTTACATTGCTTTCTGCTGCCTATGCAGCTTTTTGTTTTTAATGAGACTAGGAGCTGTGGAGTAAGGCCCCCTGGGAAAAAATCTATTTTTTCATGAAATTTTATGCAGGTATTACGTCTGTGGAAACATTTTAAAAATAACATTCTCAGCAATCTTAATGCTAATATAGCATTAATCAAGAGAAAACTGCTGCTGTTCATTGTCTCACAGGTGCCATACCTTAGAAGTCTAGAGATTTCTAAGATTCTAAGAGATCAAATTCTGCAACAGAATATGACTTTGAAACTAAAATGTTTCAAAGGTAGGTATGAGCTTTAAGCAGATTTAGTAGCAAATAAAAGATGGAAGCATTGAATTTAATTGCTGTAATTTACTTGATAATAATTGTAGATAACTTCTGCTCAGCTCAAAATAGTGGTAATGAAGAATTATAAAACAAAGCGAAATTTGCTGAGCAATATCCTAAAGACCTGCACAGATTTTCGTGAAAAAGTAGAGTAATTGTGCTCTTTTTGTAGGATCTGACTACTTCTTGTAAAGAGTATTTTTCAAAATTAAAATATGTGTTTTTAGATTATTTGGAGCGTTAAGGTATTGAACTATTCTCTAAAAAGTGAAAAAAAAACAGGGTCAAAAAACTGCATCCAAAATAAGGAGAATTTGAGAAATGTGAGTGCTGTAATACTGTGCTGTTGAAAGAGGAAGACTATGAAAGCAATTTATTACCCTGGCTTCTGTATCCCTCCCTTTCACTGCTGGTTTACTTTGCAGTGAAAAAAGTTTAAGACATTAAAAGAAACCTAACAGTTTTTATCTGATGGTACAGAGCAAACCAGTTTGTAGTCTCTAGGTGCTTTTTCTCAAGGTGGTATCTTGTGGGTTCAGCTTAAAGGCAGTATTTTCTAACAGGCCAGAGGACCTTCCTGCACAAAGCCATCTGCAGTTGCTGCAGGGCACAGCCTGAACAGACCTGTTGGCACTGTCATCCAGCGTCCGCTCAAACCACTGCACGGCGGCCGTTTGCAGGGGATCCATCACCAGCGTCATCAGGTGCCGAGCCAGGCTGCAGCAGCGCTCCGAGCGCATCGGGTTCCTCTTGTAAGGCATAGCACTTGAGCCTGTCAAAGGAGGAAAAGGGATGCAAACAGGGCAACAGAAGGAGTGCTGCATTCGTGGAGAAGAGATGAAGGTCCTCCCCCAGGAAAGAAAAATGTGTCAGGAATCACAGTTTTGACTAAAGCCTCAAAATACGACAGTTTTCTAAGGGCAATATATAATAACGAAAACGACACCACCATTTTCCCCTTCAGATCAGAAACATCTAAACGTGGGCAAAGAAAAAGTGAGATAACATATTTGCAATTCTGCAAAACAGAAGTACTACCACATAAAAGGGACAAACAGTCGTACTTTTTAATGAACTATTTAGCACCATCTCTCTAGGCTACCCATGTGTTTGAGCCTCCATCTGTTCAGTAACACTGTCCTTCAAAGTAGATGCTTACACTGCTGCCTGTTGCTCTAGTGAATGGGTATTAAAATCATCCACAGAATGTAGAATGGTACAAGTACCAGATAGGACTAAGGCTTAATTTGCTCAATCAATTCTATACAACTATTTAAGGGACCCAAACTTCCTTTCAGCCAAGAGCCAAAGCACTACATATCCCTTTCCCTTTCTAACAGTGTCAGAATCACATTACTGGTGTTCTTCTGGTAAGGATGCAAGGGTCCACCCTAGTTTCATTGCTCTTCATTTGTCTGCTTATAAAGCTCAAAATGCTGAGCTGAAAACCTACCTTCCAGTCAGTTTCATGAGGACTGGAAAACATTAAGCACTCCTCAGACCCAGGTCTGCCTCTCTAGGCAATGGGACATACATGGCTACTCCTGCTCTCCCCACAAACACAAGAAGTGCACAAATACAAATCTGTATTTTAATTAAGTATTTTAATTAAGTATTTAATTAAAAATTAAGTATTTTAATTACTTAATATCCAGAAACCTTTAGGTAAGGTGTTTTTTCTTTCTCCTTCCCCCCTTTCTTTTTCATTTAAAAGGATTGAAAATACTAACAATGTCAACTCCAGTTAATTTAAAGCAAATTCTGCCAGTGACACTTCTAAGTTTGTTTAAAAGCCACGCCATAAATGAAAAGACACCAGTCCAGGAAAACTCTGTCATCCCTTACCAATCTGGTCTTTTTCAAAAGGCTCCTCTATCTCCTTCAAGTTGGCTAAAAGACGAATGTCAGTGCAAATCTAGAAAGCAAGCATGAGAAATTAATAAAACAGAACCAAACTGACACCCACCAATGTACCTTACTGTTAAGTACTCTTGGAAAATCTTTGCATCTATGTGCAAGAACTGGGGGCAGTGAAAATTTTGACAAAGAAATTAACACTCCAATCATACTTCCCAGCCTAAAAATGCTTGTCAAGAAAACAAAGAAAACAGCATGTCCACTGGATTAGATGAGAACAGGGCTCCAACAAGGGCAAACGTTTGCAGGGAATGGAAGACAGATCAGAAGAGATCACTGAAAATGCGTAACAAAATCGCACAGTGATTTGCAAACACAGATAATGTGTGCTCATTGAACTGGGAAAAAACCAAAACAGAAGAAAATACCACAGATCACTTTAGCCCAAGAGGAAGAGGGAGGGAACAGAGATAAATCAATGAAAAGGATCCACAAGGACAGAGAGAATAACACCATTATCAGAAAGGCAATTAACTAGGAGGAAATGGTGAAATTTAAGAACTCATACACCACTAGGAAAGACATTTACTCTAATTGGATCAATTTAGCATAGATTAGACTAATATCTGGTGTGGGAGTTGTTAACCCATCTTAGAATCTGCTCAGTTAATTTGCTTTATTTGTCACTGTTTATTTTGTCTTTGAGATTTAAGTACCAGGTGTGTACCCAGTGGTGAATTTACATGATCACAAAGAAGACAGCTAAACAAGGAACACCAATATTTCTTTAGCAGAGCATTCTGCACCAAAGCACCTTCTCTTCAAGATCTGAACCATTTCTCCTCTTCCCAATGCATACAAGTAGGGTGCTCACCTTGTGTATAGAAGCCCCCAGACTGGCCAGCACAGCCAGGACTCCAATATCCACCTTGCGACTGTAGGTCTGCCCTGTGACCATGTAAGCCCTAGAAATAAGCACAGAAGTTGAGTGTTCCAGCCAGACACAACAGTTCTGCAAGACTTTGAGCAAGGAATGACATGGCTCCTGAAGTGGAGGGCTGTCATTCTGCCCTGAGGAGAACAACTTTGGATTCAGGCTCTCAATTTCTTGGGGCAGCACGCAGATGGGAGAGAGGTAAACAGAGGAAAATGGACAGCTGTGCTTTGACAGGGAGACAAGTACAAGTGGCCTATTGACAAGGTGATGTTTCATGCAGGAAAATGCAACTGGGAATGGAAGATGGCAAGGGGGAATAAGTGAACAGCAGCACAGATGTCAGTTTGGCAGCCAGGGGAATCTGAGCCAACACTACCAGCAGGAGTCACACACACTGCTAAGAATGCTTGCTACATACCGCTTAAATCCTGCCTTCTCAGTCACTAATCTGTCCAGTTCTTCAACCTTGGGGTGAAGGAAAAAAAAAAAAAACCAAAAACAGAGCTCAAAATGCAACTCAGCAAGGTCAGCAAGAGCAAAAATGGTCCTTTGCTTTTCTCAGTTTACTGTCAAAAAATCTATCTTTCTGTGAAACATCCCTTCCTAAATGCTGCTCATTTTCACACAGAGCCTTCTCAATGAGCCCCAGAGGGATCACGGTGACTTTGTATATTCAACACAAGAATCTCAATGTTCCCTCAAAGAAAACAGCATTCCAGAGTGGAAAATTGCCAAGACTGTACATCTGCACCCTGGGCTGCCTGACGTACTTTACTGTGGTCTCCCTCAAAGAGCTGCAAGAAGCTGGCTTGAGTGCCAGTGGTGCCTTTCACACCCCGGAAGCGCAGGTCATCCCGAGCCCGCTCCAGGTTCTGCAGGTCCATGCACAAGTCTTGAATCCACAAGCAGCAGCGCTTCCCCACAGTGGTGAGCTGGGCAGGTCTGAAAACAATCAAGAACACAACATGACTCCTTGAGGATTTGCCCAAGCACCACACTTCACTGCTGAGTCTGCCATTAAGAGCTCCCTACAGATTTGTCTCTATTGACTCATTTGAGCAGAAATTAACAGGATTTGGCTCAGGCAGAAGGATGTACCAATCTCAGCAGTAAATGGTACTGAAGATGCAGTAATTCCTTTCAGGAATTAGATGGAATTACATTATCAGAAAACAGCAATTTTACCAGTTTTCCATTACCAGAAAACAGGGACACAAGTGTGTCCATGTGCCAGGCGGGCGCCCCCTGCCGGCCTGCAGGGGCTGTGCCAGACTGAGGGTGCATCTGCTCCCCACCCCAATCCTGCTCAGCCAGGGCACGGGGGGCACCCTGGCTGACTTACAGCACTGGTGCCAACTTCTCAGCACAGAGACATCTGCATTCATTTCGTGTTTTTTAAATGATTCCTCTCGGGAACCTTTCCTCCCTATTGAAAAAAGCGTGCTCCTCAGCCTCTGGGCAAACACACTTTAACAATGCTGTCAGCCAACACTTCTTGTAAGACCTCTACCTTGGAATAAGTAACTGCAAGCTTCAGCTACACTTCAGTCCCCCTGAAAACACTTTGAGGCAAAAACACGGGTGTTATGCAGAGCCCAGAAAGTGAAATATTTCAAATTATCCACATGAACTCCAAAGAAAACCTCCATACTACTTCAAAAAACCATACACACGTGAACAATGTGCGACTGATTAAGCTCAGACATAAAAAGGAAGCTTGTAAGATCTGGAAGCAGGGACAGATGATCCACGAGGAATACAAAGAAACTATTCAACACTGCAGGGATGGGGCAAGGAAAGCCAAAACCCACCTGGATTAATTTAGTACGGATGTGAAAAGCAACAAGACAGGCCTCTGCAGGTACATAAGCAGGAAAAGGGAAGGCTAGGGAAAACATGGATGTGATTGTACACGGAGCAAAGGCACTGCTGACAAATGACACAGAAAAGGCTGAGACATCAATTATGATTTCACCTTGTATATACTTCTTGAACACTCCTCTGTCCTGTTTCCAAAAGCCCAAATAAAACTAACACAGATACTCCTCCAAAAAGTTGTATATGAAGAGGGCTGTAGGACTAGAGCTGACGGAACTGACACTGAACATACAGGAAGACAATAAATCAGAGACCTTACCTGATGCTTTCACTCTCCTTTGGGAGAAATGTTCAAGTGCCAGACACCGAGTCTGACGTGACCTGTGCTTAATTTCCCTGCCTCTGCTGTTCCATATCACTGGGGTAGAAGACTCAGGCTTAGCTCATGGTATAGTTTAGTTCTTCTGAAAACAGTCTTCATGAAGCAGGAGATTAAACTACCCCAAGAACAGAACCACCCAGATCTCATTATCCTTTGACTCAGTATCTGTAGTAACAAGTAGCTATTAACGAAACTTTCTAGGCTGCAGCGGAAAATAACTTAAAGAAAAACCAAGAAAATCTGACTGGAAGACAGGCTTAGTGCAATTCCTAGTCATGCTTTTTTGAAACAGCCTAGAACATGCACATCTGTGTTTGCCTGGAAGTCATCCTTTATATGAAGCTGTGTTGAAGCAACTGCTGACAGCTAGTCAAACAACAGTCCAACTTCCTGAGACAAGCCTGGAGTCAGGCACATATGCCTTTTCTGAACCACCAACTGGTAAGAGATGAGAAAAAGGATGACCAAAGAGCAGTAGCAGGTCGATTTAATCAAAGCACAGACAACAAAAAGAAAGCAAAGGCTGATGGCTACTTACTGGTAGTGAGTGAAGCCCAAAGCAGGCATGTCAGCATACTTCTCAGCAAAGTCGGCCAGGCGGCTGATCACCCTTGCGAGCTGGTGGAAGCAGGAAGGATAGAAAAGAGGTGGAATGAGAGAGGGAAAAAACCCAAACAACAAAGCAGAAGTATGCATGCTTAAGCACAACATTGTGACACAAAGGGAAGGGAAACCACTGTGGAGGAAGGGGCAGTTGTGCAGGGAGGGACCTTAAGGGGCAACTGTGCGGCCCCCTCTAACTGTAGAATATGGTGTGTTTCAGTTTTTCAGGGCATCCTTGCAATTTCTGCTTGCTACAAAACTCAAGCAAGAGCGAATACAAGTCATTGGACTTGAGCTCAAACTAGTCAAATCTTCACGCCCAACTCAGTCCTGCTGCAGTTGGTTCACCTTTGGGTATTTTCTTTATTCCTGGAATTGGTCAGAAATAAAGCTGCTTGGGGTATAATCGACACACGTATATTACAGGGCAAATTGGATGCCAACTCATTGAGGTCAGATAGACACCACTGCACTACACTCCTGCTATACTGGACCTCAGAAAATTCTATTATATAGTTTCTTGAACGCTGACAGACTCCTAGGAATATAGCCAAGGATAAGACTAAGATAACCCTGAAAGCAATACAGTTGTATTGCTATGTAGTACCTGTGGCACAGATAAACAAGGAGCTGCTTGTAATTCCTACTGTGAGAAGAAAAGCTCTGGGAAAATACTTGAGAAAAGAAAGGAAGGGAACTGTTCACTTCTTTGAGAACAACCCAGACAGACAACTCGTCCTAGCTTCCCACAAAGGTTTAGTAAAATCCAAGTTAAACACAGGCTATGCATAGGACATGAGTGCTCCTCAGTTCTGAGACACTGCAGAATCACCTTCTCACCTTGGGTAGCAGGAGGTTAAACCCATCACGGAGGACAATCAAATCCTGAAAAAAGCAAAGAAAGGAGCTTTGGGCCATGTTTAAAGGACCAGACATAACAGTTTCTCTCAGAGAGGACACAGATTATGCTTTGTTGACTCAAAAGCCTCCTCTTAAAACAAATTATTTCCTTTCCTTCTTGTAACAGAACTTGCACTGAACTGCTTATGATAAAAATGCTGGATCCACCATTGCTCCTTTTATACTGTCCATGGAGAATCATAAGCACTGGAAGACCTGTTTCCACCAAGTGCCTATGAATGATTATTTTGAGGTTCTTGGGACTGCCCATGGAATGACAGACTAAATCATAGGGTCCCAAGTGGAAAATACAGGCACTGTAGGCTAAAGACAGCAGGAAAGTAAGTGGGCTAATGAGGTACCAGTTGTCTTTACTCCTTCTTTGAGACTCAGGTACAGCTGGGTGCAGGTGTCACAAGGAAGGTGATATTACCCAAAACCTAAACAGGTTTGCAAAGGAGTAGAGAAAAAATAATCACATAGCATCTTCCCATGTGACAAAAGCAGCTGGGAAGTTGCAATGGCTTGAACAGTGGAACAGCAACATATACTGAGAAATAAGGCTTCAGTTTGTGCTCCATTGTAGATGAGGTTTTTCACAAATATTTTACAGTTCTGTAGAACGGTAGTACTTCCTTTTTCACTTAACACACTGATCCATTCTCTTCACTTCTGAAAAGCTTGTTTTCCCCTGAATTATCCAGGGGTTCCAAGTAGCAATTGAAAGCTCATGGACCTTGTTTTGTAAGTCAGTGAACTCTTGTCACAGGGGTGTAACTGATAAATCACACAGTTCACATGCTTCTTCATGTGTTTGCAACTCCCCTCTTATCTCCTTGAATATTTAACATGCAAGCAGAGGTTAGGGAACAGTTTCCAGACAGATCTTGCTTCACATCAGAAGAAAGAAGGCAAGGGGAGCTTGCCTTCCTAGGGTAGCCAGGTTAAAGAACTGAATTAACTCTAACAGTAAAATTAACAAAAATGACTGAAAAATCCACTAAATATTTTACAAAGAAAAGTTTATAAAGAGCTATAAAATAAACAGCTGTAGCTTTGTTTTCCCAGCTCTGCAGGCAGGGAACCAGAAATACTGTATTACCGTGTTATCCCCTACGTAGCAGGAAGTTGCTCCAAGGTGAATGATGGCTGCAGCTTTTGGACAGCAGTGGGCAAAGGTGTGCACGTGGGCCATCACATCGTGACGCAGCTTCTTCTCCTCCTCTGCTGCCATCTTGAAGTCAATGTTGTCCAGATTTGCTTCCATCTCCCGTATCTGCTCATCCGTGATTGAAAGCCCAAGTGACTGCAAGTGGAAAACAACTTTTACTGCTTTTTCTCTTTACCAACAAACTGAGACAGAAGCTGTTTATATAATTTACTTCCATCTAATATCTCCCAGAAGTGTGACAACTTGGTATAATCGAGCTGTAACAGCAAACACTTCCATTCTACAGCTCTCCAGCCTTTTCCAATAGCATAGGACAGTGTTCATTCTCAGATGTTCCTCTTGGGCTTTGTACTTCCCTCAATCATGTAACATTCCTGTGAAAGCTACAAAAATGAACATACATGGGGAAAAGTGATATAAAAATAGTATATTTTGAACTTCTTTAAATGAAGTTTACCTTTTGGGTAAAGAAAAATCCAGCTAACATGTGACTGAATAGCTTGTGTCAGGAAAAACTCTCTGGACCACAACTAGACCTACATAACTGTAAACAAGGGACTTAAAACTTATGGAGAAGTATATATGTTTTATATGTTTGTACCTTTTCAAAAGTCCTGTAGTACCCCAACTCAGACTGAGTATGAAACCTTGTGAAATCAGTTACTTGATCTGGAAGAAGGAGATGAATGCTCCTAGTTCATGTTCGAAACCAACTGCTAGAGCTTTTCAGCAAGCTGACTTAAAAACAAAGATATCCAACCACAAGATTATACACTGGTGTAATCCACTAAGATGAAAAAAAAAAATTTCTTGATACTGAGAAATTAAAAGTCTCACAATAAACTTGGCATTACTGCCTTTTCCAAATAAAATACTATCATCCTGTGCATCAGTAATGAGAAATCACCAACCAGGATTCCAGGATTCAAAGTATTTAAAAAACTGGTTCTGTTCAGAATCAAGCTGACTGAAAAAACGGTTTTCAGATGTGGAACCTGGAACTGAAGAAGACAGCAAGTGAAGCAGATGTGTCCTCAAGGTCCTCATCAGATAATCAGTACCCAAACTTATGCAGTCACAAGCATATACACACCCATGAGTGTCCAGCTAATGAGGAAAAGCACCTGGCCCCAGACTGCTGCCTCTGAGGTGCACTGATACAGACTGCAACTGCTGAAAAGCACAGGCTGCTCAGCAGGCAATAGACTCTTGTGCCAAGATTAAAATCTCTTGCCTTGCTCAGACATCTATGATCCTTGGGGAAAAGCTGACCACAGTACACAGTCATAAAGACAGGAAAGAAATAACTCCCCAAAAAGGGATGACTTGATGTAGAACATGTGCAAGGGAGGGTAGTGTGAAGACAAACAATGCTCTTATCTGTCCACAAACAACGTGTGAGCCTCTTCCCTATGAGCTTTTGCTGATATTGGCAGTACCTGGGGAAGAAAACAACCAAACATCCTTCAAACCCGTGTACCTAAGAAAACCAAGTAGGTAAAGTACACAAGAACACAAGGTTTTTCCCCAAAGCACCAGAGGTCAGTGAAGTCAGTGATGAGCTCTCTGGACTGTGCTTTTAGGGTGTCATTCTTCTGAGACTGTCCCAATATTTTCATGTGCCACTCCAACAGCTGTTGGAGTGGCACATGAAAGTATGTGACAGTCTGTTCAGTGAACGACTGTTCATCGCTTTTCCTAACGCACGAGGCAGAACAGGCAGATGACATGGCACAGCTCCTGTACAAAGAATGAGAGCACCAGGTTCCTCATCATATAAAGAACATATGACAGAAGAATAATGAAACTTAAACTGGGCAGAAAAAATAGATGGAGGATTACTACAGAGAGAAAACATTTATATTTCACAGGTGTAAAATGTGTTGTAAGTCAGTAAGATGCTGCAGGATGTCAAAGCTACTTCTACGAGAAAGGAGAGCTCCAAGAAATTTGTATTTGACTTTCAAATACAATTAAGTCAAGAGTTCAAGATAAAGTGTTAACAGAAGAATCATAGTACAAAGGAATTTATGCAAAAAATTAAACAGGTGTTTTGGGATAGGTATAAATTCAGACCCCTCAGCTCTTAACCCAAACTTTAAATACTGTCAGTTGGGAAAAGATAAGTTTTTCTTACTAATCCCACACTTTGCTAAGCCTGCTCTTTCAAACTCCTGCTATTGCCTGCTGAATGGAGCACAACACTGTATAGACTTTCTGCCAAATTCAATTTCTACTGAAATAATTCTTCCATTCTTATTTCACATACTCCAAGTGAACCACTTGAAAATTTCACCTATTAAGTAGAGTGAATATCGAAGCCTCTGCCTGGCCCTGTACTTTACCTAAAATTTTATCACTAAGCTGCATGCCTTCTGTCTTACTACTCCCTGCAACTTTAAGAAAACCTATGATTAGAACTTCCTAGATCTGATTTATCAGAAGACAGAGGGAAGTATTGCCCACAGTTCATTTGTTACTGTTTGGTTTTTAATGTACCTGAAAAGATAAGCTATGTAGCTTCAAAAAGAATGACAGAAGAAGCAACACATGAATGTCTTGGAAGTGAGGATATGTGCTGCAGTAAATTGCCATTGTTCATTTATTACCTGGTATTTGTGTGGGTGTTCTTTTTCACAGAAATATTATGCATCTTCTATAAGAAACTTCTTGTATGTGTAACTAACTGATCACTGACAGAGATAACAGGTGCTGGAAGTAGTTGACTCTTCCTCCTTTTTAGTCCAGAGCTGACATTAGATTACAAACTGCTCTGGAATGAGGAGCCAGATAAAAATAGTATCTCTCTCTTCTATGAAAAGAGAGCTCAAGAAGTTGTAAGACCTGTCTCTACTTTCTGGGAACAAAACTCCGGGGCAGCATTGGGAGCAGAGCAAGAGTCAAGAGATGAGGTAGCCTGGAGTTCAGGGCTTGGGAGTGGAAACCTAGAAACCTCAAACTGGTCCTTTCAAGCAGATTGCTTTCTCCTATTGGGCAACTCATATATTCTGTTCTTGAACAGAAGTAAAAGTGATGATTATCTGCTGGAATTGATACAACTATGTTTAAAGTGTCATGCTTTGAACATGCAAAGCTCCTCAAGCATGCATTCATAGCATTAGCACTTTGTATGCTAGATGAGATTTGCAGCTTTCTGACTCCAGCATCTGAACTGTGGCAAAATCAGGCATGCAGTACTTCCTAAGGTGACTCCGATTTAGCACAGCTGTATAACTGCATCTTCAGCTTCTGAAACATCACATTTGGTCCAGCATATTATTGACAATGCTGCTGTAGTGATATTATCCTTGCATGGAGAAGGATCATGGTAACAACACCCTGCACTGTGTGCTCGTTCTCCAGCAAGGTGCTTCTCTGTCCTTGCACTCACAGTAACAGCCAGACCTAGTGCTTGGATTGCTTCTAACAATCCCACGGCTTTGAAAACAGAAACTGGACTCTGTACAAAACAAACGGGCTCCTATTGAGTCTGAAAGTGGGGTGGTTTCATGCCTTCTTTTTCTTTGGGTTTTTTTTTTTTTTTTTTTTGGGAACTCATTACAGCTTTTTCACTGTCAAAAACCTGGTAAGAGTCACAAGGAATCAAGTCAGTGCATCTTAAAAACTGACTGTGTCTCAATTAAGATGTAATAATAGCTGCACGTGTATCCCTAATTAGGACCAGATTCAAAGTCAAAAGGTTTAGTTTCAAGCAAATGTCAAAAAAGTCAACTTCATATCCTCTACTAACAAAACAGCTTGCAATCATATGCACATACTCTTAGATGCTGCATCTTAATAGTTGTATTAATAATACACAATACCCAATCTTTCGTGGTATAATTTTGCAGTACTCAGCCTACCAGAAACATCACAACTACTTGCGAGGTAAATGTACTGCTCACTTTGGCCAAAAGTAAACTTATCTCGGAAAAAAAGGGCTATCTAAGAACAAAGGGCTACAGATGCAGGGGGTGGTCCGGTTGGCACGGACTGACAGCCATCGGATTGAATGGACAGCGGACCTCACCCGTCACACCTCCTGGAAAGCAAACAGCCGAGCGCTTGGGAAGGACACCGCTGTTTGCNCACAAAACGTGCACAAAACACGAGCTTTAAATGCTTAGCAGCCAAACACATTTATTAGTCTTTTTTTTTTTTTTTCTTTTTTTCCAGGAACCCAAAAATAGTTTGTAGTTATAATGTAAGCAACTGAGTTGCACATAATACAATCATATCTTTCAAAAAAAAAAAAAAANCAGCTTTTTCACTGTCAAAAACCTGGTAAGAGTCACAAGGAATCAAGTCAGTGCATCTTAAAAACTGACTGTGTCTCAATTAAGATGTAATAATAGCTGCACGTGTATCCCTAATTAGGACCAGATTCAAAGTCAAAAGGTTTAGTTTCAAGCAAATGTCAAAAAAGTCAACTTCATATCCTCTACTAACAAAACAGCTTGCAATCATATGCACATACTCTTAGATGCTGCTTCTTAATAGTTGAATTAATAATACACAATACCCAATCTTTCGTGGTATAATTTTGCAGTACTCAGCCTACCAGAAACATCACAACTACTTGCGAGGTAAATGTACTGCTCACTTTGGCCAAAAGTAAACTTATCTCGGAAAAAAAGGGCTATCTAAGAACAAAGGGCTACAGATGCAGGGGGTGGTCCGGTTGGCACGGACTGACAGCCATCGGATTGAATGGACAGCGGACCTCACCCGTCACACCTCCTGGAAAGCAAACAGCCGAGCGCTTGGGAAGGACACCGCTGTTTGCTCAAAGGCAACCGCTCACTAAAGATTGCTTAGCAGAGCTTTTACAAAACCAATTTTACAGTGCAGGCAAAAGTACAAGGGGGAGGGTATGAGGCGAGAAGAAGTGATTTGCTGAGGGGCGACAGGTACGCGGAGGATTGTGTACAGAGGGTTGGGTAACCCTGAACACACAGAGCCCCCACCCCCCGCGCCCCTTTCCTCCCCGGAACTCGCCAAAGGGGCGCCTGGAAGGTTGCTCCGGTCGGCTTTCCGAGGGTAGCTCCGGGAAGGTACGGCCCATTCCCGGGCCCTCATCCACCAGAGCCCCTTAAGGGAATCGAGACGTGAAGACGCCCCGGCCCCACGCTCCCCGCCCGTCCCGCCGCTGTTTAAAAGCCCAAAAAAAAAAAACCTTCAGAAAACTTATATATAAGTATTACACCATCTCTCAGTTTCAATGAAATGACGACGACTTAATTCTTTATTACTCTTGTCACACTCCAATAAAACATCACCCTTTTGTTTGTTTTTTTTCTTTTTTTTCCTTTTTTTTTTCTAAATCCAGCATGAGAAATACAGTACCTGCTATGGCAAAAATACACATAAAATGCAACATTTCAGCTTATTTGTACATTAGTAGAGTTTAAACATTTTATTGGTTTTTTTTTTCNTCTCAGCCTGGGCGAGGTAGAGCCAGAGGCGGCGCCAGGTGCTGAACTTCTTCCTCTCGCTGAAGTTGTACGCCATCTCGGCGCTGGCGTACCGCGACACCAGCGGGGAGCGGTACCGCGCCATCACGTCCTCCGCCTCTCCGGGGGCCGCCATGGCAGCGGCGGCAGCGGCGGCGCAAG
>VXAX01004192.1:912137-940800 GCA_013399835.1 Leptocoma aspasia
TTTTTTTGTACGTTTTAGTTTTTTCCCTTTAAGCTTACAATGGAAGAACAATTTAGCTTTTCTTTTTAAGTATTCAAATCCCTCATTATGTCTTGTAAACAAGAGGGGCTCTAGCACCCGGCTTTCACCGTAGTATCGCAATGAAGTCAACTAGCCCAAAGTGCAGGAAAAGGGACCTTAGGGCAGGCTGGGAGAGAGAAGTGAGGGTGGAACACAGCAATGAACCAGCATGTATAGCAAATCATGTGAGAGAACAGATACTGGCTTGCTCAGGCCAAAGGTGCTTCACTAGGAAGTACTGCTGGCACAGGACTTTTAAGAACCTGCTCTGCATGTCCGAGCGTGCTTGGTCTTTGAGCAGAAACAAAGCTGTACAGACGCCTGCACATGAGGGGCACTAGCCAGCTAGCAGGAGCTGAAAGAGAGCATTTTGTTTCTTTGTGCATGGTGGGATAGATGGAGGAGACATGATAGGAAAGTATTTTCCAAAGGGGCCAGAGTATGCTGCATACTCCAGTTTACTAAACAAATACAAACCTACTCATACTTTTTAACCACATAACGCTTTGCATACAAATCTACAGGCATGTGTATCTGCAGCATTTCCCTCAGTCAATCTTCCTTGTGACATTGGGTTTACATAGAAAGGGCAAATTAAACAAAACAGCCATGTAATTCTCTAGCCCTTCCCTCCCACCCCCAGCACACAGGCATACACACACACACACACACACGCACGCACCAACCTCCCCCCATGACTTGCATCTGTTTTTGCTTCTGCCCACCAAACCCATGAGTTAAATGCATTAGACATGGTCATATCCTTCAATGAAAATGCTGAAGAAACAGACTCCCCCATCTGCCCCCCTCCGCCAGGTGATAAAGCACTGCTCCCTCTGAGGGCTGGAATGGACAGGTATGTGCTGGTACAGAAGGTCGGCACTTTGTTAGACAGTATAACAGCTGGACAATGCTGCATGGAAGTCCTAGCACTTATGGAAAAAGTACCGGCATCTCTCTTCCCTCCTCCCCCGGTCCCACCCCCACAAAAGACTTCCTGCTTCTTGTCAAGGGATATTCCTTCAAGTCTGCTACAACTCTTTTCACAACAACAGGTCTTAAAAGTTTTGTTCCCAGCGCACACATGCACGCACACACTGGCTATCACTGTGGATTATAGGTCACCCCTATCCTGCCCAGAGTACTACTACACTGATGCTAAAAAAACCCCAAACCTTTCCTTAAATACAGAAATTAAAAAGCAACAGTACAGAAAAAAGTAAAAACAAAAAACAAAAAGGTGCAATACTTCTTAAAAAAAAAAAAGTCTTTGCTAGTTATATACCTCCCTAAGCAAAACCACGTACACAGGAAAAAACACAACACAGAGAAACAAAAGGAAACCTTTGAAGTACACACTGGTTTAAGAACATTCGTAAGTAAACGTTTCTGTCAGTGATGGTCTGGCGCTGTAATGACACCAAGGCCTGGCACAGGTAACGCTCACCATGAAGGACGCAGGAAGGAGTTAGCTGCATGTGCTTTCAGGAGATGAGGCAGGCTGGCCGGCACTTTGCTGACACCATTTCGTTTTTTGTCAGTTTTAATAGAAGCAGTAAATCAACTAAAAGGCTAATTTGGTTGGGCTGGATTTTCAAGCTTTTGATGGATTCCCCTAGAATGAGTACAGGTGCTTATTTACGTTTGGGGGAGAAAAGAAACACTTTTTTTTAAAGGTACTGAAGCTTGCAAGAGACTGAAAAAGAACATTTGTCTATCTGCACAAAAAATGGCAATATCTTCTTTCCTCCTCTTTTCCCCTTGTTGGAAGAAATAAATGGCTTGCATTATATAACAAACACTCTAGGGTTCATTCAGTACAAAAACCCCACATGCAGACATAAGTAAAGACACTGTTACTCAAAAGACAACACTGTCTCCCCTCTCACCAAATCCTTTGGATATGGCAGTGTTCTGCTCTACCACAGGGTTCGAACAAGGGTTAGGAAGCAACTATCCACTCTGTATGATCTGCAGATTTGAGATAGCACCCTGCTAAAACGAATTTAAAAAAACCCACTGACAAATTTTAATCCAGCCCAACTGGATTCCGCTTCAGCCACAGGGACTCCACCATGCCTGTCTTGCTTTCAGAATCAAGACATGCAGATGGCCAGCCAGCCCGTAGACCATCAGCAATGCAGCGTTTCAAGATTATATATATCGAGAAAAAAATGCACACACACAAACATGTGCACACGCACTCACACAGAAACAAGCACACGTGGGCAGTTACATGTGCCAGAACACACTGGTACTTATCAACCAGCCAAACACAAAGTGTTGGTTTTTTTGTTTTGTTTTTAAAGTGAGGCTCCGTCAAGTCTTTCCCTCCCCCCCCTTATTCTTTTGAACCCCTCCCCAGCCCCAACCCAACATGGTAGACCTAAGGACGGAAACACACCCAGTGCAAACAAAGTTAAAAAGCTATTTTTTCAGTATATATGTTTCTTAGCAACAACTTCCGTATAACATGAAAAAGTGAAAAACTAGAAACTAATTTTTTTAATTTTTTCTGTTTAAATTTAAATGGTATGTGTACTTGCTTCACATTGTCTTTCTAAGTTGGCGTTCACGATTCAAGTATTTCAAGAGTGATATGTTCTCTTTTTGGATTCATATTCCAAACGAAAAAACTGAAGTTATATAAGGGAGGCAACTATGTGCTCAGACAGTCTGTCAATGACCCACCTTTTTTTCTTTCTCCGTTTTCTTTTTTCCTTTTATAAATGTATTTATTGCAAGTTGAAAAAAACGAAAAAGGTCAAGTTAGTGCTGCTGCTGTTCCAAAAAAGGTCACGAGGTCAGAGTTGAAAGTTCTAAGTTCAGATTGAATCCGACCCTCCTCCCAGAAGGTCTCCAGGTAGTAAGGGAGCAGGGCTGCCCATTCTGTGTGGATCCTCTACGCTTGGGACCCCCCACAAGCTTGAAGAATAGTTTGGGGGCCCCCACAACGAAGCTCCAGTGAGATCACCCCCACTGCTGCCGCTGCCGCCACCACTGCTCCACTGCCCAAGCCCTGTTGACCCACCAAAGAGATTCAAAGCAGGTCCAACTGGATCTGTCTGGTTCTGTCCTGTCTCCAGGGATTGCCAGCCCGCTGCGGGTGCACTCGGGGTTGCTGCAGGTGTAGGGGGCTGAGCTTGTGCCAAAAAGCGACTAACCTCTTCATCTGTGGCAAACTCAGCCAGGATGGTAGTGTTTCCCAACACACACCTACAGGGCAAGGTACACATAAAAAAAATAGTTAGAGTCAAGATGCAAGGGCAAGGGATTCAGAAAGCACGGGAACAACACTAATAGGTGCCCAAACCAAAGGAGGTATCAGCTACATTGCTACAATGGAGTGGACACGGAAAATTTCAGCTGTTTTTGACAGTGAAACTAACTCAAAACACAAGAACTTTCATTTTATACAGGGAAAAAACTAAAGAAAAAAAAAACGCCCCAACATTCAGTTATGCCTGAACAAAATCTTTATAAATTTAAACTAAGGTCCTGAATGTTAACAACAAGAGCAATAGAAGTGCCTATACCACGTAGGTAAATGCACATATGCCACCTTTCAAACAAAATAGATAAAGAACAGGTTAAAAGACTTTGGAATTCAGGAGATTAGTAAAATTCAAAAATTTTCACTGAGTTTAGGGGCTTACACCATCAATCCCACACCCCCACAGATTTTTGTCTCAAAACCTTGCTTACATGTGCAGTGCAGTCTGGGCCTTGGCCGCCTCCTGTTTGGTGTTATATCGGATGAGGGCGGTGCCCTGGGTCAGGTTCAGATGGAATGTCAGCAGTGGGCCATGCTGCATGCAGATCGTCCTCAAGGTTGACCCATCAATCTGAGGAAGAACAGCCAGGATGAAACAGATGTTTGTAATTATTTCTCCTAACATACTTTAATCCTGACTTCGTCACAGTAACTGAAAGATACGCTGCTCGCAGAAAGAAAAACAGATGAAAGCAGTGGGAAGAAAGCAAAGGTGACAGAAGTTGATTTTCAAACAGGAACTGGTATGCCTTGACTTCTCACAATCACATGGAATTTGCTTTAGTACAGAATAATCGAAATTATCTTTCCTGTTCACTTGCAGCTTGAGTCCAGTTTCCCCTCTTTCACTGAGTTTCTTACACTGTCACTATCCTTACGTTGGCGGCTCCTCCAGAAATTGTATACAACTTGTACTTCTCACCACCTTCAGTCATCAGAATTTCTAGCAAAGGAACCAGAATGTCTTAGTCCCCAGTTCTTTGATTTTGGTAGAATTTAGATAAACTAGTAATTTAAAGGTTTTCGCAAAACTGGAAATATCTCTACAATGAAATTTTTGAAAATTTATTTTGGTGCTTCTTTGTCTTTGTGGTTTATGAAACAGTGACAGAAAGAGTCAGTGATTTTGCTGCCAAACCCACCAATGTCCATTCTGTCTGAACTGATGTTTTCACAGCAGTTGTGGCCTACATTCCTTCTGCAGCAGTAACAGCTTGTTCCTTACCTCCAGTAACAGCTGTTCTCCCAGGTGTTCTGTACAGACAGATTCCATTCCTGGTGTGCCACAGGAACATGGACATATGAATGGGATCCATATGTGCAAATACTTAAGGAAGTGCTACTTTCTTCCTTCTTTCCCTCCTATTTTATAGTACAGCTTCAAATGAGGGGAAAAGGAAGTTGTGTGGTGCTACAAATACGGTCAAAGTTAAAACAGAGAACCTTGAAATGAACATATTGTTCTTTCCAAGCCTAACCATTCTGTGAGTCTATGAATCCATCTGAACCTTTACACCTCTCTAATGTACTGATCCACAATAAAGAGAGAATCCCTAGTCAGACAATTATGATCTGTTTCTCTTTCCTACTAACTTAAATGCCTCCAAAATATATTCTTCTTCCATTAAATAATTCCTAAAGCAGCATTAAAGTATTTTAAACAAACCAGACTTAGAACTGTGCTTTCTCCTCACATCACTTCTTTTTTCAGATTAAGGTAAACAGTCTTTCCTACAAAAAGAGCGCAGTTTGCCATTTTGGGTGATCTGATGGAGACCTCAGCTTGTCCTTCCACATCAACCTTTTTTTTGTAGACTGTAGAAGGAAGGTAAATTATCCAGCTGAATAGGGGACTCTGTCTAGACCTCAGTGTGCTGCTGATAATCATACAGGCTTTTCCTAGCCCTTGAATATAGGACTAATTGGGAATGCTGAAACCAGGATGTCCACAGAATTAATTCTGAATGGCAGCAAGCTTTGAGAATACTTGCAGAAATAACCTAACTAGACTGGTTTTGGCAGGAGTGCTGGAAAAATTCTGTGGTTTCACTATGGAAACACTGAAGTGAAAACTGGCAGTTACATCAAAATTCTTACTGACAACATCCCAAAGAAAAGCTATAAACCATTTCACATTATAGTAATGAAATCTACCCTCACTTCTAAGAAAAATCTTTCTGTTCAATTATTTTTTATAACTCTTCAGTAAAGAAATGCTTTAACAGTCACATAGCAAAACCTGAACATCTTAAAATTAGCTGAGGAGATTACAATAGAGAAACCAGTCAGACTGCAGCTCAGTTTAGTAGAAATATGTTACATATGCTGACAAGTCTGATTTTGTCAGATTTTATTCAAAAAGAAACAACTGAAGAATTCACAAATCCTTGCCAAAGCAAACGAATGCCCAGAAACAACCACAG
Organism: Leptocoma aspasia; assembly: GCA_013399835.1. NCBI lineage: Eukaryota > Metazoa > Chordata > Aves > Passeriformes > Nectariniidae > Leptocoma > Leptocoma aspasia. The sequence continues at coordinate 917,895 of VXAX01004192.1, forward strand.
AAAATACCTGTGGAGTGAGATTGTGAAGAACCAGCCAGTAGCTAGGACGAACTGAGCCACCATCACTCCAAGTAGATGCTGCAAATTATAAAACAGAGCAATCAAGACAGATTTGATACAAAGAAAAACCGTATTTCTTTACAGTTAGGTCTTTCAGAAAAAATCAGCATTACCAGCCCTTTTAAAACATGAAAGTCTAATCTTTGGTCCTGAAAACAAAACCACACCCTTCCTCACAGTTCACATCAAGATTAATTTTACTACAGTTTATCTTTTAGGAGTTTCCCACACACAGCAAGCATCTAGTCTTAAAAGGCCCTATGTAGCAGGTATTCTCTTCTGGCAGCTCTCAGCCCTTCTTCATTTATTCCTTGCAACAGGACCTGGGATTCCACTCCCCACCGCCCCAGTTACTAACAGCAAATTTCCACTTCAAGAAGAAACTCTCTTTTTTCCTATTACCAGACAACTGCAGCTTTCTTTCCTCCAAACCACTGGTGCTGTAAAACATACACTGCTCAAGTCTGATCTGTGGTGCTACCAGTTGATTTGTTCTCACCAGAGCCAAGCCTTGAGTCCTGTGCCCCCCAGCCCCTGACCGATCGGGGTGCTGTGCTGTTCCATGGAGATGATGGTTTGGGGTTGGTCAGGCCAGGAGGTGGGCGGGGCAGCCCTGTAGTGTTCCTTGAGGAAATATGGTTTTTCCACATCTTGTTGGAGAGATGAGTGGGATTGTGTCCTATGGGATCTGGGGACCACGTTGATTTGTAATCACTGAATTTTGCTAGAAGATTAAAGAAATGGTAGTATTAGAGAAACTTGTGAGATTAAGTACCAGTAAGTCTTTTGGCTGCCATTTATATTGGAGACAAGTGGAAAACACAGAACCATGCAATAGTCAATTTATCATACCAAAAAAACCCCATGCTACATGTAAGTTAATATTTGCTTATTTTATATACGCCGATAAAAAAAAGTAATATACCTAGATCACTTATGATAATGTAGCTGATTGCAGTATGTTACATTAATAATTAGATGAACAGCAACTTTTATGTCCACACTACATTTCATCGAAGAACCTGAGAATTTCTTAAAAGCTTCGGCACTACTGACCTTTAATGAAACTGAACCTTCTTCAGGTAAAAAAAGCCTGCAGGGAACTGAAAGGAGTATTCACCATTCTTGGTCAACTAAGCTAATGCTGCCTCCTAAAGATGTCCTCCCTACAAGATCAAAGCTTTCTTGAGAGTCACAAACCTCTCACCATGTCGACACAGCAGTACCACATAAAGAAAGCTGCTTAGCTGTGTGACAGCTGGACTTTTAAACAATCTTGATAGTGCATTTTTTTTACTAGAAAGTATTACTAAAGGGCAGGTGCCTCTTAGAAGGCCTATAGTGGATATCCTTAACACATTTCAAGATCTCTTTATAAAGAAATGCAATAAAAGAGAAAAATAAAAGCACTCCCCAAAACACCACTATTGGTCACGAATATTTGCAAGCTCTGCCCAAATCAGTTTTTTAAAGAAGCCAGACTGCAAATTCTCCCACAACTTCTGACACCAAGGGACATTTCAAAAATCAAAATTCCTTGAAAATTCCTCATTGTTCTGCACTGAGAACCAGTCAACACAGTCATGGCAATCTGGGGGAAAAGGCTGTATCAGACATTATCTTAATCGTAACTCTCATGTGCACGTGTGCAAATATGTGCATTTAACTTTAGTCACCAGCAGACAGTGGTGAATGCAATTTGAAACAAAGTGAAAAACCACAGATCTATGATATGCCAGGGCACCATAAAATAACACATCTGTAAACCAAGATCATAAAGTTTTCAGCATGTATAAGCATGCTTCAATTTACAGCTGTATCTCTGTATTTCTATGACACAGGAATGGTCAGTAGCAAGCAGGTTTCAAGCACTAACCTTTGAAAGTGTGTGAATGTGCTTAAAAACCTGCTTTCACTAGACTCTGCTCTACAGATAGGTGAATTCTAAATTCCCAGTTCAGATGATTGGCTTTCTGACTGTAAAACACTCGTGCCTAGCAGACAAACAGAAATTGGTATGTGGCAGCAGTCTAATTTCCTCAATTTGACTATGACTTCAATATATTTTTAACTCTTTGGTCTTTCTTATGTACTAGACAAAAATTAAGCAAATGCCGCTCCTTTCCTCAGGCTACAACAGAGGAACCTTCTATGTCACCAGAATGCTACATACACTGCTTCAAACCAAAGTCAGTTCACAAATCAGTGGCAGCAACTCAGTTTTTCTTAAGCACTAAAGAGCACTTTCAACACATTTGGTGAAGATGCTGAGGTAACACCTGAAAACAGCTTTTATTCAGTATGATGAAAAAACCTAAAGTTTGGGCCAGATGTAGCTGTCAGCTCTGTTCATCACTTCTGCTATTTATACACAATTCTTCATTTTTAAGTAACTGTCAAGACAATGATGTCTTCAAAAAAAACCTGACATTTGCAAGAAGCTTAAAATCCAAATGGTTCATCTGGAGTAAGTATTTCCAGCACTTCACCATAAAGTGTGTGCAGAAACCATTTTTTACCAGAAAGCTGTGGAAAGGTTCTTATGAAGGACCTGAGACATATATCTAAGTTTGTAGTTACAGGCTGACCATTAAAAGCCAGAGGACTACATGCCCTCACTGTCCAGATTTCAGGGAATGATGAGTGCTATAAAAGGCAAGGCAAAAACATTCCCTTCACAGCACTCCCATGTCCTAAAGTTAAAATAAATAAAATCACTCACCTTTACTAATATATATAGAAGCAGGTCATATTTTAAAAATTATGACCTCAACAGATTGTACATGTACTGTTTTATCTTTCCTTCTCCATCTGCTGCTTCCTACTACTCTATTCTTTAGTTTGCATAATATGCTCGTTTTGGCTGGGGTAGAGTCAATTTTCTTCATAGTACTGGCATGGGGCTATGTTTTGGATTTGTGCTGGGAACAGCATGGATAATATGGATGATTAGTTATACTGCCAAGCAGTGCTTACACAGCATCAAGACCTTTTCTGTTTCTTACATCCTCCCACCAGCAGGAGGGATTAGGGTGCAAAAGAAGTTGGGAGGAAATATAGCCAGCACAGATGACCCCAACTGTGCAAAGGGATATTTGACACCACATGGAGTCATGCTCAGCATATAAAGGGTGGGGGGAAGAGGAAGGAGGGGAGTATGTTCAGAGTTATGGTGTTTGTCTTCCCAAGTCACTGTTACACATGATGGACTAAATACTCCAAGTGGAACAACATGGAACTAGTGCTAAATGAAAAATGCTTTGTCTGGGTAAGTTTCAAAGCCTGTGTACCTGAAGTGCTATGAACGTTGGTGAAGGAATTGTCAGAGGCACTGTAGGGCCAGGCACCAGGTGAAGGCAGCGAGGTGTTGAGGGAAGAATTAGACCCTATCAAAGAGAAAAGGAGAGAGAAATAGGAAACCAAGTTCACAGAGTTTCTGTAACACCATTAAACCTCAGGAGAGCCACGACTGTACCAATGCCAAGCTTTCAGGTGCTCCCAGCCACAGTGCAAAGGCATGCAGCTTCCTTCTCAGACAAATGCAGCAGACTGTTCGCCTGCTACGACCGCAACATCGCAACAAACCCCAACTATCAGGGCGACTTTGATAATCACAGACCAGATGTTCACTGTTTTACCTGTGGTGTTGTCCCGCAGAAGTTGGTGGTCAGTATCTACAATGGGAGATGTGGCTGTCCCCCCCAGCACACTTCCAGGGGTCACATAGGGGTCAGATTCAGGGTCAATGTTTTGTATACCTTTCCATGGCACTCCTGGTTGGAACTCTGGGACAGGAGAGAAAAAGGAATTAGGTGCAATCGGGGAAATGTTATTTACTAGAAGTAATTGCTGAAGGTATTTCTGGAGGGTAAACAATTGTCTTCTACACTGTTCCTCAGGGGCAAAAAAAAGACTACACGTTAGAATCGTAATCTATTCCACAGTTCCTCCCATAGCACTAGCTCTGGTGTCATATGAATACAAGTCTACACTACGGAAAAAGTGGTACAAGGGCATCCAGTATCCTTTTAAGTGCTTCTGCTTTGCTACATTCAGGTGAGGTTTCAATAGTTTTAACGAATTCCAAGAAGAGATGTAAGATTAGATTCTGTACACATACTTCGTGTGTGTGTGCAGAAGCCTTTCTCAAAGAAAGGCCACCTACCTTAGGAGTTTGGAAACACATTTGACACACCATACTGTATGTACACACATCCCTTATACATCACCTATCTCAGGGGAGATGCCTTGTGGTAAAAGTAACATATATACTCATTGACATTCTTCATGCTTCACAATGAGATGGGATATACTTATCATGCTTTAGTTTCAACTATAGCTCCAGGCATACCAGGATTTTAAGACAAGAGGATGAATTATATTAAATATGAAGACACAAAGACTCCCGTTACTGTAAGAAAGATTGGTAACTTGGCTCCTTCAATGAATAAAGTGCTGTGGTCAGTTCTGGAAGCAGTGGTGCAAAAGTAAAACTGACAAACACAAAAACAAGTAAAGAAGCTTCATACACTATGTGACAATTTGTGTAAGTGTGAGAAGAGTGCAAAGGCGGCAGATTCATCCCTTGCAGATACCAGTCCAGGATACAGAATTCCCAACCCAAATTTCTGAAATAATTAATAATGGAATATTTAAGTGTAATTAAAGATCCATTATTAAAAGCGGGATCCAAGATGCACTCTCAAGAATGAAGCAATGTAGGATGAATCTGGCATGGAAGGGTTCATTTCAGTCCCCTTTGTAATGAAGAACTATAGTCAACACTACGACTTTCACACACAAATACAGAAGAAAACATGATACTACTGGTTCAAACTATTGCCACAGCAAGGGCAGTATTAGACTGTGATAATGCACTGGAGAATCTGAGAGAAGACAAAAGAAATGCCCCACTGGGTCAGAACTATGGTCCATCTAGTACAGTATTTTGCCAACAGCAGTAGGACAAATACCATTAAGGGACAGGACACAAATCTGGCCACTATCTGTGGACTCCTGGCCTCACACTCTCCCAGTATCCACAGCTGTCCTAACTTAGATAGCAGAAATACCCTCTCTCTGCTAGCACCGGCTTGTGGAACTGTTTTTCCGTCATTTTATCCAATAACTGTTTCAACTGGCTAGTACCATCTGTCTCAAGAAACTGTGAAAGTAACACAACCCAAAAGTTCACCACTCTTGATGGGAAAAAAGCTCCCATCTATTTAAAATTTATATCCTCTTAATTCTAGCATTTGCACCGTGGTTTTAGGAGGAGTCACAGAATTACAATTCTGCATATATCTTGTTCACTGCCTCCATGACTTCATAAACATCAGTTACATCTCCCAGTCTTTAATAACTCAACAAAATAATCCAGGTACCAACACTTTAACACTATGAGCAATCAGCACTGCATTACGGAAGGACTCTGCTCAGTTACTACCAAAATACTGCCATCCCCTGACAAGCAAGACCTCCCTTTTGCTAAGGAAGAAGCAATACAGCTCTTGGGTCTACTCAAAATATCTTCTCTGTTCTGAGACAAAGAATCCACGAACACAGGTTAGAAGCTGGAAATTAGAACTTGTTTAGAGAAAAAAAAAAAAAGTCCAAGTCTTCCATTTACAAAGATTCTGAGAATTGGGAGACTGAAAATTAAGTGCACAGAAAGCTCTAATCAAAAGGTTAATGAATATACAAACAAGGCTCCAAGGATCAGGGGTATTATTGTTTAAGAACACATTCACGCATCAATGTAACCCTGGTCTGGAAAAGCATTTCCTTGAACTTCAGCACACTGACAAATTTCCAAACTCTCCTTTGGAGCTGAGAGTTATTATCATGCACATTCACCAATTCTTGCCTACAGACATGCTCTTTTATTTCTAGGTAGTAAAAAAGACATGAAATGCATTTCTCCACTGATATTTGAACGGTCCTCTCAAAAAGTTGAAAAGTAAGATTATTGTGAAAACCATGACAGCACATCCAGGTCACCTTGCTTCAAGTATGACTAATCTTGAATGGGAAAATTACAGTCTAATTATGACCTAAGTATGCAAGTCTGTGCAACATAACCAAACGACATAGTTCTCACCAATGCAAGCAAACTTGCTCTCACCTCCAGCTGTGATATCAGTTTGATTGGGCACCACTTCATTTATCTTTGTGCTGAACAATACTGCTCTCTTGAACGGCAGAATTTCTGCAGCAGTGGCATTTAGGAGGAAAATGCGAAAGGTGTAGTCAGGGTGAATGCTGAGTGACCACTGTTTTCATTCAAAGGAAAAACGCACCTATTTCAAGAGGTTTTCCTTTGTAAACTTATTTTTGTTAACAACTTTTTTTCCAGCACTGGGAGGAAGAGTTCTATCTCCATACCAGGAACTGACAGTGGACCTCATCTACAAGCTTGTAGAGAAGAACCTAGAGTGTAAAGTCATTTTAGGTCTTCATGCTTTATCAGGGGTGTTGTGTTGACAAGGTAGATCTTGATTTCAATTTTCCTTGTCAGTCAAGTCTGTAAATTAGACTATGAGACAGCTCAAGTGGCTGATGGTCATGGAACAGGAACTTGTCCCAGCAGCCTATGGATCTCGTAAGAGTGGAACAGCAATACAGCAATAACTGAATAAATGCCACCTGCCAAAACCCAGGATCTGTTACACGAGGGCTGCAAACATAGTCTTGGGCTACTCACACAAGAAATGAGGGTTGGTACTGAGGATCTCAGTGAAATTTTATGTTCAGAATTTGTAAACTTCACTTATCCTCTCACACTGGTGAGGCAGTCAGCAACAAAAAATTTTACTTATCATTGACAATGGGACTACAGATATCACTAGCGAAGCTCTACAATATCAACAAGGGGCAAAGTATAGCTAGCAAGCTTTTTACTTCTGTAACAGTTTTGGCACCAAAAGAACCTTGCCAAAGCCAGTGGCTGCTCCAAAACTTGGAAACATGGCAGAGCTGATCCTCATGTGTCTCTTGTAATATTCCAAGCAGTACTGTATTTCTCAATATAATACAGGGGAATGGTGACTGAGGAAACAAGTTCAGCAACAATGAGTCTGTGAGTGAGGTCTGGTAAAAGATTACATTTTGGGGGTTTCTGGCATTATGAACAGCAACTCCAGACCAAAAAGTTCCATACTTAACAACCAGGCTGACAGAAGTGTAACATACCTGTACAGAATGCAGTGAACAGTATGAAAATTTGTGGATGTGCTGATGTTTTTGAGGTAACTAATTCTTTAGCTCTGTTAGCTCATCAGAAGATGTTTTCTTGCTGGAGTTAGACACTGAGGGCTTCCCTCATAAACATCTTCAACTACATTTTCTAGGTTTCCTGCAGTTGTATCTGTCACAGATTCCCAGGCTTTGTGATGCAACGTCTGTGCTACTGCTTTACCCAGGAGATGTACCTGGACTTCCACTTTTTTGTGCTTGAGGGGATACACAGTCGAGGCTTTGCAGTTAGTCATGTTTTCCTGGAATGCAACTGTCTTCCAGACAAGAGAAAAATCACAGCACCCACTATTTGCTGAACAGCATTGGTGATTAATCTGTGTAACTTCAAGGACACCACTCTGTTTAAAACAAATGTTCTATATAGAAAATTATGTGTGTGTTCAAATACATATATACTTTTCCTAGAGAGTTTTCTAGCAGAAACACAAAATTCTGCCAGTGAAACTAGGAAACTTAAAAAATGTGCACCAGCCTGTCATCCCGAAAGTAAGATACTTCTACCAAAGCCACAAGATTCCTGAGCATAACTGAAGCATTGCAACACTCTTCTACCCTTTATGCGACACGAACAAAGGTGAGCCACAACAGTGTGGTGTTCCCATCATCACAAAAAAACCCTCTACTTCACATCTTTTTCTTTCTGATTCCACCCTATCAATAATTTTTAAACTGTGTCAGCCTAAATAAGTACAAATAAGGAATCTGTACAATCGAAGGGAGATGGTGGTGTGTATTCTACAAACATATGTTTTCATGAAATTTTCTGTAAAGTCACAAAACCACAGAAGATACGAGTTCACCCAACAAAAACCAAACACTACTCAGGCAATTCAGCAGTTAGTTCATATTTAGCCCAGTATTTTTTCCTGGAAATTCAACATTTATGTTCTACTTTAATGTGGAAGAAATTTCAAAACCAAGATAGGCCAAGCCACGCAAGTATTTTCTTTGCAATGGTTACTTGAATAAGCATGATGAGGAAAAGTCCAGCACATCTATCCTAAAGAGAGGACACAACCCCTGCCCTTATGTAATACCTGGAGGCCAGCTGGCATTGCTGGATTTACTTCCAATCTTGTTTGTTGGTGGAGATTTGGCAGGTAACCAACTATCACCAGCAGGGCCTGCATGGCTGCTGAGTGGGTCGCCCTGGATTATGTCAAACTGGTTGTAGGGCGATCCTCCGCGAGCCTTTCCAGGGGGCACTATTGCACCTGCAGCATTGAAAACATACATTTACACTCAGCAAAGGTTGGGATCTTCAGGAGCATGATATATTAACACAAAAATATTTAAGATGCATACTGGTGAGGCAAGACGGTTTCATTTAAACTATTTGATTTCGGGCAAGATGATCCTACAAGGGTATTCCCAAAATTCCCCTTCTCACCATTTTTGTGCATATTGGCATCTTGTGAAGCCACAGGGGGCAGCCCTTCCATCATAGTCCACTGCTTAAAGCGGGATTCTGTTCCAGCCTCTTTCCCTCCCACTATGCCATAATCCATGCCACTTGAGCCAAAGCCTGTGAAACAAACAAACGAAACACAACTCAATTGTCATCTTCTGTTTTGTTTTAAGCATCTTTAAATGGGGAGTCATTGTAATAATAAGAAAAAGGTGGGGAAAAAAATCAACAACAGCAAAGGGTATGTTCAAGGGGCATCTTCCAAGTAAGCGTGTTAGGTCAGTATGCCATGATATGCTTTGTTCTTAGGTTTGTCTGCTTCCCGTGTAACGAAAAATAATGCAATTTGATTCAAAGTTGACACTTGTCATAACCTTCGCTCTAATGCTTATACATAATTACTCATTTCTGGACCCAGACATAAGTGACTAACACAATTACCATATTAATAATAGGGAAGCTACAGGCAATGCACCAAACCTCCTTTCACAGAGCACTTACCACTTGAACCGTATCCAGGTATCTGCCCTTTGGTCTGTAAATCTGAGAGACCCACATTCAAAGGATTGGGTACCATGCTGTCTAAATGTGGCTTAGGCCCAACAGGGTGGGATGGTGAATGCTTCATGCCAGGCTGCCTCTGCTGCTGCTGCTGGAGGGCACTCACCATACGAGCAATCTGCAAACGAAAGAAAAAACTGCTTAATCTATGCTATACAATGCAAATTCCAGTAAACATAAAGGAATGGTGAATTAGAAGAGATCCAAAAGAAGATTAGAAGAGATCCCTACTCTCCATGAAGTGCAACATGAAGAGAGCAGATGACCTTACTGAAGCCCGCACCATCTCTGCTGCAGACTGCATTTCCCCAGCAAACTCCATATTTCATATGATTGACAAAAACAGTGCCACACACCTGTTGCTCCTGCTGTTGTCGCACAGCTTGGGATAACTTTCTCTGGCTCTGTAACAGCTGTTGCTGCTGCTGCTGCTGAAGGAGGAGCTGACAAGCCTACAAGGTAAGTAGGGGTGGGAAGAGTGAAAATACAGAGCTCATAAAGTGAAATATAATTGCCAGGAGCTATTCACTGCAAACGCTTTGCTAAGAACTCTGATAAACTCTTCCTTCATTCCACTCACTCAAATGACAATGAATGCATTAGAAGAATACCACATGCTTCACTTAAATGTTAAATGTTTCTAATTTAACATTGTGGAACAGAATTACTCGTACCTGCTTTATTACCATCACTATGACTACAAGTCTGAAGAAAACTTCATGAAAAATCAATAAACAACTGCTTTCTGTACAAAAACAAGGCTTGGAGTCATTACTAATCCACTGTAATCCACAATAATTACAGGGGTCTATTTGGTTTATCTACTGCCTTCTAGCAGGACTTTACTACGCCATACAGCAAAGAGGGAATACTTGTACAAAATAACATCAGTAGAACAAAACAGAATTAAAATAAGCATAAAAAGAAAACTCTTTCAGCAGACAATTTGCAATGTGTCTCACAAGATTACCAGCTACTTACTAATTGAAACTGGGGAATCTGTGGAAGCTGGCTCAGCATGGCAAGCTGTTGTGGAGAAAGCTGGGGGCCCATATTGAAAAGACCAGGATTCAAGCCACTGTTGGGAAACTGTTTGAGCATGGAGGCCGAAACCTGCATGGAAACCAGTTACATATCCTGAATGCACGGCTATGAGGAAAAGATGATGAAGTACAAGTACTTCTATACAAGAACAAGTATGACACCAATCTTCAATGGTGTTCTGGGAAAGACATGACAGATTTATTAACACATCACATTTAAACATGCACAATCTATAACTTGGGCAGAGTGAATACCTCACTTGATTGACAGTATTACATGTGCAGATGCAGACACACACACACAAAGGTTCCTCCTCCAACCAATCAGGTGCTAGAGACTCTACTAAATTTAAATGCATATATATACATATTCAGCTAACCAGTAATCACAGTACTGCATTAGCACATTACAAATGTACTGCTTGACAAGGGAAAAGAAAGGCATTCAGGCAGTCACTGGAGCAAAGAAACAGTGCCTCACAGAAAGTTAATCTCTTTGTACATTGAATAAGATATAGTAAAAGACAGGAGTAGGTGGAGAAGAATCCCCCCATTTCTCCCTGCATTATTGGAGAGTTACACAAGTACAATTCAGGAGAATCTCAAGAATTGTTTACCAAGTCCAAAGCAAAAGGTAAGCTTGTATATTTGGAGACCCTGAGGTCTTAAGATTAAGCTCTGCAATGTAAATGTGACATGTACATTCATCAAACCTCTCTTTTGGGGGGGACAGGAAGCACAGGACAAGACTACTTAAAAAAATTAGGCAACCTGTCACACTCAGAAACACTTCAAGCTTTCACGTTTATTTGTTCTTTTTAAAATACTTTGCAAAAGCCCATGTAAGACACAGGATTCCCAAATTCACTTTTGAGGTTTAAAAATACTGGTAGCGAGCATTTACCATCAACTGCCTTGGAATAAGATAGAACGCTAATGCTTCTGCACTGAGTTTTAAGTACTTTCACTATGAATTTTAATGTTTTTATCTTATTTAATTTTTCAATTTCTTAACATCAAATTGAGACTAAAACAGGTGTATAAGTAACCTCAATGATGTGCTCTGAAGGCTGTAGCTCTACTTTTACAAGTAATCAGTTGCTATAAATTCCTTACCTGGGGAGAAAGGAATTGGGGAGGCACTTGCGCCCGGATATTGGGGGAAGGATTTAGTGGCTGCACTGGTGTGTGCATGCCCCTCGATTGTGCTGTGCTGTTTCCAAACAAACCATGATTGCCACCCTATAAAATTAAAGCAGTAATGAGAAGATGAATCTTGCAGGATAATGGATTTCTATGCTAATAACTACATATCAGTAACAACGAGCCAAGTTACTGACTTAAACAGAGTTCCCTTAGAATTACAGACATTTGGCTAAAATCAGTAATATTCTACCTGGGTAAAAACCACTGTACTACATTTTTGAGACACAGTCTGTTTCTCCTCTAATACTGAAGGCTCATACCTATCTACTTACTTTAAAACATGACAAATCTAATGTTTTAATATTTTGTACTTTATGTATTGGGAAATGGAAACTTTGACTACAAACAACAAACTAAAAAGTCTATTCCATTGGCTTAAAAGTATGGCAAGACAGGGTCAACAAGAATTCTGGTCCCCCATTTTAGAGAAGACAAGTACTTTTGCTGAGTAGGTTGCTGAGATATCACTCACAAGGCTATTACTTCCTCTGTAGGCCTTTCCTTAACTGAAATTTGAATTCTAAAACAGTATTAAATTTTTTCCTTCCGCCATGAAAACTTAAACATTTTGGATTTGGATATTTTCCTTCCCCTTTTCTCCCATTAAATTTGAAGAAAATTTTCAAGTGAGAAAAAGAATTGTGGGTTTTTTTTTTCTTTCAGCGATTTATCTTCTAACATGAGTACTTGCTGTTTGAGGTTTTTAATGAGAAGTATTTACTGATTGTATTTACTGATTTATAAGCAATGTCTGTAATAAACCCTAATGCATGAAAAAGACCAAAGAAAATTTGTGATTATGTTTCACAATTTCAGCCTCTTGAGCAGACTTTTTTTGGTACCATTTAAAAAAAAAAGTGACAAGAAATGTTATCAGCAGTCTCCTACACTAAGACAGCTATACTCTCTTGCTTCTAAAAGCTGATGCTCATACTCCAAAGCATCCTTATATGCCATGAATATGCACTTTCAGTTTCAAGACCCTCAGAATTTCCCATCTCCTACAGTCTATCAGGATGTCTGTGACCCTTAGATACCTGGGGTTCTGAAGAGTGTATTTTCCACTCTTCAGCCATCATTCCCCATTCTGCCTGTCCATGCCAGCATTGCTGCACCCAACATAAGTCCATCATTCTTCCAAACTGAGACTGTGCAGGCCTTCACTAAAACCTTTCCTTCCCTTCCATACCAGGATTTCATAAACCCTATCATAATACTGTGCATAATACTCCTACCATTAATAGTGTGCAGCCTCTGCCATCCTTTTGCTCCAACACAAGTCTTTCCTCCTGCTTCTACACTGGCAGCACTATGGATTGCCTCATTCACCTGCATCGCCCTCCACTTAAAGTATCTTATCCTTCAAAAGCAACTCCTAAGCATGCAGGAAGACAAACAAAAAACTCTAAAAGACATAAGGTTTTATTCTGGAAAGAGCCGGCTGGAGTCAACTATACATTAACATTTTTGAGAGGCCTTGAAGCTGCAGTTACATTTTCAGCCCTCTCTATAACTCTACAGAGCTCTGCACACTGAGATCAAAAACATGCCTGCAAATTTTGGACTTAATCTGATGGTCAACACCGTGTCACATAGAAACAGAAAAACAGCACAAAGAAACACCATCACGTTAGGCATATGACTACAGAAGCTAGACCAGCTGCAATAATTAGCTATTATTCTTTCATTTCCTAGAACTCCTAAAACATTTTCTTCTAGAATAATGCAAAACATAACAACCAGAAATTCTTCCAAACAGCAGTTAATCACTTAACTACTTCCCCACCATTTCCCTGTACACAAAGATATTGCTACTTCAAGAATTTTTAAAGGCTACTAAATCAATCCTTACTTTGAACTGTGACAAAGGGAGAAGGGAACAGGCACAATGCTAAATCACTGCAACTTTTTACAGGCACATTTCTACATACAAGGTCTTTGAGTGGAGTCTGAAAAAATTCAGTGTCGGGTTTAATGAAGCAAATCAACAGCCTCTAACTGGGTTTTAAGCCAGCAATTAAAATAAAGGATAGCACTAACTTCACGACTTCTGAAAAGCACATCTACCTGCTGTTGCACTGCGATTCAGGAAGAGGCCAACAAAAGCAGACAGAGTATGTTCTGATGCTAGGCACCAAAGTGGACTGATTCTCAACAGCCTGAAATATCCATTAACGATTTTAATCTATTCAGCAGAAAAACAAATGCAAGCAACCAACTAACCAGGATTAAGCCCAGGTTGCAGCCTTATAACAATGCATCTTATAAGGTGGCCTGCTTACTTGTCTAGCAGCGAAGTTTTGGGGACTGAGCCCTGAGCCGATTGCCCCAAGGCCGACGTTGGATAGTGTGGAACCAGAGGGAGACAGCTTGTAGCTGGGAGAAGGGGAGAAGGGAGAGCAGGGAGCCTCATCCCCAAGGCACCCATCTTGATTGGAGAAAGGCAAAGTCAGCTGAAGCAGCAGTTAGCCAACAGCAGGAGTTGGTTAGTGAAGCAACAGAACGCAAGAGGAGAGAAAGAGGGACGGTGAGTGACTAGGAAGAAGCAAAGTTAATTTGTAACAGCAGTTACAAGGACAAAACTTCTGATTCAAACAATCACTTAACAATGAAGATTTTGGTCCAAGGAGATAATCTTAGGTTTTCTTTTTAAAAATAGATTTTGAACTCTCATGAAATTCATTTCTGATAGCGGCTATTACCACCACAAAAGCCAACAAATCTTGAGTGAATTCCTAATGTTAGCACACACCTAACAGCATAATTTGTTAGGAAATGCATTAGCTTAGCTCATGGTATTTATTAATTATGCCACCAGAGGGAGTTAACAAAACTGTTTTTTGGCTTGTTATACCAAAATGGAGGAGTTAAAAAATTCCTAGACAGTTAACAGCCTTCAGAATTTTTAAACCAAATTTGTTTTCCATTTTACATGTGATAAACTGTATCTAAAAAAAACCAAAACAGCCCTAGAGCATTCTGAATCTCTTGGACACTCTCCAATTCATAATGTGAAGCAATTAATATTTGATAATAACAGTGAAAGCTTCTGTTTAAGATAGGCAAGAATATGAAAGAAACACTATCATAACATACAACAGATGTCACAGAGAAACAGATGTCATACAGAAGCTTACAGTACATGGACATACAGAATAAGGAGTTGTGGAATTTAGAAAGGGTGTTTCCAATAAATGCCAGGCATGAAAGAAGAAAATAATTCCAAAGACTGTGATTACTTATATTTACTTAGATCTCAACCAATTTTATTTCACAGTAGATGACCGTAGTTAGTAGCCAAAAGAATCATCATGATGAAACCTATAACGAATTTCATTGCTACCAGTAGTTTACCCTTCCAAGAAAAAAAGCAAGGAACTTCTGGTCTATATCAAAACCAGTCTATTCTAGAAAAAAAAGCCTCACTTTCCCCAATTTAGTTTGTCTATGCACACTTGACACCTGTTTTATACACACATTCATTCTACCAATATAACTACCCCACACCTTTTACTACTGAGCTCTTTCAGGCTTATTCAATTTTTAGCACCTGCAGAGAACTAGGGTAAAAACTGGGATATTGAACATAGAGGTTGATATTAATTTATCTAAAGATATTTCTCTCACCTTCTCAAAATAAGGCCCACTATCTGTGGTTCCCATGTCTTTGGAATTAGGTGGACGGAACCCAGATCGATCCTTTCTCATCATGTCATTAAAATCTCCGAGATTCACGGCTCGTTTATCTACCTCAAACTTCTTATCTGGGAGACCACCTGGAAAAAAAGAAGAAATTAGTGCAAATAATCTCTACCATGTTTCATGACAGCAGGTTCAGAGCCAAAGAAATAATCTTTAAGATCAGGGTATACAATTTATGTATGTCTTATAATTTAGCACAGCTACAGTTGGTATTAAGTGTTCAAAAATGTAGGAAGTTTCATTTAACACCCAACATGACAATTTACTTTATAGAGTTTAATGCGAATTATTTCTCATTTACGTATGTACAGATATAAACATACACATTTCAACTAATTATATTAATACCTAGTTCCCTATGTCTCCCAAAACCTGCACTGTAATTCTTTGAGATCCAGTATGTAGAAAGACCACTATTAAAGTTTTCCATGTATTCTACTTAGCCTCTGCTGGGTTTGACATTGAGAAATTGAGATCATTTGAAAAATTTGGTCACATGCACATAATTTGGTCAAAATTCTCCTACAGTCATGTGAACTTAACTCTTGAACATAAGACATCAACTGGTGTATTGTAACTTCAGACAGACAACCTATCTCCCTCAGCCTGTACACAAGAACACAACCAGTAACACAGACACTTCTCAAACACCTCCTAAAGTCTCCTGCCACTGTTTAGTCAGTAACCTGGTGAAGTATGAGGTGTCAATAAGAGACGGCCAAACTGAAACATACACGGTGAACAAGACATCAGCTTTCTCTAAAAGCTTTATCAATGGACAAAGAGCTGACTGGAAGAAGTTTTCTACCTTACACAGTGAACTATTGCCAAGGAACAATCTTTTTGGTCATATGTGGCACCTGTAAGCTATCAGATGCATACTGCTGTGTTGAAGTAGATGGAAAACATCTTCGTTTTAAAATACGGATGTGATAGAAATGAGCTTTACTGGTATTTTTAGTTTTAAAGAATACTGTTTAGTTAGTAGCACAGATGGTCTTTCCAAGAACCGTTTTAAAAACATGTCAGCACAATTAACAAGAAAATCTGTGACTTTTCCAAGGGAAGTTGGTGATAGATAACCTACCCTACCACTGACAAAACACTAAACCCTTATCAGAGCAGACAGCTAATCACTAACACCTTCAAGACAGCATTCGTTGAAAAAGCTTCTCAAATCCAGCATCTCTTCTTAATGTCCAATCCCAATCTATTAATATTCACAGCTATGCTACTGCCAAGAAGCTATGAAACTGACCACTAATTGCATGAGTTTTTCTTACCCACACAGCTTTCAAAGCTGATCCTGGTTCATCCTCTCAGATGCCTACAACATAGTTTATCACAAAACAGTTGACAATTCACCTACATATCTTAGCTTGTAACTGAAGTCATACCGACCTGGATGAGCTTGTGGTTCTCTGATCCCTTTCTAACATATCCTGAAAGCTACAACTGGCTCTGCAAAAGCACCCACGAAGTGTCATGAACAGCTCAGTGCTGTCAACACCTACATCAAACCACTGCACACAATGTCGGCAATGTGCTACTAAAAGGCTCATGTGCTTTAATTCCACACAGGAAGCCCTGGCCATTAGTTGCTTGAAAAGAAACTGAAAGTGAGGCACAGTTGCATCATTGTCTGAAATGAAACTGGGTCAATGCCAACACAAGATGACTAAGCCACAGAAACATCCTTCTGTCTCTTGTCATCCAATCAACTCCTCAAACATTACTGAATGATGCCTTGTAAAATACACAGAGCATTAAAAGAGTACCTCTGAAGGCTTGAAGCACAGATTTGCATATCACTTAGTGCTGAGGTAGCTGCTTAAACTTCAGTATAAACAAAGCCTCACTGGGAGAGCTGATTGCATTCCTTTATCCCATTCATAGAAAATTCTAGTTCGACCTTGAAATGTGTCGTGTGAGTCTTGTACTTTGAACTTGTCAAATAAAGCTATAAATAACGCAGGGGGCTAAAGAATAGCTTTATCTTATGTAGTACATGACAACTGTCAAAATTTGAAAAGTTTCAATTACCCTCTACAGTAGGCAAAACCACATGTGTATGAGTAAATATGAAGCCCCAAATTCCCTACATGCAGAAACATAGAACAGGTTAAAAGTTAAACCATCTTCATAAAAAAAGACCCTACCAGTTCTTGGATTTTTCCCACTATTAAGAGTTGAGAAAAACACTGTGAAAAATGCAAACTCAAACAAGGACTTGGAAGATGACATTCACTTCCTAGTGTGGGAAAAAACTTCTAGTAAGTACATCTTCCCCACCACATGCACAGAGCTTAAAGAAAAAGAAGAAAAAGAAATCTCAATTCCATGCAAAATTATATAACATGATCCTGCACTGGGAAGTAGGAGACAGAAACTGCTGCTGAGCAAAGTTACCCAAAACATTTGCCAACAAGAGACTCAATATGATGAAAATACATATACCCAGTGGGGTAACCCAAATGGAGAAAACATTTGAAACATTTAATTTGAAAACATTTTAAAGATACTGATTTTATACCTTTGCCATAAATTGACATCATCCAGGTCTATTGAGCAATCACATGCACTTAGATATTGAGGTGTTTCATCTGAATGCTACGTAAGTTACAGCTTTGTAACATATTTACAATAGCCAGCTGCACAAATTACATTTGAGTCAGTAGAAATTTAAAATTAATTCCTCAGTATTTACAGGTGATTTGAGAATTCTCTGATCTGCAGAGGTTTTAACTAATATATTAAAAAATAGACAAAGGTGACTGTCAAACAGGGGAAAAGAAAATACAAAATATTAAGTGGTTCTGACAAGCTACTTTACTGCAGCAAACTTCGTATCTCAGAACTTACAGAACATAAGATATTTCAATAGGGATAAAAAAGTTATATCCTATTTTCAAAGTAGACAAGCTATCCACTAGAGATTTGATAGAAGAAGAAAGGAAGTACATCTGCCTCAGACGTTACCGATCCATCTCTTTTCTGTCTTGGTCAATGCACTCGAAATAAAGGGAACACACCCTTCAAACAAGGACACCGAGACCAATGTAGTAAGAATTACTGACAGTGCATGATGATCAGAGCCAAGGTGCGCCAAGCATACCAAAACCAAAGTTTTCTTTGACATATGTGGTCTCCAAGCACAGATTTAACTCTGTGCATTTATCCATAAACTAGGAAAACATCATGCTGGCAGTTATCTGTCAGAAAAACACGGTATGTATTGATCTTGAGTGAAAACCAGTTAAAGAACAAGCCTTATAATTAGTTGGACTTATAATATATTATAAGTCCAACTTTTAAAGTTTGGAAGCAGACCTGGGCTGAGCAAAACAGCTTATAGCTTTCTACAAACAAATGCCATAAGCGACAAGAGCAAAACTGCTAAATACAGAAGTAACAGAAAAGCCTACAACGATCTGTTACATTCTTAGTCTTTGAAACATAACACAATGTTTCTCAACATTTTATTATCAAATAATAAATGGCTCTACTTAAGTTAAGGGATGTCACCATTAATGGGCATACTAAACTTAAAGAGGCACAACATATCAAGGTAAAAGATGCAGCCTTTCTGCACCCTTTCACAGGATATTCTGAGCAGCAGTCACCTCCTCAGAAGCTCTGATGGCCTTAGGGTCCTTGAAAGTTCCAAAGGATCCTTAATTTGGAGATAAAGAACTAAGAGAGCTATAATCAACATAACCCAGGCATCCTCTTCATTTGTATATGCTTAGATCTGTTTTTTACTAGCAGCACCTGAAAGCAGGTGAGAACTGAACACCCATGACGATGACTGATCTCCATCTAGACATTCTTTAGACAAGCATGATACAATCAGAGCCTGAATTCTAGAGAGGATGCATGAGGCCAAACTGGAGAGATCAAAAAATTGTCACCTTTCACAAAACTGTATCCTACCATATAAATCAACATTTTTATCATCTCTTACTGAAATTAACTACTTCAGAGGAAGACAGCAATTTTGGGAAAAACAAACAACTCTGAATCCTCTATGAAGTGTGATAGAAATTTAAGAACACAATGGATTCTAAGCTGAGAGACATTGCATCTGTCTGGATTGTATTAGAATACCAAATCTAGACCTGGTATTAGATGCAAGTAAGTCTTGACTACCACAGTTCTACCTTTGGTACCACACAGCCCATGATGCTTAAGTTATGTAGCAATTGTGGTGAAGCTATCCAGAACATAAAATCCAGTTCTACTGGAAAGTAATTTGTAATGGCCTGAGGCATGCAACTGAAGAAATCAATGATAGAAGATAATTTTTCCCCCTCACATCACCTCCACGAAACTGTAGTAAATGGGATGTCCTACTGACAGGAGGGAAAACAGTACTCTACCACCAAATGAAAAAGATTTTCACTGTATTGAAACAGTAACAATGAATAAAAAATTAAAAGATTAAAACAGCCTTAAAGATGTCTCTGCCCCAAGTTATAGCTCTGCTCTGTACAGGTATACATCCCAATCTTGCACACCAGAGTCAAAGCTTACAGACAAGACAGAAGATGCTTTTTACTCTACTCCTATAACACAAGCCATAATAAATGGCTCTACTTAAGTTAAGGGATGTAGAACTAAGGACCAAACCCTTCCAGAGTACAGCATGTCATCCTCATAAAAATACTACACGTAACATCACATTTCAAATGCATTGCAATTAAAATATACGCACCTACAGACAAGTCCATCTTACTGCCTGGAATGTCGTCAGTTTGACTCTGGGGGGGAAAAAAAACCACAATTCAGTTCTGACCTCTATTCAATGCTGAGAAATACTTCAGAAAGGTGGAATGCAGGAAGAACACGCTTGTGCTAATGAAAGTTTTACTTTAAACTAAACCTGAACACAAAGGTTTCTGATTACCACCCTAGACACACCTTGCCTCAAGCCCCTAATGCTGTGCATGCAAAGTTTACCCATATGAAACCCAACACAAAAATGCAGTGATGGAGAAAGATGCACAGAGAGCCGCTCCATAAACGAACCTCTGGCCTCGTGTTCCAGTGGTCGACAAAACACTGAAAATAGTGACCAAAATGATAGCTCATCCTCATGACCTGTCATGCCATCAACATCTTGAAATGTGCTGCCATGGGATTCTTCAGTTGGCAGTCTGGGACAGGGTGGTCCCATAGCTTTCAGAAGCATCTACTGTCTAGCAAACTGAATTAGAGCTTGCGACCCCAAAGACATTAAAAACTAATCCTAAGCATGTCAGTGTCAGCTTGTGCAGCCCTGGACTTTTTACACAAACTCTGTATTGTTATCTTCTGCTAGCCAGTATTGCATAGTCCTGCTTCACAGGATGACAACTGGCATAATATTCTGCAAAATATTTTACAAATTAGCTTGTCAGAAGTTCATTAAAAAATTATATATAATTATTTTTTAAATACTTCCCGACAGTTCTGTCTTTTTCTCAATGATTAGATATTTATTTATTCATTTACTTTACCAAACAATATTTACTTATGGATTCATAATGAGCCCTTTTTTTTCCTAAAAAGGCCCTGCTGTACTTCAAACATTTATGCAGCCAAGACAGACACAGAGCTGTAAATCTCTTTTGCTGATAGGTGGCTGAGGTTCAGAATGAATACCTGGGACTTATCACAGATGTTTGACACTACAGGCAGGAGCCTCTATCTTGAGTGCTCTAAACATAATGTTATAAAAATAAAATAAACAAAAACCCCAAACACAAAAACAAACATAAAAGCACCCCACACTAAAAAGCAACAATCTGCCTGCCCCAAAACCAACCAAACAAAATAAGATAATACACATGCCCCTCCCAAATCTATTACTTGCAAGGAAACTGCAACCTCAGAGCAGGAGCTATCATAAAGTAATGTTAGGAATCAAAGTAGATTTAGGGTTTTTCTGAGAAGCCATTCTGAGCCAGCTACTACAGGTATTATAATCAACATCCCAGCATAGCAGATGCAGTTAAGTAAGTGTGAAACAGCTGATATTTTGACTTAGTTAAAGCTAACAGCTTTGTTATGAAGTTGCACTTTCTTTTAAAAAAATTTACTTACTAGCAAGCCCATATTTGAAAACTGTTTGGATAAAGGGTTCATCCACGAATCACTATTTCCTCCTTTTAATGCACACTGAAAAAAAAAAAGGAGACAAAAACATTTTTAAGAAACTCTTTGATTCCTTAAATTCTTCTTTATCCTTGAGATATCCATGTTTAAAATGAAAATTCTTGTATCAGAAAAATTAATCTACTGAAAAAATTAATTTAAGTATTTACATGTTTGGAAACATTTACCAAATATTGTGTCTTATATGATTGCTCACTGTTAGGTATTTCAAAGCGGTTGAACATTGTCATGTAGAATGTTTATCACACCTTCAGTTTCATTCTGCAATCTGGAAAGCTTTGTGAACACTGTTTGTTTTTTCCTCTGTTACAGTTTAATACATTCTTTAATCCAGTGCATACAGAGACAGATTTCTTCCTTGTCTTTCTTCCCTTTAGCATGCTGTCTCTTGCACAGGCACTGTGCTGACCAGGGTCTCTCTTTGGCCTTAGTGTAACTTACAGATCATCAAAACCAATACTAACACCATTCAACAGAGAAAAGATTTTCAGTTGTTTTGGTGGTTAAAATAAAAAAAGCTTTAAGTGAGAAAAAAAGTCCCTGAGAATAATTTCTGTGGAACATGAGTTGTAGAACTCCCTACCATATCACAATAATATTTCCAGGTCTTAGGAAACTGCTCTGCCTTGCCTTTTGAGTCTCCCTACCTACTTCATGAGAAGCAGACACAGCATAGTCCTTCTAATATTAATACAGTAACAAGTGTTACTGTACTAAAGAACTTCAATGCAAACAAACCTTAAACAGAAATTTACTCAGGACTACAGCCAAGCTCCTGCTCCTGTTTGAGGCCAAATGTCAACAACAACAAACTTAAGTGAGACATAAATCCAACAGTTGTTAGAATAAGAATTTCATGTGCCAAAGGGACTGTGGAATCCAAACTTCAGCAGGCTATGCAAGAACAACAGCAGCAGCCTAACAGAAAGATGTGTCAGCAAGAGAAGAGAAATAGCCTTGGGATACTTATTTTCATTTAGTAATGGCTGTGCAGCTTACAAATCAAAAGAATTTGACACCTACTGGAAGATTTATTAATCATAATAGGTGTAATATATTAAAGCAAATCCAAAAACTCCAAATTTTACAGTAGTTTAAGAGGCACCTTGCTGTAACTCTGCAAAACCTTCTTAAAAAAAACTACACAATGCTCTTAACAAATCAGTCAGACTGTTTTCAGAAAACACTGTAGTAATGAATCATTCAAGCATTTCACCTTCATTTGTGTTTTCTTCCCTCCTTGTCCCCAGCTTGTTGAGTTGTGGGAGGAACTGCTTCCCTGAGAGCCTGCTGTGTTCCAGACTCCTCCCTCCTCCTCCTCTTCCCAGCTGGAATGACGTGTTCCCGTCACTGGCCCATCACTCTCTCCCCAGCCATCTTGCATAGATTTAGAACCTTTAGAAAAAGGAAAAAAAAAAGCTCAAAAGCAGTCTACAATACCATGCAGCTGGTGATGTGACATGCAACATTGGCTGAGATCATCAGAATCCCAAAGGAACTAAAAAAAAAAAAA
>VXAX01004192.1:940810-985052 GCA_013399835.1 Leptocoma aspasia
AAAAAAAAAAAAATTCAAAAATATGTCTTCACTCTAACAGCTGTAAAAACTTGTGCACGAATTCCAAAACCTAAGAGATTTGGTGGCATGTTCACATGTCATGTTTTGCAACTATTTTAAAGAAATGTCAAACCTTTAAAAATAGAATAGCAATACGGACCTCTTTTACAGATATAGCAGCATTTAAAAGGCAACCTATTATTTTCAAGTGCAAATGAAAGCCTTCAAAGCACGCTCAAAAACCAGGGGTGCTGAAGACTCTGGTTCAGGTGCTTTATCAATTATTTCCCTCTCTCACTTCAAAACCTTAATACTCCCCTTGCCCTATACTCATCCACAAAACTACAGAAACAACTTTTAGGAGTAACAGCTAAGTAGAATCTGAAGGCAAGGACCTGACATTGTCCTCTGGTACAAAGAACACCAAAAGTTGTTTAATGCAAAAAAAGAAAACAAAAAAAAACCCAACAAAAGCCCCCTACTATAAATTCTATTCCTAACAATGTTACTAAAGAGGCTTACTAGCAAAGCTGTTTAAGTACATCAGAGAGCTACGACCCCTTCACTGTATCAGTTCAGACTCTACTCTGTTGGCTTCTTTTCTTGCTATTACTCTCTAGCATGTCACACAACTTGGAATTCTCATCTTTACTGACAAGCCATCAGGAGCTCAATTCTTCATCCTGTCCGCTATCCAACTGTTCTTCCTGCTCTAACGCCTCATTCTGCACATTTATTCCCATATTTACTTAGTATTTATCTACTTTAAAAAAATCTCCACCATTATCATTATCTCCTCTGTAATAACTAATTTTTTAATTGTCCAGGGTTTGAGTTTGGAAATCAGGAATAAGGACATTAACATACAAAGCAGAAAGTCTGAATATAAAAAAAAAAAATCAGGAATTGGAATTAGTCTACCATGGGGATCTCTACCATGACCATAATGAAAATAAGTACAGCAGCATTTTATGGTGGTTTAAGAGATGCCTTAAAATGCATCACAAATAAACCCTCAGATACTTCAGAGGAAACAGCTTTTTCAAGTCTGTTCAATTGGGTACTAAAACTGAGGGCTGCTTATGAACATACTGTTCCAAGTGCAAAAAATCTACCTCTTGGCCCTTTAATCGTCCTACCTACACAGAAAAGGCTACATTAAAGTATTATGACTGCGGAGTCAAGAACACTATCTGGAAATGTTATACTGGGTAGTCCCTGCAGCTTTAATTTATTTCTGGTGACAGTGCTTAAATATATACTATGATACCAGAGATTATTTTTCTGCACTGAGAGCTCTCTAGGACTCTTGAACATGAATCTGGACAGTGATGTAAAGATAACTTGTCTGTATGACACCAGCTGAATTTTTTGCATTTGTTGAATAAGGAGGTACCAAGAGCTATAGAACACAAATGAAATTTTCAAGATTAAAAGAAAAAAGATATTACAGAAAACAGAATTTGTTCCTATTTCTGCCAGAATATTCTTATGCGGTGCTGGCAGAATTACGTAAATCTACTTTCTTAAACAGGTGGGTACTGATCTACACTTCCTTCTTTGGCTCCAAACTGATGTTTTTCCTTTTCTGATCACAGCTAGTCTGTATCCTGCCCCTAGATTTTGCTCAGGAGCTGGGGACAGCTCACATACAGAACAGCACGTGTAGGTCGCAGTTCTTTGGTTATGGCACACATACAGACCAGTCACGGTAACCAAGTGACCACATATAGTCTTAAAAGACTGCATTAATCATTAACCAATCAACAGAATTTTCAACAGGTCAGTTTCAGAAGTTCTTATTTTGGTCATATTTAGGTATCTTTTTATAGATAAAAGAAGGCAGCCATCTAAAATCAGCTTAGCATCCTCAAAATGCCACGTCTATGTGGCAGGCATGGGAAGCCTGTCAGCCACAAAAGCCTGCTATAATGATAACACTAAGGAAGCAAAGCTTTTTTGTTTCAGAAATGGCCAAATTACTTCATTGGAATGGGAGGAAGGGAGAATGACCCAACAGCAAACTATCTACACAGTACTTCATTTCAAACACAGGTTGCAAAAGCAACTTCTGGGTTGGAAACACTTTTACAGTGGGCATCATCAAGTCAAGTTCAGTAACACTTCTGTATCATCAGTAGTTCCTATAGGAAACTTCACATCCAAATGTTACTGACTTTGGCAACAACATTGCTTTTGTTTGTTGTTTTTTCATAAAAGAAGAGTGTAATAAAAATTATACAAACAACTAACATCATTTGTAATATAGCAAAAATTTTTAATATAGCAAAATTTAAACTTTCAAGTTTAAACTACTTAAGCATCTCATTCATGAAAGACACTGTGGTAGGCATTTAGGTTCTACTACAAACTGCAGTTCTTAAGAGTTACAATTTTTCTCACTTATACAATTAAAAAAAATCCATTCAAAGCCAAGTTGCATTATCCAAGTATAGATAACCATGTAATGGCCTCCACAGTGAAATTTGTCAGTACTGTGCATGCCTTTTCCTGATATGATCAGAAATAGTGACTTACCATGTAACAAGTAGGCAGACAGAGAAAAATACACATTTCCTTAATATGTTTCAGCACTTCCAGAATATGAGTTGCTCATTTAATTGCTTAGTTAGGAAATTTTTTACTACCTTAAAAGACGAAGTTTCAGTCATTTACAAACACTTAATACTCATCCATCAAAACCCTATACAAACATTCAACGCTACTTTTAGGCCTCAGATAACAACTCCTCCACAGGTGACCTATGTCAAAAAGCCAAACACAAAAAATCTCCAAGGCAATTGCAAAGAAGCTGGTATCTGGCCTATACTCACTAGATTTCATGGCATTCGGGGCGTTGGAAGGTGCATTCCCCCAGCCTGTAGTCGATGCTCCTGTATCATCTACTTCACCCCACCCGGGACTGGTTTCATTTGGCTCACCCCAGGCGGACGTACCATTATCTGGAGCAGGTGGAGTGCTTTTGCTCCAGACTGCACAAAGGAGAAAGAGGTTTCATTACAGACCACGTAGACAATGAACGGTTTACTGCAGTGCAGCACCACATCATTAATCTGCTGCTTCGTTCTTCCTGTTGAGAACTTTAGGTTCTCAGCAGCGTGGGTGCAACAGAATTGACAATCATTCACAACAAATTTGGAGTGGGCACTGACCTCCAGGGATGAAAAAGAAGAGAATGCTATGATGAGTAATACTCTTCTCCCAGGTTAAACATGAACCCCACATCTAATACTGTCTGCCTATCTGTGAACTTTTGTGACTAATTACAAGCATCTAACTTAAGGGTTTTATATACTGAATAAAGGACATATTTGCAGTACATATTAAACCAAGATAGCACTCTTTAAAGTGTCTTTGAGTCAGAGGAAAAGATTACATAACAATAATTTCTTAATACATTTCCAGGCTATGTAACTTTTCTTGTCCTTATTCCAAAGAAGAAAATATTTCTCCAAGTATTCTTTAACATACAGCAAAGCCAAACTTGACTTTAAAAACTGTCACAGACATACTCAATTTCAAGTGTTAAGTGAGTGTTTCAGAGCAAAAGGTTTTTGACTAAAAATAAGCAAGGATTTTCTCCCCGTTTCTCTAATAATTAAATATAAAAAATGCTATTTAGTCCAGAGAAAGGGAAGCTCAGGGGAGACCCTACTGCTCTCTACAACTATGTGAAAGCAGGCTGTAGCCACGTTGGGGGACAGTCTCTTTTCCCAAGTAACAAGAAATAGGACAAGATGAAATGGCCTCAAGTTGCACCAGGGCAGGTTTCAAATGGATATTAGGAAAAACTCTTCACCAAAAGGATTGTCCAGCACTGAACAGGCTGCCTAGGGAAGTGGCTGAGTCACCATCCCTGGAGATATTTATAAGACCTGCAGATTTTGCACTGAGGAACACAATTTAGTCACGGACCGAGCAGTGCTTGGCTTATTAAGTTTATGGCTGGACTCAGTCTTAAAGGTTTTTGATTCTGTAATTCAACTGGTTCTTCAGAGCTCAAATTGGATATGCAGATTTGTCAGCTAACAAACGTGTTCTTTTCCTGGCAAGGTGACCAGTACTCAGACCACAGTTAATGAAGCATAACAAGCAGAGGACTGATGGATTCAAATTTTAAAGACACTTTAAATACAGAACCAAATACTCAAATAAGAATTTGTTTTTTTCTGTAGAATAAAACTATCAGGAATTGGCGGCTACAAGCATCTCTCTATGAATTAAGGTTACAGTCATATATAGGAGCTTGCTGAAGAAAGGAACAAGACTAGTACCTGATGCTTGTGATTTGCTAGTCATTGGAGTAGGCAGGCTTTGCTCCCGTGGGGCCTGTCCTCCTTGTGAGTTCTTGTCCCACAGATTCACATTCTTGTAGTTATAACTGCTAGGATCTCCCCATGCTGAAGTGCCATCATCAATATCCATTTTTCGACTGATTGACTGTGGAGAAGGTTCTTCCCAGCCACTAGGCTCCTCCTCTTTGGGGGCAGCTGGCTGTGGTCCATTGTTCCAGTTCGGGTTTGGAGGCCGCCCATTACTTGGAGTTTGGGGCGGTGGACCCCAGGAACCAGAAGACTCCTGCTGTTGCTGCTGGTGCTGTTGCTGCTGCTTGTTCCAGGAGTTGGGCTGTCGACCCGTCTCGTTCCATGTTGAAGTTCTTTTACAATCATCCCATCCACCCTTTGAAGCAGAGCTTGTATTTGCACCATTACCCCAAGTTCCAATCTCATTTTGCCCACCTTCACCCCAACCAGACACTGGCTTGTTTCCTGCACTTTCCCAGTTACTGTTTTTTGTTTGGTCAACTTCCTCTCCCCAACCGTTCTTTCCAGAAGACCATCCTTGATTAGTCTGCCGTCCACCCCACCCCTGATCCTTACTAGAGCTGTCATTCCAAGAGGAAGATGATTTTTCTTCTTGCCTTCCTCCTCCCCAATTAGAAGAATTAGAGTTCTTATAGTCATTCCATCCTCCAGTATTTTTGGGGTCCTTCCACTCCGTTGGGGTTGAGAGCTCACCCCATCCAGACTTGTTTTGATTGCTTTGGCTGGGTACATCGCCCCAGCCCCCTGAGTTCTTTGTCTGTGTGGCAGAGCTCTCCCACCCCTCAGTTCCTTTATCAGACTTCCCCTCGGGTCGTGGCATCTCTTCAATATCCCACACGGTGTCTTGCTTAATTTGAGTCTGGCCCCAGCCGGTGTTTGAAAGCACTCGGGGGTCCAAGTCAGTCCTGCTCAGCAGTGTCTGCAGGACTGCCTGGCAGTCAGGATGCGTAGGCCTGTATGATCGGCGTCCAGAATTGTGACTGTCACTACTTCCTGCTTTGTGGTTGCTTCCAGTGCTTTGACCTCCAACCTCACTTCCTGCAGAGCTGGAAGATCTTCCCCAACAGGGAGCCTGGGAATTGCCTTGGTTTTCAGGAAGAGGGTGGCCTTTTTGATTGTCCCATGCTCCAGTGCTAGAATTTGGTTGGTTTGGACCACTCCACTCTCCAATCTTCAGTTCATCAGACCCAGACAGCTGTTTCCATTCTCCCTGAGAGACCCCAGATGCTAATTTGTTCCCTTCACCCCATTTGCTTTCATTTGCATGCTGAGGGCCAAAGTTCCAAGACCCACCACCCGTAGACCGGTTATTGTTATCCCAAGAATCACTTCTTGACCCATTAGGTTTTTGAACAGAAGCTCCTTTCCAGGAGTCCTCTCTATCCTTTCCATTGTTCCCATGGTTTCCAGAATTGCTCTGCCCAGAGACTGTTTCAGTTCCAGAAGACCCCCTAGCTGTACCCCAAGATCCAACACTCCCAGTCTTTCTTTCTCCAGTGCTTTGAGAAGGGGTGTCAGTGCTCCTGGAAGGGTTCCCCAAGCCCATTTCAAAGGGCATTCCCTTATTCTCCATAGGGTTTGGTGAACTTAAGTTCAAGGAGTTAGTGTTTCCATTTTTTGGTCCATCAGTGTTATGAATTTGAGCCTGTTCTCTGCCAGAGACAAAGTTAACACCCGCATTTTCCATCTTTGACTGCTGTTCCCTAGAGGTCTGACCTACTGTGCTAATCTGTGCATTGGTGCTACCACTATCAGATTCCAGAGTTCCTTTCCTAGAATTGCCCTCTTGAACCAGTGCTGGCCAAGCAGATGGGTTGCTATTTGGATTAAAGTTGCCGAAACCAGAACCGGGACTGATTCTGTCTTGTCCACTCAAGTTCCTCCAATTACCTAGTCCATTGTTACTCTCGGCAGCAGGGTTGGAAGATTGAACAGATTTACCCTTGGGATCAGATTTCCAGGCCCCAAGATTACATTCGTTTCCAGCGCTTCCAGACTGGCACTGGCTTCCTTTTCCTTTGTTACTAGTGGTGCTTCCTGGCAGAGCATTCTTCTCCAAGCCAGGGTTCGAGGCACTGTTGTTATCGGTGGTGTTTTCGGAAGAAGACTCAGCATCTTTGCTGGCAATACAAGGCCACTCTTCCATGTCAGACCCGTCTACAATCACCTTGTCCCAGATGTGAGTTGGGTTGGCGTTGGTGCCGCTGTTGGAGGAGGCTCCAGGACCCCAAGTAGAATTTGCATAATTTGAAGCAGCAGCACCTCCAATTGCTGAATCTGAAAGAAAAAAAAAAAACAAAAAACAAACCAACAAAACACCCAAAAAAAGGTTATTAGTAATCTATATTGCTTACAAGCACAGAACATCAGATTTTTGACATCAGTTATCCCACTTATTTTGCAGAGCATAAACTCCATAGTAACAGCTGCAGCAGTACTCATAAGTGAAGTTACTACCAGTACCAGCTCATATGACAGCTTCCATGAAAATAAGGCAATCAGCTTAAAAAACTGGGTAACTCCCCTCCCAGCCTCAATTCCTATGTTACATATTCCAAAGTAAAGATCACGATTTATGGTCGCTAAAACTTTCAAGAGAAGATAAGATCAGCGTTCAGTGCCTGTCTGAGGCTTTCAGTTCATTAGCTTAAACAATGGAACACCCAATGAATGCCTTCCGGACCCCCCTTCACTGAGGGCCACCAGTGAGGATCCTGACCTTACAGCAAAGGTTAAAACTCCCTTGTAAGCTTTGAATATTGATGAACAGTAGTTTGTCTTCAACCACTTAGTCCCACCCACCAAGATCCAAAAGATCAAGCAGTTCCCAAGTACATTCTGTTCCCTCTGTTGCTTTAACCTCAAATGCAAACTGAACAATAGCAAGGAAGTATGACTCCACTGATATTTTTATCCGTCTATCTTTTTAGCACAGAGTAACCCTTTTTTTCCCCCTTCCAATTAAAAAACTTTCAGATTATACAGATCACAGGAAGAACTTAAAGAGGACAGACAAAGACAAGCTCAAAAGACTGCAAGGTTGCAAGGTTTTGAACTTAGAAATGGTTCAGCAAACGAATGATGCATAGGCAGCTCTGAACTTAGCAAGATCTTCCAATCAGTGACTTTAACAGAACAATTAATTTCTGTGAAGACATTCTAGAAGTATTAAGATTGGGGTGCTTGCTCACATATAGCATGCTAAGACACAATTTAATGGATTGTTTTATGAAATCAGCCTCCCCTTGCTATTTTTGACAGCAGCAATAATCATAACTATTGATAGACTTTCACCAATAAAATCTAAACATTATTGCCCAAAACTGTCTTGTATGTCCTAAATTATCACTGGTATTGGAAGAATTATATAGAACATCCACCATCTCAGTCCCCTGCACTGGTATGAGTCAATAGTATACTTGGCGTCATCTTTCAGGGCACTCGTTTTGCCAGAAGGATTTCAATCCTGGTAGAAAAAGGTCCATGCCAAGAAGGATTATGCGTTGACTTTTAACATTTAATCCTCACCAACACCACCTATGACTATAAGTGGTAAATACAAGAATGTGAGCAAATAGGTAAGCTGCATGATCTCCCCCACTGGGAACCTGCTTTTGTTTTCTTTCATGTGGCATGAATTTAACCATAATACCACTGCATACACGCTCGACACAAAACTGGGCCAAAACTGAAGTTCAGTTTGTCAACAGCCAGATCTGAGGTGGGACAAACTGTGTAGGAGGCAGGTAACACTGCACTTCCATAAGCACTTGGATGGAGCCCACAAGATAGCCCCTGTATCTCTCTTGATCACCTGCTCATTTCCACTCCTCTGGCACACCTACACTCTCACATGCTAGCATGTATGTTCTCACTGATACTCAGCTGGGTAAATGGGTAAAAGTCATCCAGACTGAAATAAGCTTTAAAAACCAACCTGATTTAATTTTAATACGAGTCAGATCCCCAGCCCAGTTAACTCATTATGGTGCAGAAAAATGGATGGGGTGAGGCAGGTCTCAAGGACCTGTATCTTCCCTGGCACTCCTGACTTACAACAGGGTCATTCAACTAGCCACTGGCTAATACAGCCATGTAAACCTCTTAGTTGTTAATGCACCATTAAATGAAGCGTAAAAATATGAGAATGTGTAATACCGAATTTCAACCTCAGAAAAACAAATATTTAAGTGCCAAATAAATACATACAACTTGAAGAGCCTCTCAAAATACTTCAAAATGGTCCTCATATAATACACCCAAGAGCAAAAAAATGTTGCTCATGAGATGTTTTGAAAACTTTTAGAATGCTTCACTAACACAAGTTTTCTTTAAGTCAGTCTACTACAACAGCCGTGAAGGCATACCAGTGCTAGGATTTTATACAGGAACCATAGACTTCAGGGCATGTTTTGTTTCAGATGTTTTATCAAAATAAGTTATCTCCAAGACACCTGTTTTTAAATTGATAAGTTAAAATTTTGCCATTGTAGTTTGACATCCACTTTCTCCTTTATTAAATAGCAGTTATCAAAGACAACATAAATTCTCTGCCAAACAGGGATTTGCTGCAAATGAATTCAAGGAGTGAAACCACAAAAGAAATGGAATTATTAATTTTCCTAGAATCCTATTTAATAAGGACAGCCATCCCACCTAGCTCACTTGGTTCTGTACAAGTCACCTCTGTTTTTAATTCCAAACCACAGAGGACTAAAAAATATTTGATTTCCATGATGGTAAAAAAATAATGATCCTATTGATCTGGCATGATTTTCAAAGAAAACTCAGACATACTGGTATTGTTATTTTCTTC
This sequence comes from Leptocoma aspasia, assembly GCA_013399835.1. Classification (NCBI taxonomy): domain Eukaryota; kingdom Metazoa; phylum Chordata; class Aves; order Passeriformes; family Nectariniidae; genus Leptocoma; species Leptocoma aspasia. Next base: position 949,973 of record VXAX01004192.1, read on the forward strand.
TTCTTGACTTTTAAGTATTTAATCTTTCTTTTTTTAAACGTCCTTATTGTTAGAATTGAAGCTGTCCTTGACTTTTCAGGTCATCTAAGTCTTTCTTTAGAAGGCAGATATTTTGAGTGGAATTTTGTTTGTTCTACTACTATAATTAAAGAAGAACTATTACAGCTACTGCAATTCACCAAGGGTCTAAAAAATTCAGGAGCAGTCATAACTTCCCCAAGCTCACCGAACAACCCTGAAATCAATTTATCTTCTGGAACACAAAATGAATGGAAAAGTAAAAACAGAACAGTCACCACTTGTACAAAAAGGCTTATCTAAATACAAAAAATAAGATTACTACCAAAAAACACAAGTGAGGTATTGCAGTTCTTCCACATCGGGCGCCATTTGTTGTTGCTCTTTGCACTCGAGGTTACCAATTCTGGTGGCTGTTTCCTTTGTGCATAAAGATTTTGACTCCAGGTATCAGAAGGCTTAAGATAGTTTTATTATGATGGCTCCAGGTTCCAGCTTGAGGCTAATTGCCTCATACAATGCAGCCTGGTACAATGCTTCTGTACAATGCCAGCACAATCTTAGTATAATGCTTTCTTCTTAGTGCTTAGTACAAGAATGCCTAGATCTCAGTGGTAACAACTCAATATATCACTGGTTGAAAAAGGGATCGAGAGAGCGACCCATATCTCCATATTGTGGAGCAGGGTAGAAAAACAACAGATGTGTGGCCTTGAGCAGGACACAGCTTAGAGAGATATGTTTACAAAATCACTCTGAGAAAGTCGTGTTTCTCTTGGGAATAAAACCTAGCAGGCTTGTAGAAATTCAGAAATTATCAAGACGACAGTGAGAAGCAAAAGGTCATCTTTCTGTTTCATCCAGACAAGACGTGACAGACACCTGACCTTTGCAGACCTGGCATCTACATGTCTGTTTTATGAGATGATACAAAAATGTGACAAGACAGGAAATTCACGTCAAAGAAACCTGAAGAGCCATTAGGAACTACTCAGTGACAACCATAAAATGCTGTTTATTTATGCCTTGTGTTTACCTTGCTGCAGAGCATTTCAGCAACCTATTACAACCACTCAAAACGTACTTGAAAAGAATTAAACCTCTTGTTCCATCTAGTAGTAAAAATTACATCCACTGCTGCCAACAGGAGCCTGTACACTGAAACAGCAGAAGCTCCCCAAAAGCAACCTGAGTTTTGCTCTATAATGACAGGCTTATGTACAATTTCAGCCACCCCTTTTCTGCCATGCACCAGCACCTTCATTTAGTATTATTTATCATCATCACTTGCCTGTTGCAGTCCCACTGTCGCTCTGCAGCAGTGCTCCTGTCACTGGTTGTGCGTTGTTTGGGTTTGCTCCTGGTGCTGCTGGGGAGGGAGGCCCTGCTCCACCCCCAAGGAGCATGCAGGATGGCGGAGGGGGCTGCCCACGTTTCAGTAACACTTTGTGGTCCTGCTGGCAACGGAATCGCGGCGGCACCTCCCGAGGCATGTAGCGGGCGGCGCTTGGCGGTTGTCCGTTCGGCACTGCCACCCTTTTGGCATTGTTGCCACCATTGACTGGTGGCGATGGAGAGTTGCCAATTGGGCTGGCAGCCACTGGTTGGCTTACACTTGGTTTCGTCACTTCGGGCACTGAAAAACAGGAAGCATGAAAATCAGAAGTTTTTCCACTTAAACTTGTGTTAGCTACAAGAACTCACAGTGACTCTTTTATTTAATATCTGAAATACTGTGCAGCTTCCACATTCTCAACAATCCAAACCAATTTAAAGAAGCAGGAATAAGCAGTAGCAGCAGACCTTTTGCTTCCATGTGCAACTCTGTAGTCTAGGATGAAACTATATGTTCATCCATCTTGCTCTAAGTTCAAAATTTCTTGCAAATGTAAAGCTGGCAAAGAATATACCCTAGACAGTGAGTAATTTTAAAATATGAGCAGTCAAATATAACTGGCTCCACCTTACTGATCTTCAACTGGTTTTTGGATTGTTAGCATCATCATGCTAACAATTTAAACAAAATTTATCAAAAGCTGATACACAAAACAAGATTAAATGTATTTCTACATCAGCTAAGTTATTTAGTTCAACTTCCAAGATGTTCACTCATCAGTCCTCTCTACTGGACTTTTATGTGCCTGAATTTAATTTAATTCCAAACCCAAGTAGTTTTCATTCATTTTGGCACCTCACTATAAGCACTACTTTTGCTGTCTTTCATTCCCTTTTTAAAGGTGGTTTCAGTCTTGGTTATTTTCTCTGTTGTATTGGTTACTTGTTAGTTACTGTTATCTTGGTTATATTCTCTGTTGTAAAACAGAGAATTGAATATTTCTGCTAACCTATCTTATCCACAATCCTCATTCTTTCTTCAAGTATTTCAATGCTGACAACACATCTGCAGAATAGTAGCTTCTCCATTTTAATCATCTCAACTTATTTCTTCTGAATACTCATATTCAGTGTTTCATCTTTACTCATAAGTCCCCTTCCTTTTCTAACAGTTTTGATAAAGATCTGAATCTTGGCTCTAGTCAATAGAAGTGCTCCTTAGGATCAAAGATTCTTACCTTTGGTTTTTTGATCTGTGACCTGCAAATTAAGAGCAAGAATGTAAATAGAGTTTTAAGCAGCGCAAAACAAACATTGAACATGTTGTGCTAAATCACAACTTTAATATATTAGCACAGGAACAGAATTTGTCGTTGAATGAAAAGAACCGACTGATGAACTGCAGAATTCTAAACAGTATTCCTAGGTTTTTGAAAGTACTACAGCTGCTGTAATAACTCTGCCTGATGCAAAAGTCTCTGGCAGAAACAATCATACTTCACTCATTATTTTAAGCACTCAACCCTCCTCCTCATCCCAAACACGGGCTTCCAAAGCACAAATAAACATGTGCTACAGCATTACAGTTCTCTCAGATTTTGGAGGTGATGTATTTCAGTTAAAGTGTAACAAAGCCTTCCTTCTGTGAGAGTATCCCTTACAGCAGACTGTTGGGGCCTGAAGTAACCACAGCAGTCTGTCTCTCTGCCATCTTCCCATTTCACCTTTCCCAGAACACCTCCTACAAGGAGAAGTAATTCTAAACCTTACTGGATTCATTTCCACACTTAGAAAAAGTACCAGCAACACTTATCAAGTAAATCTACTGAAAGCAACAAGAAGTCAATGACTGAAATGAGCATTCGTGCTGGCCAACATACTCAATATGGGTTTTGCTGTATCCCAGATTGTTTCAGCATAGCAGATTTCAAGCTACAGTAGCGACAAACACCTCACTGGTATATTCTCCTGAGTCCTGTGTATTGTAGCTTTTTTTGCACCTGTCCATCATGAGTTCCACTACACAATAATGAAAAAACCCTAAAGATCATCACGTGTCAGGTTCTATGACACCTATTCTTAAAAGAAATTGCTGAACTAGTCCATATTTCTGGAAAGCACACAGCAACAGTATAGAATAATGAAAGCACAAGTAAAAAGCAGTTTATTGTTGAAACTAACCAAGCCAGAACAACTTTGTATGGTAAAGAATAAAAAGACAAACTGCACTAAATTACTGTGGCATCGTTTACTTTGGAAAGATGAAAACTGCAATATGCAAAGTGGAACATTCACTAAAATACAAAATCTCAAGCATTGTAATCTCACAGACATACATTTTTATTTTCCTTGAGGCTTTGGGATAGTGTATCTGTACCAAAATTGTGTCTGTATGTACCAAGCCAGACATCCATTTTCAACTTCACTTATGAAAAATCCTGTATACATCAAATTACATCATCTTCTGTAACAGTTAAAAATTCTGTTACACACTTAATTGACCCTGATGCTTGACTACTAAAGGAAAAGGGAAAAAATATTAATTAATACAATCTGATAATGCTGATAAGTTTACTATAGTCAACAGTAGACACATTTAGTAAATTAGTAACTTGTCTACTTGGATAAAAAACATTTTACTGAATCCTTGAAAAGTTCTACATGATAAACACAAATTACTTTAGACAAAAAAAACCCCAAAAAACTTCTGCCTATAATGTCTCTCTCTCCTAGTCAAAATGATCTGATTTTGTGATTGTTTTCATCTAAAATTCAGAAGCTGAAAAAAATGTGACAATGTCTTAGATTTACAGCTGTCATCTCTCTGTGGGCAACCTATGAGCATCGGCAGGGCGGGAGCAGCTGCAGTGATTGGGAAGGTGGAATAAATCTCAGCCTACTGACAAGCTACCAAACAGCCCCCTGGACACCAACCACAGGTATATTTAAGCTGTGAACTTGCTTGTATAACTTCTCTTTAAGTGATTTTTAAAAAAAAATTATTTTTAAAGTTTCAGATGATCCAGACAGAACAACTGTTTCATGTTAAACAAACTTAGTTTGAAAATGGTACCCTGAAATCACTACTGCTTATTTGGTGAACACCTCCAGTCAGTAAAAATGGACACACGTTTATGTTTTGTCCATTTGGCTGCCCTCTTTGCTATTCTTAGCTATCTCCAACTATTACTGAAGTTTGGCTTCTAGGAGATTAAATTACTTAGTCTTTACCCTTCCTGAGAGTGTGGCAGAATACGTACCAAACAACTTAGTAGGTGAGAGACCACACAGGAAAGCTGGCAAATCTCTTTTGTATTCAAAGCACCAATTCCTCAGTAAACACAGCACTGTTATCAGGATGATCAGTACAGCCTTTTCAAGTTTCCCTTTTATCACTGAATATCAGCATATAATCCTCAAGTCTCTACTCTCTATTCGTAAGGGTCTGCTCTTTCTGGTTTCTACATATGTTTCTGTATTGGAACATTAAACAGCACCAACACCGAGGCAAAAAGACACTGGAGAGACCTTACCCGTAGCAACTGCTCTTTTGCACTGTCATTTAGGAATGTATCAACTGGATGAAGACAACTGACACACATTTATCTGCATCCAGTTTAAACTGATAGACTCAAATTGGTGAAAAAAACAGATTAAAAGACTCTGCATAAGCCAAAATGTAACTGAAGTTGGTGCTGTCTGTTCTCAGCAGAAATCCACAGAATGTAAGAGTCAACACCATCATCTTTGATTATCTGATCTGTTACTGAAGCAACTGAAAAACAGACTACTGAAAGAAAGTAAAGCCTTTTGCTCTCAGTTTCACATAGCCATTGACGTTGGAAGGGAAAGCCTCTGGAAACCTAATCCACAGTTCCCACCCCTGTCCTCCACCTGGCCCCACGAGGCTCCTCAATTTGAAACAAAATCATTAAAACTAGATTGCACAGGACCATGTGAAACTCAGTTTTGAGCATCTAAAGACAGAGGCACCACAACCTCTCTGGGAAACCTGTTCCAGTGGTTGCCCAGCCACATGCACAAAAAAGGAGTCTTTGTATGATTAGGCAGACTTTCAATATGTACATGATGCCTTATGCTTTGCCACTGGGCACTGTGGAGAAGAGTCTGCCTCCATCTTTTTACTCCCTTCCACAAAGTATTAATATACATTGATGGGCTCCCCCAAGCCTCCTCTCCTCCAGGAGGAACAGTCACAATGCTCCTAGCCTCTCCTCATTTGTCAGATCCTCCAGTCCCTTAACCATCTTAAAGACATTTTGCTGGACTTGCTCCAGGGTGGTTGGGAAGCTCAGAAAGGATTTTACCAGTAAAAAGCACGGATAATGCCCTAAGAGACTCAAGCTTATATGTCAAGTCAATTCCTAGAACAACCTGCAGGTGTTTTTTGCAAAATACAGACCTTCTAATACACTAAGTTTCAAACTTGTTTTCTGAGCAGAACCAATTTTTGGTGACTTATAAATTCTCCACAACTCAGACTTGAACTGGCAGACTTCAGCAAAAGTGCTATTAGCTACAGAAAATGTAAAATGCAAGTAGTACTTAGCAAAAAACATAAACAGAATCTTCAGTAGTAAATATTTCAAATAAACTTCCTTAAGGATTTAAAAAAAAAAAAATCTTCCTGCAGTAATAAATATTTACTCGATTTTACTGCAAGAATTGCACAAGCCCATCAGTATTTCAAACCACAAACACCTCAAACAGGCAGCAGTTGTGTAGAGAGAGATCCAAGGAAGTCATATTAAGTAACTTAAATACTTTATATGAAAAAAATTATTTTATTTTACACAGCACTGCAAGGAGAAGAAATATCCAAGTTAAACACTTCAGTTCCAGGAAAATGATGCAAAACAGTATCTTTAAAGAAGCACCACTGTAAGCAATTATTTTTTAAATTCAAATACAAACAATTTAACATCTTATTACCACCAATACTATTTATGTTTCAGCTAGATAAAAGAATTCAAATATCAAAACCCACCTTCTGAGCAGAGTCCTTCTTTTTCTTATCCTCTTTCTTCCTTTTCTTGTCTTCCATTAACTGTTCTTCCCTTTCTTGCTCCTTCTCTCTGCCAAAACATGAAAAACAATGGTCTGAGCACAATCAAGTCGTATAAGAGCCACACATACTATAAACCTCTTCCCTGCAAGAAAGACAGCCAAGTTATCACATTCCTCTTATCATACTTCATTTCTATCTGAGGGTTTCCATCGAATTGTGATAAGAAAAGCACCTTCTAGCTCAGTATGGCCACAATCATGCCACATGCTGCATAAAGGAAAATTCCTTTTTTCAGATCAGGTCTGTTATGGCAGCTCCCTACATAACTTAATCACATGCCCGAAAGTAGAAAATATCTTCAAGACATTTTGGCCAAAGTACTCTTATAATTGGGTCGTGCTATTATTTAACAAGAGTCTCATTAATATTTTCATATGGAAAAAAAAAAGGGAAGTTGTAATTTAATGTAAGATAGTTTAGTCTGATACAACATTTATCTTCACAAGGGGAAGAGATTATTCTATTGCCTGTAGCTATGTCACTTGTAAGAGACTAGAAGTGTCACATCAAATCAAACCTATCATTTATTGTACAAATCTCTAATTTAATTTCTAGGCTATTGTATCCACCCACAGAATTTTTGTGATGAAACTTGTAATATAAATTACTTTCCAGGGAATCTATTTTTTCCCACAAGAACATTCTTTCAAAAAAAGGGAAAAAAAATACATGCAGCTGCTATTGTTGTCAAGCCATCATCTTGTTGCTATGTTCTGTATCAAATATGAAAGTACTATGGAATAGTTAATTTACTGCATACATACTATTGGCTGAACTGTTTCTATGGTGAATCACATTTTTGTTAACCAGTTCTCTTCACCTTCTTAAAAAGAAATTTAAGGCCAAGTTTCCAGCTTATTTGGAATAATTTCTTTTTAGAGGGAAAGATTAAGATCATTAATGTAAAAAAATGATTTGACAGATGAGGAGTAGGATCAAAGACTCTACAAATGGGAACCAACTAACAAGTATAATCCACAATCTTTAAAAAGAAAATTTTATTAAAACCAAAACAGTATTAAAAACAAAGCTGGAGTTTCTAATAGTACTGAATGATTCCTTGTATTTATACCTAAATAAAAGGCCTTTTTGGACCACAGTTTAAAAAAGAGTTGAGTTGGCTTTGCAGTCACATTATACAGACTTTTCTCTGAATTCCATCTATACAGTAAAGGTAAAAAAAAAAAAATCTTTCTTTTCATTTTCACTAAATACTCTGAAGCCAGTGTGCAAAGAGACATTTACACAACCAATTCCTACAGAAATACTTTGAGATGCTACGCTTCCTGATTGAAGACTTCCAAGAACTCTCTAAATGACAAAGGTCCTATAGAGAGTAATAAATGTCTTCCTGGTTTCTTGGACTCCCCTTCTTCATGGATGGATAAAATTGATAAGGGGAAGATGAGTCCTTAGTAACAACATCCTGAGGTTACCACCTCAAATGCAATTACTACACTTTTTTCAGTGAAGCACTGGGGAGCTTAGTGTACTTTGTCTGTCACAGCATTGAGACAGACCTTTTCATTTTCTTTGAGCCATATATTGTGAGCAAGATGAAAAAGCTCTCCTGTGACACCCTCACCATTCAAAGTTGCTATGACTTCAAATTATGTTTACTACTTTTATCCTGTCAAGCTATGCATGCCTTTTGGGCTGTAGTGCAAGTTACAACTACACTATTTCCAAAAAACTTTCTTGCAGCAGGCAAATGTTTAAAAAGAAGTTTAAAAGGAGCTGTCTCAAAAGAGCTGCTGAAAAATGGTAGGATCAAAACACAAAATGACTTCCATTAACTGCTTGGCACACAGGCAGCTTTCTACTTAAAAGCACTTTCCTTACTTTTGTGAGCAGATGAGAAGGAAATAGAAAAGAGAAAAGATTGTGAATGGTTCACAATTCACAATCACAGCTGAAGCTATGGCTTACAGTGACATGTATCCCTAAAAGGATTCTAGGACAAAAGATCCATAGCCTGAAAGCAATCACCTAGTTATGATCTGCCTTTGTGTTAAATTTAGGACATGGAGATTGCTGCTGCCTTGTTTTTCGATCTATGTGGACTAAGGCTGCAGAGAAACCCTTTTGTTTTGCATGACAACCTTCCCTTCTGCTCTTTTAGTAGAGATTTAATATTCCATTGGGTGCATCCTCACCAACCACAATACAGCAGCAACCAACACTTGGTTTACTTCATTTATCAAAACTTTATTTAGACTTCGATTCATGTAAGCTCTACCAAGGTAGAAGGGACCTATCTGAACACTTGGGCTACACCACATGTACAAGACCACAGAGCTCCTGACAAAGCACTGAGCAAAACCTCACAAACATGTCTGAAGTACAAAGTTATACTTTCCAAATGACAGAGCAAGAATAGATGCTACAGACACACTAACAATGTACAGCCATGGTGAAAGTTCACTCAACTAGAAGGGTAAATACCTTATTGCTATTTTGGGTATCACAAGTGCTGTCTTCCCAATTCTACTCTTTGATGCATTTCACTAAGATTTGTTTTATGAACAATGATTTTCCTCTTCAGCTGGATGCAAGATGCTTGTTGAATACAAGTTTAACTTGCAGTGTTAAATGTGTTGAAAAATTCAACACCAACAAAGCTTTCAATCACCTCCTCGATTTATTCCAGACATAATGCTGCCTATTAACTTCTTATTAGTCAAAAGATAGTTCTTCCTGGCCTGTTCAAAACTCAGGGGTCCATCATGTGCTTTCCAGCAAACAGCTGCTCACACTGAAGAGATCAACACCCATCAACTCCAAGCAGAGTGAATTTAGAGTAATACAATGGGGTGTGGTTCCGGGTTTTTTTACGAGGAAACTGTAATGGGAACACGGACACACCACAGCCCTGAGGAGGAAGTCTGCTAAACAGCAGTCAGCAGCCAGCTTTTTAATCCAGTTTTTTTTTCAAGAAAGCCTGTGTTGATCTAAAAATATGACCTAATTGCACTTTAATATCTCCCACAAAATCTTAGAATCAACATTACTGAAAGGTATTTAAAAAGCATATTACAGATTTTACTTCCAAGTATTTAAAGTAAGGCATATTAACAGCTTACAAATGATGTGAAACTCTAAGTTGCAATCCAAAATGTTACCTTCCTTCTAAAAAACCCAAACCCAAATAAATCCAGTAGCTATGATGCATTACACCTTATATATGTTCTTAAAACAACCTCTTCTGGCTAAATCAAAAGCAATTATTTTAGAGAAAAGAAGTTTTTTTTACACTAGTTAACTAGAGACGTAACAGAAAACAGTTGTGAAGTTCATGTTATTAAAACATCCATTTCAGGAAAAAAAAAATCAAAACCAGACATTCAAGAAATGTGTTCTTCCTCAAAACAATTTACCTGTTTTGGAAATTGTGAATTTCCTGTAAAATTCTAATACTAATTTTTTCCAGCAAATCATATTTTAGAGTTCTTCTGACAACATCATGGGCTTAAGGCACAGGTAGAGGACAGAAGTCACCTTCAAAGCTCTTGCTGTCACAAACTGAACTGTGAGACGAGGTGACGTGCAACATATTGCACACTATCTGCTGCCAACACACTCTGATAGGCAGAGATAAAGCATCGCACAGTATTAGTCTACACAAACCCCATAATCCTCTAAGGTCACCCTCAAACTAAAACTACACAAAAAAAATCTAAGTGAAACACAAGCAATGAAAATTCCTAGAATGGCACTTTAGTGCATGCAACTCCCAGTTCCTTTAACAACACCACAGGACAACAGTGTGAGAGTTTGGAAGTTCCCCACAGGTGAAGATGTGCACCAGATACCAGCACTGGGAGTCCTCTTCCCTCCTCCTGACCTCACACTTCACCTCATTTCAATAGAGTCAACTTGAGTTAGCTACACTATGACACAGAAGTGGCAGTAAACTTCTACAGGTGCACCCTGTTCTCTGTGTTGTGATAAGCATAGGGCATTTTACAAACCTGCTTCCAAATTGTGAGCCAACTTGTGCATCTTCCAGAACACTGGGATTCTGAAACCACATTTGCAAGACCAGAAGCACTTTTGTATCTCTACAGCTACCACATCACCTGAACAACTGCTAGATCTTCCCTCAAGCCATCAGCCACAACTAGCCAGAGCTAAAGGCCTTCACCATATGCAGAGAGTGATTTTGCATGCACAGAACACTGTCACTTAGAAGCAAAACTTGAGCTATTAATAACTCTTTCTTACAGATAAGCCTCTAGTGATCCAAAATAACAGACCACAAATATATTTCAAGTCTTTTGGAAACAGAGGGAAAGACTTGATTAAACCAGAAATTTATCCAACAGTAAGGTATCCAGTATTGGTCAAGATCTGAAGCAAGAGAATTTCAAGTGAACTCTAACTACAAGCACCTAGCTTCTCAACATTGCTGAATGTTTTCTCAGTGTCGTGGTAAGTTATACAGCCTGGACACCAGCAGAATTAGGCATCACACACTGGTGTCTCGGGTGTGTTGCAGAACACCTTTTAACAAGCTCAAGTCCAGGTGGAACTTCCATGCCAGAAGCTCCCCTCGATCCATACAGGGACAAAATCTCTCAGAGGAAAGTAAAACGTCTTCAACAGTGCCATTTCATAAACACCTTGCTGCTGTCACTGGCAAGTGGTTTTCATTGTCTTCCACTTTATTTCTCTTCATCAAGCTCTGTCCGTGACCTTCACTTGCTTGGACCTTCTCTGGAATTCAGCTGAGTGTATGGGATGCAAACTCAACTCACAGTAATGCATTAAAAAGCGTAAGATGATTACAACTAAGGGTCATAAGCAATGAAGAAAAGACATACTACAAACTTCCAAGTGAGTTCTTTGAGGTGCAAGCCCTTCTTGCTGCAGCAAGGAGCACTGGCAGTCTACAGCTTGAAATGCTCAAGGTGGATGAAAGCTTTTAAATCACACCCGGAACTAGGATGACAGAGACTAAAAATGAAGCAAAATTAAATGCACCACAACTGGAGCATAGAAATCTTTACAATTTTACTTCACTTTCATTTAACATATCCCACTTAACAAACATGCTCAATTATTTCAGCAGCATGAGGAGAGTGTGGCAGGTACAAACATGCAAGTGTGCTCCAGTGCATTGAAAGAGAACATCAAACAGAAGCAAGACGTAACACAGCATGGAATAAATGCCAGGGCTGACAGACCCTACATTCCTAAAAGCTAAAATTACTTCCACTAGACTAAGCCACGTAAATAAAGAGTTATGATCTTGCTGATCAAAAGAGTCAAAATGGGATTAATACATTTTATTAAAAAAGAAGTTAAAATACTCAAAATCAGTCTTCTTTCTTATTAGGCAATGCTTGCATGCATACATTAGACAGCCATAAGCCATACAAAATATGCTCACATGGGAGATAGCCATTTCAAAAGTCAGTCTTTAGGCTGAACTGACAAAAATGGAAGACGAAATTACTTTAGGCCAAGTGATTTCTGATGTTAATAAGGAAAAACAATTGATCCTTCAGAACAGCATTCCTGAAGACATAAGGTATAAAAACTTCAGAGGGAAAAAAACCTATTTGTTTGCTTGAAGTGAGACAGAAATTCACAGCATCGCTGAAGAACTGCAATACCGATGCAAGGGATAAACCGTGCAGTTCAAAACTGACCATCCAGTAAAAGGATTATTGTCCCCCACTTTCTCCGTGTAAGTGAAATCAAGATAGCAGAACTCAGCCCTTCAGAGTATGAAATTAAGACTACCATATTTGCAACATGTGTAAATAGTATATACAGCATATGTAAGACAAAAGCCTGTCATCTCTCTCTCTCCCAGGGTAAGCTGTGGATTTTATACAAACACAACATATACTCACCATGCATTAAATAAAAATACTTTAGAAAGGGGTTTTAGAAGTGCTCTAAAGCAGCATTTTCAAACGATTATTCCTTTTCAAGAGTAAGCTGCTTTTTCTTCTCTTTGGCTGCAAACCAAAACAGTGTCAGAGCAAGAAAGCTGCGTGCTTTAAATAGTGCATCTGGCACAAGAGATACGCCTTTATCGCAGCACAGCATCAGGAACTGGCCGCTGCTGTAGATAACAACCAACTTTAACACATCAGCACACTGACTTAGCTAAAAGTACACTTCTCTAAAGGAATGCTCCTTACAAACTGTTATTACACTTGTTAACAGAGTAAAAATAATTCTTTGTGGTGTATTCTATATATATACACCTATGCACGATGGTTTATAGAGACAACAAGTGAGCATAAAGGGCTCTTTACTTTAAAGAACTGGATGAGCCAGTAAAGAGCCAGCACTCTTTATTTTTAAAGAAACGTATAAGCCCTACAGTACAACAAATGCTCACAGAAATGGAGGCTTTTTCTCAGCCCTTCAGCAACTGGCAGGGCAAGAATATCATCTGAAGAGGGAAGGGGTGAATTTCAGTTTTAAGAGTCACCTGTTAATAAGAAAACCTTGAAATAAGGTAAAAAGATAAAAATCATTTTAAAAAATATTCTGTATTTCTTGCTTGCACTCCTATAAGCAGAATTACTCTCCAGCTGTACAATTTCTATCTATCTACATATTAAGAAACTGACTTCCAGATACAATCTAAAGTTCCTAAATGTTAGCCAATTGATAAAAAGGAAAGCTTTAAGAAAATGGAAAGCTATAGCCAAAATTCTAGAATGTAAGAACTGAGCAGGTTTTTTCCCCTACTTCAGGCTTCAAACACTTTGGGGCTCTTGCAGATCTACAATTATTATTTCATAGCATGCACACTAATGACACAGGTAAAGTGTGTTTAGACAACTGTGCAATGTGGTAAAAATAGCCCAAGAGTGGCAAAACACGCGGTTAGAAATTTGCCTGTAATTAAGATGTCCTATAATGTATCCTATCAGGACATCCCTTTGGCAAGACACAGCTCCATTCAGAGCTAAGGTTTTATGTGATTATCAAAAAGCCTTACTTTCCTCTAAAAACTACTCACACATGTAGAAAGCTGCATTATCTGTAAGTGTTTGCCAAGAAGAATACCTGCGTCATTCTGACAGCCATAAGAAACGCCATGGGCCAGTAAAAGGATAACAGCTACCAGAATAAAATCAAGAAAGAACCTGTGCCTGCTACAGGGACACAAGTCAGTTATTTCACAGGGAAGAGAGAGCTGGCAATCCTCAAGATCTCTGTTCCACTACAAATGATCTATCTGGTAATAGGAACTCTTTCAAAACCCAATTCTCACTAACACCATAATGTCAGCAGACAAGATGACAGACAACCTGGCAGAATTAACAGTGCTATTATATAAATATAATATATAAATAACAAGTGCTATTAAAAGATATTTCTGTCTTCCATTAAATGAAGATCTTTCATTTCCTCAGCTGTGTGTGTGAATGAAAAATCACAGCCCTGGACAGATGACCACTCTTAGGGAGTTGCTGCTGACTTTTTCCTTGTATGTGAAACACTTTTTTACTACACCATCCAAAAAGATGATCTTACATCCCCTCTCACTGTGCATACAAAATACCCCCAGAGTCCTACCTTGTCACGCAACATGGGGTTTGAAATGAACTCAGGCTGTCTGGGAGAAGTGTCAGATGTCAGTCACAGGACTAATTATGATGTGTGCACAAGTATTGCCAGTGTTGCTTTGTATTAAAAGAGACACTCTACCAGTTTTATAATCTCAAATGGTTTACCTATCAGGAGACAAAAAAACCTTCTGTTTGAAAACTAACAGAAGAAAAGTTATACAATCTTATCCCTAAACGGTCCTTTACAGGTTTTTTGTCAATGTTGGGGTTTTTTTTTTTTGTGTTTTTCATTTGTTCATTGGTTTTTTTTACAAACAATTAATCTTCTAAAACTAAACTACACTTTCTACACTAGATCCATTATACCCTTACTGGCATCATTATCACAAATAATTCTGACTGAAGGGGCCTCCAGAAGTCAACCAGATCCTGGTCTAACCCCACACTCAAAACAGAGACATCATCAAACAGGTTGCTCAGGACCTAGTCACATTCTGACTATCTCCAAAGGTAAGAGACACTATCATCACTGTGGAGAACTTATTTCACTTTTCTACTCCATACATTGCATTTGCCTTCTGATACCTAATCAGAATTTCTTTACTGCAACTTGTGTTGCTCTCTCCTGTTTTATCACTGTACACCACCTCTACAAAGAGTCTGCCTCTTGATATCCTCTCATGAGGCAGCTGAAAACAGCAGAAACATTACTCCCATAGCCTTCTATTTCTAAGGCTAAACAAATTCAGTTTTCTCAGCTTCTCCTTAAGCAAGATTGCTCCAGAACACTGATCTTCTTGGTGACCATTTAACATGTCAGTGCCTTTCCTCTATGGCTCTCTATGAGAGCCAAAAGTGGACACAGTGTGTTAAAGATGGACTTAAAAGTGCTGAATCCCTTCTCCTGACCCACTGGCTATAACCTTGGTAATACAGCACAGCACATGGCTGGCTTCTTAATAGCAAGGACACCCTGCCGACTCACATTCTACTTTTTCTTTCTCAGGACCTTCAGGTATTGTTTCTGCAGAGCTACTTTCTAGTCAGTGGATGTCTAACCTGTGCTCTAGCAGGGAGTTCTTTTGACACAGGTGTAGTACTTTCCATCTATAGTTGTTAAATTTCAAGAGGTTTGTCAGGCCCTTTTCTCCAGCCTACTGTGTCCCCCCCTGAACGGCAACCTTAATCTCCAGAGGGGTCAACCACTCAGCCTCGTTTGGTATCACCTGCAAAGGTGCTGAGGGTTTGTTCCATCCCAACAGACCACATCATTAATACAGATGTTGAACATGATCAGCACCAGACTGCCCAGCTGCCAGTGCACTTTGCACTGCTGCCCATAACCAGCTCTGTGTCACTGACTGGCAATGCAGCTCTGGAACACTTCCTCAAAAAAATATATTAGGGTAGAACAAAACATAGTTCTGTACTTAGTGGTCCAGTGAGCAGGAACTAATTACTGACACATCCTCTGCAGAAGGACTGCAGCAGGTGGCTAAGCGAGCTACCCTCCACTCCAGGTCTGTACCAGGACACCACTGCACTGAGCAGCCCAGACCCATTCCACAAGTGAAGCTTGAATCTCTACTGGCAGCTTTGCCAATGCCTTACTGGGGCTTTGAAGAGCTTACAAACTGGGACACAAGTATTACTGCCACCTTAGTAGTGCATTCTTGCAGGTATGTATGACAAGTGCTATTAAAAGAATACTTACTATTAATATAACTGTAGTTAAAAAGGAAATGCTAACTCCAGTGTAAATTTGATTTTAACGAAAGAGCTCTGTACTTTCTTAGATTACAAACTTCTATATTAAATGCCAAGAAAATAATTATTTTTCAACGCTAAAAAAATTCGCAGGAAATCAATCTATTTCCCAGGGTAACTATGCCACAGTGCACACAACTATTATGATACTTATTTTAATGTCAGAATGTGACATTTCAGAAAAAATACTGAGTAAGTATAATAGTTTAATCAAATGAAACATTTTCTGCCAGAGCATCATTTGTGGCACCAGCAGAGGCTGTGTAGACAGTAAAAAACTGGATTGTACAGAATCTTTAACAACAGAAGTAATTATATTTATTTAAAACTTTGACATTTATATATATATTTGTGTTTCTCAGTCAAAAAAACCCCAGGACCTAAAAGCCATCCTGGTAAAGATCCAGACTATCTACAGATACAGGACAGAATTTTAGGGGAAGGTGAAAATAAAGAAAATGTCAGACAACATTATTAGTATTACTTGCTGCACTTTTGAACACGCTTGAAAATACTGGAGGTTTTCTTAACGTTCATGATATGGCACTTCAGAAGGGATCAAGAAAAAAATTGAAATATAAATATCAGTGAATCAGTTTTTATTTAGTGACTGTTAAATTACTGGGGGAAAAATCCCTCACCAAACCAAGCCCAGACATAGTCATACTGCTTACAGGCAGCTTCTATTGAATGGCAAAGTGCTTGAATTCTACCTGCACGGGGATATTATAAGGATACCCTCGCAGTTGCATAGTGGTATAATTTACATTTCATTTTGGAAGGGATCTGATTGTTTACTTTTATTCAGTTTCCAAAGAAACACTCTAAATTTATATGCTATAAAAACCAAAACGCTTTATGCAAGTTAATAGTCTGACAAGCACATTACATCCAGACCTGTGTAATACCATAAAATTTTCCACATGCAGTGCTTTAGGGCACTGTAGTAACGAAAATAACATTTATCAAACTGTAAGTCATTATTTTAATTATACTAAATCAAAATACTAAAGGTAGAATGTATTTAATTTTATCAGTGTGAAGTTAAGAACAAAGCTTTCCACAGTAAGTTATTATTCATTGGTTGTAGGTCAAGGTGGAAGAACCAGCAAGTTAAGGTTGTTTTTCAAATGTATCAGAAGTTCAAACAACTCTGCACAGCTTGCTCAGATTTTCTTGGCAAAGGAATTAAGGTTTGTATTTTCCACTCCATTTATTACCTGAGGCAATATTTATTTTCAACAGGCAAGAAAATTCATTCAGTTACTTGCTGCAAATATTCAGTTACAAAGTTTCAGGAGTATCATGATCCAGATCAGGAAGTCTAAGTTAAAGGCAGAAGCAAGTAACATAGTTTGCAGGTCTGGAAAATGCTGTATAAATCTCACCAAATTACTGTATCTTGGAACAAATCTACATATATGTTCAGTATATTCAGCTAAAGCCAGGCAGGTCAATTCTTGGATATTCCATTACTACTAGGCATGCTCCATAAATTAAGGTTTATAACTAGGGTTAGATAAAGCGTGGGGGCTTTAATAACTGCTGTTCTTGAAGACTACAAACCATTGTTTATTCTCAGCAGGGACAAACACTGTTCATCTTCATCCTTAGGCCAGCTGAGCTGAGAGCTGAAGCAGGACTAAAGACAAGTAAAAAGCCCCCAGGAACAAGCTGTCCAGCCAGACTGCAATAAAGCAGGACAAAGATCCAGGTGCTTTCAATTTTAACCCACCATACTGCACATGCATCAAGTGGCACTTACACTCAGCCGTGCCTCACACCTCACTGGGCAAGCTGTTCACCTTGCTGAAGTACTTCAAATAAACGTTTTGATGCCCCTTGTTCTAAACCACACCTCTGTGTTTTTTGCAACGAGTAAAATGCACATATAGCATCGTGTATGAAATAAAAACCCTGTATTTGCATGTGTGAAGTATGGCAAATAACTATTTAATGTTATTTTGCCTTATATAATTAGGCAAATGCCTAGCTGGCTCTGTCTTAAAACAGATGTATACTTTTCAAAAGTTCCTCACTATCTTGTAATTTTAATGACAGTATGTAATCATAACCTTCCTCTGTCAGCTGATGGAAAAACCTCACAAGTGACTGAGATTTCTATTATTATGTGATAGCCAAATACAAGATGGTGTAAGAGCTGACTATCAATCTTGATAATCACAAAGCTCCAATACAGACAATATTCAGTCTGAAGAAAGAACTTGTTTACCAGCTGAGTACCATGGGTTAGTGGGCTCTTAGAATGCCATGAAGATTGTATGCAGTCCCTTCACAGTGAAGTTGCAGTTAAGCACAGTGCAGACTGAACCCAAGAGAGAGATCTGTAACAGGCAAAATCCAGTCTCGTCTGTGACTGGGTAACACATGCTCGAGTTCTCATGTTGACTCTGAAATGCAGGTGTTACATCCACTCCCTTCTCACCCTCTGCCCCTGTTAATGATCTATTTCCTTAAGAAATACCTGCTATGTTTAGCAGCTCAGTGAAGTTGTGTACGTTTGTTTACTTTTTACCTTTTTCCCTCAGAATGGACTTGGGGGAGGGAAGGACGGCATTTAATAACACATGCTGCAAAAACCGAGCTTTCCCAGGATATGTTACAAAACAAGAGACTGCATGACCTGCTCAAGGTTACAGAATGACTCCATTGCTCACTCTGAATTCAAAACTGGTATCCTTCTGACTCCTCCTGCATTTTCACTAATAAAATAATAGCACTACTGAACACTTGCAGAGCTCCTTTCATCACAGGATGTCAAAGGCCTTTATAAATATTAATTAAGCATTGCAACAACAGTAAGAAGTATGTAAAACTTAATTCTGTACATGAGTAAACCCAAGCAAAGAATAAATAACTATGTTCAAAGCCATAGGACAAGTCAGCAGTATGGAAACAGCTCTTGCCCTTAAGGAACACTTCATTAGAAACAAGGACATAATTAATATTCCAAATGTGATGTGAAGAGCACTTGATCACCAATACATTACTATAAAACCTGGTCATGTGCAATCCTGCAAAGACCACACTAAATTTCAGGCAGCAGTCTCATGAAGACACTAACTCTGTCTTCCTCCAAACACAGAAAACAGTTCTCATAAGATTTTTTTTTAATTCTGTGTTTCTTGTTTAGCAACTTTCCTTAGTGAAGACAAGTATGAGTGTGATATTATTTGGTACTTTTACAAAATTAACCAGTAATATCGAGCTTGGACACAATTCAAATATGAATTCAGACCTCACAAGTATAAGTAAGCTACTTAACATTCAATCATGTACTCCAGTAATTAACAAAGCAAAATACCAGGTTTTGTAAAGAACTCAATATCCATTCTCTAAAGAAATAACCTCCAAAAGCACTGCTTTTACAAACTATAATGGAGTAATCACTTACAGTAGAAACTTAAGTCTCTGGGCAATGAAGGTGTGTATCACCCTCGTAACTTTATCTCAAGCTCTCCTATAGCACAAAACCAGAGAGCAATTCAGTACTATATTTGGTACACAGCTTTCATCATATGAAGCAATTTTTCCTACTCGTTACATGGGACAACAGCTCGTTAACGTAGTTTATGTTATCATTCAAGCACTATGCCTTCAACAGAGGACTGATGAGATTTAACAGCTTGGCTTTAATAAACAGTGTTCCACCCCCACTAATTCTTCAGAAATCAACAGCCCAAAGTTGCTAAGTTTTCCTGAGTTAAACTAATCACCCAACCCTCAACAAAGAAGTCTTGAAGAGCCTAATCAATTCACTGCCACTTAGAAGTAGGACCAAGTTCAGGATCAAATACTGCTGAGATGTATCTCAACATATCTGGAAACCACGAGGGAGCAACCTCTCAGTCTGCAGCTCCAGAAGCTTTACTGACAAGGATAGTATCATGTGCCCTCCAGACAAACAGACCTACTGCAGACACAACCATTACACACGTAGCTCTCCACGTCTGGAAAAGCACAGATATCTGATCTTAGCCGTACTCAACGGAGTTTCAGTACCTTCACAAAGCTGTTGATCCCTAGCTTTTATCTAGTAATGGATATCCCGTGCAAAATGTCTAATTGTATTGCAGCATATTCTCACACTTTTATGAGTCACGCTATAAGTCATGGAGCACTGCATGTATACAAAGAAGGGAGTTACAACTATACTGTTACAGACCATGGTCATCGAGATTCCACTGTAGACTAAATAACCTTAGGATTCCCCGTGCCAGTAGCAAGAGATACAGTATTTACTGTATCAATAAATAACTATTTTATAAAGCTACTATTCAATATTTGTTGTCTATACGTAACCACAGGTGATAAAACACTAAAATCTGGTCAATCAGCAATGCTAAATTGCAAGCCAGGCATTTCAGAGTGAAAAAAAAAAGAGCTTAAATACATTTACCATTCTATGTGTGTAATTAAAATACTGTTTTGTCATACATCAACTCTGGCACACATTTCAAGGTTTCTTTACAATATGAAAACGGATATAAACTTCCTCCTTCCCCACTTTTGTATGAAGATTTAAACACTGATAAAAGTTACCTTGATAAATTAAATCACATAAACCATGTCTTTCAAATGGCTTTTAGAATCAGATGCACTGCACCATTCATAGGATGGAGCAGTATCTGTAAGATGCACACATGACACTGAAGTGAGTCATCTTGCTAACAGACCATGCCCTCTTCTTGTTCGGGAGTTGCACCTGGCTGTTAAAAGGCTGACAGGCAGGGATCAGATCTCATTAGATCCTCAATGAGGATGACAGACTGCACACCCTGCTCAAGGTAAAATCACAAGGGAATTAGAGTGTTCTCTTTGCTGCATTGCTACAGACTTTCTGAAGGCCAAAGCATGAGACTTAGTCCTAAAACATAAGTGAATAAATGAAAGGTGTGGCTCTTACTAAGAAATTTGATACACCCTCTATCACTAAAGAAAACTGAACTTTATTCTAATGAGTTAGCTCAAAATAAAGATATGCTAGACTTGATATCTACTTCTAAAGCATCAAGATCTCAGGGGCACTGAAAAGTGACTGCATTTGATGCTTAGGTTATATGGTAAGCACAGAGATTCTTTGCACAGCCTGATGTGGAAGCCTTTCATCCACAGATGCTGCTTCTCACCCTTCTTACTGCAACCAGCTGGCCCATCCTCTTCATTAGTAATTTTTCATTCAAAAATGACATCAATAAATTATTCAAAACATCACAACTCAATACTTCATGTCATGACTTGAGCCTTATTAAGATGTAATCTGAAATTATTCATTGGCATGCAGAATGAAAACTAGAGAATTGTAAAGAAACTGTGTGCAGGAAACAGGAAAAACAAAAACAACACAGAAGTGCAAGACGTGACTTGCTTTGAACTGTAAGAAACTAAAAATCCTTCCTTCTGAAGCTACTTATACAGCCAAAAATTTCAAGGCCTTTCCAAACTTGTCTCCTCATATAATCACTTGAGTTTTGAGGACAAAGGCGTGATCATTTTGGTCTGGCATTCTAAGAAAATGATTACCTGAGATCTCCAAATACCCTCAACCAAGGCATGCAGCATCTACAAACACCACTTGCACTCTCAATACCTATAACCTTATTTTTGTCTATCCTCAACTGCAAATTCATCATTCATATGGAATGCTGATCACTCTTCCCAGTTAACAGCATCACATCAAAGCTCTCCGTAATCTACTGGTTTGCTATTTGCACAGGATACTGTAAAAAACAGCTGAAAAGACACACACCACCAAAACATAATAGTGAGTCTAGGTGCCATTACCATACACTTCCCTAAATTTCAAAGGCTTAAAACTGCTGCTGTGCTTTTGAAGAACACCAGATTTCACCATAGCTATGCACCCCTCTTTCCCCATTATCAGCAAATTCTTTAACAATAATTCTAAAGGCCAGCATGATATTTCTAAGCATATTGTATCATACATCTACATGCTATGACATGACTGAGTATGTATCAAGGAAAACTCTTATTTTAGCAACCTCCTAGGAGAACTTTCGCAGTGTAATTCAGAAAGCAAATAAATATCAGTTTCCACACTTAGTAAAGAAAAAAATCCCACCTCTTTTTCTCATGTATACAAGCACACGTTATGTGCACACAATGTACAGAAATGTAGAAATGCCTCACTCTTTGATGGTTTTCAAACTGTAATTTCTCCTCATGTTCTTGGCAAGCTATGTTTGGAAAGGTAAGACAGCTGTCAGTATGAAATGCTGTCAGTATGAAGCATTATCAGGAGGGATATTACAAGTTCATTCAAGAGCTTTGTAAGGTCACAGAAAACTGCAACTACCTGATGATAAATACATTTTTAAAAAGGGATCACTCCAAGGATAAATCAGGGTAACACCACAGTTAACACCAGAAATAAATACCACTGCTTATTCAGATGTTTTTTCTAAAAGTAAGAATTAAAGCAGGAAGTTACTGGAATCCATGGAACAAAACCATCACAAGTAGCAGCCACTGCATTAGAATAAAGTCCTGCCACCCTAAATCACAGCCCTTCCTAACTTAGGTGGGAAAACACAGGCCTGTGCTCAACACTGTAGTGCCACCTTACCCATTACCTGTGCAGAGGCCTTAGACACCCATACAGGGTAACTTAGGAAACCATGGAGATGTCTCTTCTTCATTTCAAAAAGACTGGAAAAGGGTGCAAAACAGCATTCCGCAGGCCACATAGTCACAGCTGTTTAACAGTTTATTTTAAATTAACTAGCCACAACAGTTATGAGGCAGAAACCAAAGAAGTTCTAGAAAATAGTCCATTAATAGGCAGAGATGATTGCCACCTCTCACGGTCCCTAATCCGGTAAGCTATTTTTGATTCATTCATTTTTATAGTCCTGATACTGTGCACCAATTTCTAGCTGCATTTTTTTGTTTAAAAAGTTAACTTTATTTCATGCCTTCTGGAAATAAAGCATAGATTAAACCACCTAGTCTAGACATGCAACTCTTACTAATTGCTAAATAAACTATCATTTCCTTATTTCTTAAGCAAAGACATTAGAAAATTTAAGTGAAAAGTGTTCACTGTATCCTCAGGCATTTGTCTAAACTAAGGGTAGTCTCCCACCAGGAAAGAGTTTCCTTTAACTATGCTGTTCTTCCTATGGAATTGGTGCCTGCCCAGCCTCAGCAGTCAGTGATCTGAGAGCTTTTCTCACTCAATTTGCATTGAGTGCAGTAGACAAGATTTCTGAAATCTTGGTTGAAGGTTCTCATTCCTTGTCTCTTTCTAGGAATTATAATTTACAGGTGAAGTGACAAATTTTACTTGCTGCTTGTGTCATTCACAGATAGAGTACCAGATCAATTTCTAACTTCAATCCTATGTAAATACCTCCTGCTTTTGAGTCGTTTAAGATAACTTAAGATATTTTTTACAAGAGTAAATAATCAATGAGGATTGAATATGCATCTTGTTTACAAAAATCAGTGTCCATTCATACTCAAGAAGATGGAAACAACTAACTACACATTGCTATCAAAGAAGAAATTTCTCTTGAAAACGAAGTCAGCTCTAGACTATCTATATTCCAGAAAGCTTCCATTCCTTCACAACATGGAAATTCCTGTCAGAAAATTGCTTCAACATACAAAAATTCTAAGATGACAGGAACTTGCAGACCACATACAACGTGGCTATGGATAATCTTCCAGGGATAGCCACTCTCTTTTTCTGTTAAAGAAGAGGGAAATTCTAAAGCAAGACGTAATCCAGAAAAAAATCCCAAAGGAGGAAACCACTGAGCTGCCACCTCAGAGATTACAAAAGAGCATGACCACAATAATGGTAAACAGAAAATAAAAATGTTAAGTTATGAGAGTAAAAGTGAGGTAAAAATTATAGTGATATAAATGAAATTTTAGCATTTAACATGTTTTTAAAGTACCAAGATTAAGCTGATTTGTCTTGCTAAATTCTCCATCCAAGCAGTGTTTGCTACTTTTAGGTTACTTTTTGCCTTGTTGCATTATGCAAGATAACTTTTAATCAAAACCACACATTTCTCATGCTCAGTGATGTCATGAGACACAAAGAAATAAATGCAGAAAACTCACAGACTATAATCTTCACAGAGTAACAGACATTCTTTACTTCTGAGTGGTTAGAAGTGTACGCTCTTTTTCAGCATCACTCCTAACAGAAACAGCTAAATCAGAAAAGCATTCAGCACACAGATCCGCCTAAGTTCAGCACCTTTCCTGTGATGAATATAATTCTGACCTCTGCTGACAGAAGATCTGAAGACTCCTATCTCTAATTAACTACCTCTTCCTATCTACCAATGATAAATGTCATGAGTGTGGAACATAGCAGTTTCCTTTTTTTAGACACTAGGCAAAACCAGGGTATGATCATGACATGAAAGTAAGATATTCACTGTTCCACAAAACACTGCACTTCTAATCTATTCAGCTAAACCTTCTCTCTATCCTCTTTAAGAAAGGTAGCTCTGCATACAGACAGGTCAACTCTTTGCTGCTATATAAAGTTAAAGGTTAAAATACATAAGCTGATGTGGGAGACTATTTCCTGCTGAAAGAAAAGCCCTTTAAACACTAGAACCTCAAATCTAATTTGTCAGCTTATTGATGCTTCCATGCATACTGCCAGTGCAAAGCATGTGTCTCTCTGTGAAGCCACTGTTTTGGAAAAATGGTTAATGCTACCTAGCAGAAAAGTTAGCATGACCTTATAGTAGAAGCACTACAGAATTCAGCCACACCCATAAATGTTTAAAATTCCAAATTTTAGGTGAAAGACCAGACCTTTAGCTTTAATCAAATCTATCTGCTAAGCTGGAGGTGCCAACTGGACTTATGAGATCAGTAAATGTGACATACACTTGACTGACCTAAATGGGGAAGTGCACCAAGAAGTCACCAACTTTTTCTTATGCTCTTTCTGAACAGTATAAAAGAAAAAAAATACATTTGGCTTCACTGGAAACATCATTCTTAGTTAAACCAGCCCTTTATAAGCTTACTTTTAACTAACACCTCATTTTAACAAGAGAGTGGTGTAAACTTTATTCAGCCACTGGAGCTATGCTACCAACTTAAATTAGGGGGCAACAGAGCTTATAATGAAACAAGCTCATCTGGGTCCCCCATTCACCACTGCAAGAATCTAGCCCACAACACTGTTACTGGTGGTGACTGGGTAGCAACCCCAAACTCAGCAACTCATCAGTAGATGGTTACAGTATTTCTGGAAGACCTGCTGGGAGGAACTATACAGTTTAATTACAATATATTACCAGCTGTAATAGGTGCATAAAGCAAGAACTGCCACAACATCCATCTCTAAAGTGGTCCAGGTTTATGCAACAAACCTGACAAACCCAGTTTAAATGTCTTCTGAAGCCACAGCCGAAGGCAACTGGGACTTGTAAACACTCAAACAGCTGAAACCAAAAGGGCAACTCCAAGGATTTTCCGCGGGGCTTGGTTTGGAGCGAGCGGTTGTGTGGCGCTTGGCTGCTGGCTGGGGTTAAACCACGACAGTGCATAAAAAAGGAGGGTGAGTTAAAAAGCAGACCACTGTAATACTCAAATTAATTATTCTGATTTTCATTAAGTACCAATGAAATTTTTAGATGCATCCTCAAAGTGCACACCACTCGGAGACAATTCTTCCCAGAGAATGAGGCACAGTCACACTGCACACACCAGGAGACATCAGTGCTTCAAATCCCCAGGAATGAGACATTTTACTGTTAAGCTTTTGATACTTGGACTTCCTTTAAAAACTATTTAGCATTTTTGTTGCTTTCAACAAACAAAATGAAACTTACTTCCTGGTAAGCAAACAAAAACCACCTCAGTGTTTTGTCTGGTTCTAGGATTTTTTTAGTTTGTATTCTCTGGCTAAGTTCCACATTCGTAATTTAGGAAAATAACCTTACTATACATTTGCATAAAGCCTCAGTTACCAAGATGCAGCACACAGATTAATAAAGGTACCCCAGGTAAAAAAAAGAAAAACTCTGCTGCTAGAGCTTGGTATTAATGACATTTTACCTGGAAAAGAAGTCCCTTTTACTGTGAAATGGATTTTAAAATCCCTGTCAAGATTTTTAACAGCACAGAAAAATAACTTATAATGGTGATGTTCATTCTATAATAATCTTTTAGATCAAAGCCTTCTTCCTAAAGGGAGCTCCTGAAATAACCAGAGCTGTCCATACATTCAATAGAAGCTACTCCAAGCTTTTACTTCAGGAAGGAAGAAAATACCGGGCAGCAAACCTACAGCAGGTTCTCGCTTCTTTCACACTGCACTGAAGGATAACAATGTCTAAAGCCTCATTAAGAACTCCACAAGTGTTAAATACAGAATGTGAATTTCAGTTTAATAAACAGTCAACTTCAGGCAGACTGTCTCTGAACGAGGTTTTCACTTCTATTTTAAAACATCAAAGAAAAAGAAAATGCCCTGAAATTTGGTTATGTCATTAGTATTTCTCAAGGTAGCATGCAGAGCAGTAGCTTTTAAGCCTGAATTCCTCTACACTCAGAAAAAGCCCTTAGTATGACCTCAAGGCACTGCACTAGGATTTGTCACAATTTGTGACCCAGCTATGTTAATCGCGCTCCTTGGCAAGTGGAAACCCACGAGGGCTGAACCAACTTTTAACACCAAAGTTTCAGCACTTGAAATTTTGAGAAAGGCGAATTACACAATTCCATCTCTTCACCCACATTATGATTCCGGTTAAATCAGCTTTGTTCCCTTAAATCCATGAAGGGAAAAAAAAAAAGGCATCATTCTATTCACAATTCAATACAGCTGTGTATGACTGGCTTCAGCCTCAGGCCACAAGCCAGGAACTTCTGAGTTCAAGTCTGGCTCTGCCTCTGACTTTCTGTGTGGCCTTCAGAGAGCCCCTGGATTTCTCTGCTGCTCCTGTAACATCTGTACACTTACCTTACAGAAAGACACTTGCTTTGTTTGTGCAGGCTTCTCCCAAATACAAAACTCGAACTGGCTTTGAGAGCCATTCCTATTGTGTACTGAACACCCATGCCCTGCCAAGAAGTCTCTACCTGTCAGTTGATACCTGGTGGTTTTTAACTGTAGTAACTGCCAACATGCACTTACTACATATATGCATACACACATCCATATCAAACACACACAAATATAAAAAAATGTAGTAAGCTGGTAAATAGACAATTACTTTGAAGTTTCTTAACAAACAAGATGAAAAAATGAAATTGAGTTACGTGCTGTAATTCAACTTACAATGAAAGCAATCTGCAGCCTTGTTCTTTTTAATGCACTGAGCCAGTGATGAAGCCTGTTTTTAACAGCTTGGGATGAAACACACAGAGCAAGCAACACTCAAGCTAAAATGATCGCAACAACTAATATTTACAATATTACTTAAACAATAGAAAAATGGCCTAAGAATGCAAAGGGGAAGAAGCATTTAAGCTTAACCAAGTTATCTAACACTAACCAAAGCATCATTTAGAAGGTAAGTTTTTCTAAGAAAAAGATCAAGGGAAATTACATAAGTTTAAGCAAACCTCATACTTGCAAGTTCATGGTAGGCGAGTTTCACTTCACATTACTCGGACTGAAGCAGAATGTAACAGAGACTGACACAGCTAACCTCAGCTTTTTCTGAGCATGAAACATCCAAATACAGCTCATCATCTTTAAAACAGCCACCTTTAAATCCACATCTGAGAAACAATCTTGTCCCCAAAACCTTAACAAGACAGGCTGACTTCCCAAAAATTAACCTGTTTGGTTTTTAACAGCCCAACTATGGCAAGCTAGCTTAAAGAGCTCTGCAACTGTGGCTTTAGGGTACATTAAGCTGCAAAGGTAAATTCTAGACTCTCAAAGTTTAGCTTTTGTCTGCTTTTGCCTTTTTCATCTTGTTATACCTACAGTCTGGTAAAACCATACTTCCTACGGTTTTTCTGTGTCAGGATATGTATTTTATTTATAGCAACTGGTAAATGTAGAGCAAAAGTATCTCCTAATTAGCAACACAGCAGTTAATTCAATGCAGAATAATGTGTTATTTTGTGATAAAAACAGTCGCTCAAGGACTTAATCAGAAGTCACCATTCCAGAACAGCTACCATGCAAGATGAGGTAGTTAAATGCAAATTCAGATAGCTTTTGCACAAGAAGACTAAACTGGTTCCAACAGTTGAAAAATTATCTGCATGTAAGGCTTAGGATTCTCCCATCCCAGGTCACTTACTAAGCTTTCCCACTGTAATTCAGAGGCTATCAAAACGTATTTGCTAATTAAGGAAAGTTAGGAGAAACACCTTATTGAAGAAGTACACGTAACCAAGCTTACTAGGAAGATCTAATCTCCAGCCAGATGAGATTTGGTTTATCATTTCCCACACCCCACCATCGGTGTGTTTCCACCGGACAAAGCAGTCACGAATGCTACAGCAGGGCCACCATACAGGTTAGCAAGTGTTCCTGCCAACGTGATCTAAATCTGCTCTGAACAATATTACAGGACACAGGCAAAGACAAAAATCAAACAAAAATAATCCTAATGCCTTGTACTCTCTCTCTCTCCCAGCATTGCTTGGTTTGGTTGATATGTATCAAGCAGATAACACAAACGTTACCTGCAAAGGAACAGAAAACTTGACTCTGTAACACAAGGCTATTAAATTTACAATTCCTATTAATATTGCTACAACTAACTTTGGTAGCACCAGCTGGAATCTTCTTTTATAATAGGCTGAAAAAAGCTTTTGGGGTTTTACTTCAGGTTAACCAAGCATTTTTGGAGGCAACTTGAACCTAGACCACATTTAGATTCCAACCAGTGCACATGAATGACACCCATAAAGAAAAACAGAGCTAGATATAAAATGACATATATATATAATCTCAACAGGACATCCTCTATTTCCATGCGCTATATTTTTAACCAGTTTTAAGTGTATTCTTTTGTATTTTCTAATATTTATCATAGAAGATCCCTTGACTAAAACAGCGAGGTAATAACACTAATAGTGCACGAGTAAAATCTAACAAAATAGGAAAGGTTTATTTATATAGTCTTAACTAGTAAAAATTCACATGGGGATGAAACAATCTACTACTTTCTGTTTCACAGGACAACTGATTTTCAGTGTACATAGGAATAAGCTAGGAAAAAACATGTGCTAAGTTTTGGTACCTTCTGCCCTCTCTTGCCCTGCGTATAGAAGGTAGCCATTTTCACTTTTATTGTCCTCAGACTCTCTCCAAGAAATAAGCAGAACAGCCTGGAAAAAATCCAGCAAGAGCTACCAGATTAGAATTTCCAAGCATTGTAATACCAAAATTCACTTGTATGTTGTGATCAAATCATCCTCCCTATGAATTGTTCAGCAAAAGGCTGAGCACAAACGTGCTGTATATTTACCGGGCAAAGTGATATATCAGAATAAATCAGTTTCGCTTTAGTTGACTAAGTTCTCAGTAGTAGCCAACCTCTTGCCAAAGAAAGCTGTTTTGTAGTCAAGTATATCTGGAGTACCAACACAGAATTAGAGCCATGTGTTTTAAATGAGACCCTGAATCTGGCATGACTGCTTAAGCAAAATTATATACAATTAAAAATATAAATGCTAATACAGAAGCTGCAACAAGAGCACCAACACTGCTACATTAGCACCCTAATATTAAGTTGCAATGTCTTCTACTACCAACACTAAAATTCAAACCAGGGGGAAAATAAGTGGAAGAAAATACTGAAGACTTATTTTAAGGAAGGTTTAAGTGACACAGGACACTGCATCCTGGAAAGCTGGATAGCTCGGGCACAACCAAGTTCACAAACATACCATGAACCAGAATGACAACACATTTCTGTGTATTTGCCACAGAGCACATGTAAAATGGGACAATTAAGCTCAACTCTAATTAATGGTTAAGTGGTATTAAGAGATTATACATTTAACCTTTCCAATTATCATATAGGTCAACTAGCTCAAAAAACTCCATCTATAAAGGCTGTTTCCAAAACCCCAATTCTAGCAGTGTCACTGCAGCTTAGGTTTTGCCATTTTCCTATGTACACAGAGGCTGTGCCCAACAGCCACTGAAATTACAAGTGGACACCAGATTTATGACTATGTTATTCACCAAATGCTGCGCTTAAAAAGGGGGAAAAAACGCCACTGAGAACACCAGTAATTTTCCTGTTGTTTTATTTTTAAAAGAAATGCTTCTTCTCTGATTCAGAAATTAAGGCAATATTCTGTTTTAGTTCAAATTGGTTCAGCTGCTATACTCAGGCCTGTACTTCAGGAAGCCTTAACTCCCCATCTGCTAAGCACACTGGGAAAGATGAGCATGCTTCCCTTGTAATTTTAGCATGCACAGTGGGGTTTCATGTAATTTTAAGGGACTAAAAAAGAGTGGTCACCTTGATTTAAAAAAATTCATGCCTTTCTGCTTTCTAGTTGCTGAAGTAACTATGCTATTCAAAGCACACCCAACTATGACGGAGCTCTATGTCAAAATGATGCTCTTCTGACACAAATTAGACAACTACTTCTTTGTTTGCAGAGAATGTATCTATAAAAATAAACATTAAAAAGATGAAGTGTTTTTTTGCTAGACTACCTCCCTGTAGTATTTCTTGCTGCTCTTATTGGAGCTACCTCAGAATTTGTTCATCTCCACCACTGTTAAAATGTGGCCTCACACATGCCATCCTAAAAGAAGAACTCCCCTGCTGGCATGAAATCAAACACAATTGCATCTTGATGCCTTGTTTTGGTTTGTTGTAGTAAATTCCAAGGTCACATTTCACTTCTGAAAATCTCGATTAAACATGTGTTTTTAGTAATATAAACATGCTTTATACTTTCAAGCATTTTCCCACCTATCAGTGTCAAGGTACTTTTAGATGACTTTCTCCACCTAACATATACAAACATCCACTGACTTGAGTTCAGACACAAATCATAGCACTGTGAGGAACAATAGTAAACTTTCATTCTTACTAACTGGTTTTTAACAAAACTGCCCTCACTGGTTTATCTCCAGTATTAGCACACATTTTCCCATGGTGTTTAACCCATTTTGATTTGTTCTGCCTATAAAGTACATCTTGTGTTTTATTACTCTATCTCCTCTTATCTGAAAAAACTCCAAGGGTTATATCGTGTGTTATGTTTTCCCACATGACTAAACAAGCTAATTAAAAGTAGCCCTTAAAGTACAATATTTTGAATGAGAACTCCTTCAATTTATCCATGCTATGACACCCAAAAATCACATCAGCCAGTTCTTAAGACAACTTTCCAGAAATTATTATTGTAAAATACACAATCGTAGTAGCAGCAGGGCATTTCACCCCTAAACTACAGTGCCACCATACTGTACACAGACAGGAAAACAGCCTTTAAAATGACAATATCCATTAACCTTAAGAATTCCATTCAGAAGTGTGTTGATGGTACAAAAAAAAAATTCAGGGTTTACATATATTCATGCTGCTCAGAATATATGTTCTGTCTCAGCAAGAAAAAACCCCCCTAACCCACCAAAACAAAACCAAACCCCAACCAAACAAAAAACAACCCCCCCCCTTGTCTTCTTTAGTAGGAAGCCTATGTGTAAAAGGAGAGCTTAAGCAGTGGCAAGTGTTAAAGGTACAGCTCTGGATTTGGAATTCACCACAAATACAGAAAAGCACCACAAATACAGAAAGGCACTGCTCCTCCTGTGTTCTGAAGAACAATTATGGCACCATCACAACAACAAAATAGAAATATTCTCAATATATAGTATTTATCTCCATGATAGCTCCACATTTGCCTCCAATGCTGAAATGGCCAAAAACTGTTACCTTGACACCCAACTTTAACGAACCTGTTTGACCAATATTTGAAATATGGCACATGTAATCAAACCATGTAAGACTGCTAATGCTAGCATTACATTAGTAACTAAAGATTTTAGAAGAAATATATCTTTGTATTAATCTAACCTGAATTTTACATCTGTTTAACAAATTAATTCTGAAGCAATAATGTTAGCCCAATATTTAAAGTTTAGCTACTTGAAATCTAAGGTAACAACACTAAAACCCTGATACTCACACCTGATTACCTTGACAGGACATGAAATACAGGTCCTTGGAGCTAAACATCCTATGTATCTTATTTTCTTGCCCCAAATCTTGAGCTGTTTAAACAGGAAACCAATACTTAACAATGTGAAACAGTTCTTAGGATGCCAGTAGATGGTTTCCTAATCAATTAAAGCAAAAAAACCCTGAAACTTTTCCGTTATGAACTACTACCAGCTGAAGAGAGCGCCACGGGTGCAGCTTCCAAGAAATATTGTTCAAAATAAACTGTAAATTAAACTTCTCACCTTCCACCCTGGTCCAAAAGAAATATAGATCCATAATGACCAAAACTAAAGAACTCTGCTTCAAGATGCAAAACAAGTTTCTAAAGGGGCACTAGGAAAATTGTGGATAAAAATTCTCTTCCAGAAATACTCTATTTCTATGGATTTTCTTCCTGATAGATTTAGACTTCTCCTCTACTAAGCCACCTATTAATAAGTAAGAAATAAAAACTTTAAAAAGGTTAAGTTCAGCTGAAATCAGCTGGCAAAGACTGCATGATCTTACAAAGTTTCTTTTTCTTCCTTCTCAGCAGGAGAGAAAAAGGCTAAAAGAAAAGCAGCTGAAACTAAGCATACTGATCTTTGAGTCACTTGTTTTCCCTGAATTTTTTCCCATTAGAATTGCAGACTCCTGTATATTGAAGCTCAATGGTAATAAGGCTTTTCTTGTCAATTATTTCTCAAGAATCTCTTAGATGTAGTGCAAAAATCTCCAGGGGTTCTGCTGACTACAGACTTCACTGTAGCTTTCAACCTACTAAAACAGTCTGCTTTGAAAAGGGACTGATTCCTGTAGATACCAATAACAATTGACATGCAAATGCAAACAGAAAAATTTAATAAAGCTTCTGAACTCAGCATCGTCACTCCAGACTGAATGAAGCAAAAAATCTTCCCCTGCCTCCATGCCTCTGTAAGCTTCAAACTGATCTAGAAATTGCAACTCAAGTCAGGTCTCTCAAATTTAAGTGTTTTGTTCCAGTTGTACTGCAGGAATGCACCGCATACAAACAGTGTTGAGAATTTCCCAGATTCACACCTAAAATCCTACGGTTGCACAGACTGCACAGTCCTCAACACACCCCGCAGTAACATCTGAGGGGTCAAAAGCAAATTTACAAGATGCATTATTTTAATTGGTCTTTTCTATTCACAGTTACAGTCTCACAAAGCTGCTCAAATATTTGACAGGCTCCTTATCAGAATGATTTCTATTATTCTCAATAGCTGCCTTTTGTCTGACCCACGACAGCTTCTGTAGCTAGGAGCAGTTGCAGTTATTGGGAACCACCCTGTATTCCATCACCTTAACCAACAAGCTATATGTGCAAACATCTACACATTGTGGAAGTGTGTAACGTAGGCAGTAAGGCATGAAGGCAAAAAATACACAGAAAAGGAAAGTACTGTTCTGAAGTGTGGATTCTGGGAAGACTACATCCTACATTACTGCCAGCTCAGGACACAACTTGGCTTGTCTTTACTTTCTGAGTTCAGCCATCCCGTTCTACAGCACTTATCACATAAACTACAGTAACTGATGTTTCTGTCCAGTAAGCACCAAATCTGAGAATACTCCTACTTTAGACTGCATTTGAAAACAGTTCTAGTGTCTAATTGTTGTTTGT
Source organism: Leptocoma aspasia (assembly GCA_013399835.1). Classification (NCBI taxonomy): domain Eukaryota; kingdom Metazoa; phylum Chordata; class Aves; order Passeriformes; family Nectariniidae; genus Leptocoma; species Leptocoma aspasia. The sequence continues at coordinate 983,537 of VXAX01004192.1, forward strand.
CAATCAACAGGTAGATTCAATATATTCTGGCTACATCCAGATCTCCACTTGAGCCCAGGAAGGTTTTGAATAACAAAAGCCACCAAGGTACATCATGTCAAAGACACAGAACATTTTTATAACATTTCCTCAGATACCTCCCAGGAACATGAGGGTGGAATCTAATGAGTTCATTAACCCTAAGCAAGGGGCATGTGTTACTTAATGTATTAACTGGGTTATCCATTACTATTAAATGCTTAATGACCAAAATTATCAGCAAAATACACCATGTAAAATTTGAGCAGAGTTCTCTTTTATTAGCTTCCTCTAATTTAAATTTAAAAAAGAAACCTCCAATATACCATCTCTTAATTTCCATGACAAACAACATACTGCGGAATTATTTTGAATATTTGCTAGCCAGTGCAGAAAAAAAAAGTCCCAATATGTACAAGACTATAATAACAACAGCCAGATACATTTGCAATAAGCTTACTGAAATCTGTTTCCTCCATTTGTATTTAACCGTATGCACGTAAGGCCACAAAGAAATATAAAATATGAGCCATCTTGTAGGTTTACAAAGTTGGCCTGCTAATCACAATCATTACACTAATACGCTGCAATGTGCAGTACATTCCCACGATTATTTGCAGAATTATCTGCTGCTTACATGTTCAGCTACAAAAAATATCACAATGCAATGCCTGTGAGGAAGGAGTGAAGAATAATGTATACCACCACAGAAATTTTTTCATTTAACCCCACAGAAAGGAGCATTACATCACACTCTTACAATGCAGGAGGAGGGGCCTGTTCTCAGAAAGCAAGCTCCAGCTATTTCCCTTTAATTTTCTGCTCGGTTCTGGAGGGAGTTGCAAAAATAACTCGAATTTAAATTTTTAGCAACACAGAAGGCTAGGGGAAAGAAAAAAAAAAAAAANCGGAAGGCACGGCCCCGGCCGGCCCCGCTCCGACCCAGCAGCAGAAAGAATGCGAGCCCGGGTTTATACATGCAAATTTTTGCAGCAGATTTAAGAGCTCCGGGTGCTGTGGGGAATAAACCTCTCTTTTAAAAAGCCTCTATTTAAATAAAACAAGATTTTCAGCACTATCTTGTACTTCACCAGCTCGGAAAATACAAACGATCTTCTGTAATTTGCCTAGGTGTTTTAAATTACAAATACCTTCCAAATCCACACCACACTTGTACGGAGAGCTGCTTCTAAAAAACCCCGAAAATCCACTAAAAGTGCCGTACACGTACAAGCAGACAACATCTGAAGCAAGTCTTTGTGCTAGAAAAGACACCTCTGCCAAACCACGGATGGAAACGGCCAGCTCAGGCTCTTAGAGAAATCAACTGATAGGTAAAAACAGTAAGACATAAACGTACCACTAACCTCATAAAGTGCAGCAGTGCTTAAATCCAGCGAGTTGAGGCATACAAGGTAGAAATGGAAATGAAAAAAAAAAAAAATCCAAAAATGGTTTTGTGGTTTTGCTTTTTTTTGTTTAGGTTTTTTCCGTTTTT